>JAPDNY010000001.1:6722515-6768763 GCA_029375565.1 Gekko gecko | reverse complement strand
GAATCCCTTGAGGACCCAGAGCACCCTCCAAAGACCTTTAGACCTCCCTTTTGGCCGAATAATAGGCGTGAGGACCAGGCAGAGTGAACAATGAAAATAGTTTCTTTTATAGGAGGTCAAACAACAAGGTGCAGGATAATAACAGTAAGTGGATGAAAAGAAAAGAAATCAAATGCCCTAACGTGTCTGAATATACTGTCCCTAGCTCACTATCTCAAGTGGCCTTAGACTACTGACCCTTCCCTCAGGATGAGGGTTTCTTCCCCACAGCAGCCTCCCTCCTGGCCCTGTTCCCTGGGAAGAAGAAGAACAGCTTCTCCACTTGGCACCAGTTCTTTTATTCCCTGGCCTTCTTCTTCCCTATTGGTCAAAATCGGCACCAAAACATCCCAGGGCCTTCTGGGGTTTGCAGGCCCAGCCTCCCCTACTGCTAGCCAGGCTCCCTGGGCCTACTAGGCCTCTGGTGGCACAGCCCAGATCATGACAGGGATATATCAAGCCACATATAGAAAGTAGATATCAGTGAGTCTACACCAACAGAGGAAAATGAAGCACAGCAAATTGAAACAGTGCGTTCTGAGCATGACGGACAACACACATGACGTACCTGCAGAACCTGAAGAACCAGAAGAATTGAGTTTAAGACGGTCAACCAGATCAAAGGAAGGAGTACCACCGAGAAGCCTTTCTTATCTAGCGAAGGAAGAAGTTATAGCTGAGCTTTCCACATGGTAAGGCAGCGCAAGAAAGCTGCAAGAAAGAAGGCCAATGCTATGCTGGGGATTATTAGGAAGGGAATTGAAAACAAATCAGCCAGTATCATCATGCCCCTGTATAAATCATTGGTGTGGCCTCATTTGGAATATTGTGTACAGTTCTGGTCGCCACATCTCCAAAAGGATATTATAGCATTGGAAAAAGTGCAGAGAAGGGCAACTAGAATGATAAAAGGGTTGGAACACCTTCCCTATGAAGAAAGGTTAAAATGCTTGGGGCTCTTTAGCTTGGAGAAACGACGGCTGTGGGGTGACATGATTGAGGTTTATAAGATTATGCATGGGATTGAGCAGGTTGAGAAAAAAGTACTTTTCTCCCTTTCTCACAATACAAGAACTCGTGGGCACTCCATGAAATTGCTGAGCAGTCGGGTTAGAACAGATAAAAGGAAATACTTCTTCACCCAAAGAGTGATTAACACATGGAATTCACTGCCACAGGAGGTGGTGGCAGCTACAAGCATGGACAGTTTCAAGAGGGAATTAGATAAACATCTGGAGCAGAAGTCCATCAGTGGCTATTAGCCACAAGGTATACATGGGAACTCTCAGTCTGGGGCAGGTGATGCACTCTATTCTTGGTGCTGGGGGGGGCAGCAGTGGGAGGGCTTCTAGTGTCCTGTCCCCACTGCTGGACCTCCTGATGGCACCTGGTATATTTTGGCCGCTGTGTGACAGAGTGTTGGACTAGATGGGCCATTGGCCTGATTCAACACTGGCTTCTCTTATGTTCTTATGTTAAGATGGCCTGCCGACGAAGCAGAGAAATGGAGAAAAGCTGCAGAAGGAGAACGGAATCTCTGATCAAGACGCAAACGTGGACACTCACAGAACAGCCTCTGGGGAAGAGGGCAGCAGGATGCAGGTGGATCTTCAAAACCAAGCATGATGCAGAAGGGAAAAATAAAGATACAAAGCCAGTTTGGTTAAAGGGTACTCTCAGAAGTATGGAGAAGACGGGTGATGAAACCTTCGCACCAGTGGCGAGACCTACTTCCGTCAGAATGCTCTTGAGCATGCCAGCAGCATGGTGAATGCATGTGGAGCATTTGGACATAACAACTGCTTTTCTGACATGGAGAAATAAAGGAAGATGTTTACACGGAACAGCCACCAGGATTTGAACAATCCAAAGACAAGCAACTTGTGTGTCAACTGCGAAAGAGCATCCATGGGCTGAACCAGGCTGCAAGATGCTATAGGAACATCAGAAGAGCCCTGATGGATTAGATTGGTGAAGAGCCACCTAGTCCAGCCTCCCGTCTCACACACTGACCGACTTGTTTCTCTGAATGGCCAACGACAGTGCACAGAGGCCGAGGTCTTCCCCTGAGAAGAACATCAGAAGAGCCCTGCTGGGTCAGACCAGTGAGGGTCCATCCAGTCCAGCATCCTGCCTCACACAGTGGCCAACCAGTTTTTCTGGAGGGCCAACAACAGGGCATAGAGGCTGAGGCATTCCCCTTATGTTGCCTCCTGGCTCTGGGCTTCAGGGGCCTTGCACTGCTATCAAGAACATCAGAAGTGCCCTGCTAGATTAGACCAGTGGTCCATCCAGTCCAGCATCCTGTCTCACACAGTGGCCAACCAGTTCCTCTGGAGGGCCAACAACAAGGCAGAGAGGCTGAGGCCTTCCCCCTGAGAAGAACATCAGAAGAGCCCTGCTGGATCAGACCAGGGAGAGTCCATCTAGTCCAGCCTCCCGTCTCACGCAGGGCCCACCCAGTTCGTCTGGAGAGCCAACAATGGGGCAGAGAGGCCGAGGCTTTCATAAGGACATCAGAAGAGCCCTGCTGGATCAGACTTGTGAGAGGGTCCATCTAGTCCAGCATCCCATCTCACACAGAAGCCAACCAGTTGCTCTGGAGGGCCAACAGCAGGGCAGAGAGACCGAGGCCTATATAAGAACATCAGAAGAGCCCTGCTGGATCAGACCAATGGTCCACCCAGTCCAGCATCCTGTCTCACACAGGGGCCAGCCAGTTCCTCTGGAGGGCCAACAACAAGGCACGGAGGTGAAGGCCTCCCCCTGAGAAGAACATTAGAAGAGACCTACTGGATCAGACCAGTGAGGGTCCATCAAGTCCAGCATCCTGTCACACACAGTGGCCAACCAGTTCCTCTGGAGGGCCAACAACTGGGCATAGAGACCAAGGTCTTCCCCTGATTTTGCCTCCTGGCTCTGAGATTCAAAGGATGAGCATCTTTGAATGTGGAGTTTCCCCTCAGCCACCATGGCTAGCAGGCCATGATAGACTTATCCTCCACAAATCTATCTAATCTCCCCTTAAAGCTATTTATTCTTGTGGCCAGCACTACATCCTCTGGCAGAGAATTCCACATTTTTATCACACTCTGTGTAAAGTACTATTTCCTTTTGTCCATCCTGAACCTACTACCCATCAGCTTCACTGGATGTCCTCCAGTTCGAGTCTTTTGGGAGAGGGGGAGAGAGAGAGAGAGAGAGAGAGAGAGAGAGAGAGAGAGAGAGAGAGAGAGAGAGAGAGAGAGAGAGAGAGAGAGAGAGAGAGATCGCTTTGTCAACTCTTTCTGCCCCGTGCATAATTTTATAAACCTCTAGACAGCATGTAGGAGCTGTGGTGGCTCAAGTGATTAAGACGCTGAACTGCAGGCTGTGGAAGATCAGTAGTTCAGCAGTTCGAGACCCAAGAGTGCCACATGACGGAGTGAGCTCCCGTCTCTTGTTCCAGCTCCTGCCAACCGAGCAGTTTGAAAGCAAGAAATTGCAAGTAGATAAATAGGCACCCACTTTGGTGGGAAGGTAACAGCGTTCCGTACGCCTTGGTGTTTAGTCATGCCGGCCACATGACCATGGAAATATCTTCGGACAGCGCTGGCTCTTTGGCTTTGAAACGGAGATGAGCACCGCAACCCTGGAGTCGGATTCGACTGGCTTTCGAGCAAGGGATACCTTTACCTTTTTATAGATAGTTCTTAAGAGGATTGGATGGACATATGGAGCAGAGGTCCATCAGTGGCTGTTAGCCACAAGGTATAGATAGGAAAAGGAGCTGCGGTGGCTCAAGTGGTTAGGACACTGAACTGCAGGCTGTGGAAGGTCAGTAGTTCAGCAGTTCGAGACCCCGAGAGTGCCGCATGACGGAGTGAGCTCCCGTCTCTCGTTCCAGCTCCTGCCAACCTAGCAGTTCAAAAGCAAGAAATTGCAAGTAGATAAATAGGCACCACTTCGGTGGGAAGGTAACAGCGTTCCGTGCGTCTTGGTGTTTAGTCATGCCGGCCACATGACCACGGAAATGTCTTCGGACAGCGCTGGCTCTTTGGCTTTGAAACGGAGATGAACACCGCAACCCTGGAGTCGGATTCGACTGGCTTTCAAGCAAGGGAAACCTTTACCTTTTTATAGATAGTTCTTAAGAGGGGATTGGATGGACATATGGAGCAGAGGTCCATCAGTGGCTGTTAGCCACAAGGTATAGATAGGAACTCTTGGTCTGGGGCAAGGGACGCTCTGTATTCTTGGTGCTGGGGGGGGCAACTGTGGGAGGGCTTCTAGTGTCCTGGCCCCACTGGTGGCCCCTAGTATTTTCGGCCACTGTGTGACCAGAGTGTTGGACTGGATGGGCCACTGGCCCGATCCAACATTGGCTTCTCTTATGTTCTTATGTTCTTTCATTGAGCAGTGGATCAGCTCAGCAATTCCTCCTCGCTGCAGATGTCTCACCAGGTGACACTCCACACCAGTGGGCCTGGCACGCTGCCTTCCGTCTTCCTTCTCAGAAATGCAGGCGCAACTTCTGTTCCCCTTATATACTGTAACAGGCTTTGGTACATCTAGGCCCAGGTCTTCCAGTCATCGTAGCAGCCAACGTGTCTCTCGATAGCCTCGTCTTGCTGACCTATATTCTGCATCAGCGTTGGGAGTTTGCAACTACAATTTTGCTTTTTGCTCGGTCAACGTATAGGTCCTCCACCCGAGAAAACTATGTCGCCACCGGTAGACTTTGTGTCTGTTAAGCCTCCAGCCCAGTCTACGTCCACCTAGGCTAGGTCTGTCAGTTGCAGATAACCTAAATTTAAGATCTGCAGTGGTCATTGGATATCTCACAAGTGTTATAAGAGCTTCCCAGCCTCTTTTTGTGAGCTTTGCATTCTTTCTACATAATAGTCCCACAGCTAATGTGGTGTCTGGTCCCGTCAAAGTGGAAATGTGCATCAGCTTGCCTGGAGCTTCAATTAAATAGCTGGATTTAATTGAATTAAGTCCTTGATTAAAATGGTTTGATTATTGAATAGGTTTAATTTAGTCGGCTACAGAACCATCCGACCAAACTGATTACAAATGGTTATTGTGATCATTGTAATTCCTTGATTGCTTATTATTGATTAATTTGTCCAATTGGCTGACCGCTAAAATATGAATTAGAGTACATATCGTATAAATTGGCCAGGCGAATCTATTGCCGACCTCTATTTAAATCGTTGGCTGGATGATTTGGTCATTATTGGCAATCAGTTATAAACTGCGTGGGAACTCTAATACTTACCAGAAATCATTTCAAGCAATCTGGTTCCCCGTGGTTAATTACATCGCAGAGGGAGGAATAATTCCTAAAAAATAAGCAATATCAGAAGCTACTATATTTTTTGGAGTTGCACAAACAGGTCTCTAAGACTTAAGAAATAACAGAAATAGCAATTGTAACTGTTAGAATACCACATTTAGAGTTACGCTAACTCATTTTATGTGTACCTTATGTGAAATCTCGTTCCTGTATTGTATTGAAACAATACAAATTTAAATTAAAAAAAAATATAGGAACTGTATGGTAGGATAGGTTAGGATATTTGAGGACTCTGCCGTGCTGGAACTGTGGCCTTAGGCTGGGTGGGTAAGGGAAGGGGACAGAGAAACAGAACAGCTCGGCCCCCTTTGGGCCTGCGTCCCATCCCAAAGTTTGTTGGCAGTGGGGCTAGGATGAATAACCCCCCCCTCCGACATTGGCATTGTGTAACACCAGGTCTGTAAATAATAAGGCCATGGTCCTTCGGGACTTTCTGCTCGAGCAGAACGTAGACTTGGCGTGTGTGACCGAAACCTGGGTGCAGGATGGGGAGACGGTAGCTCTCACCCAGCTTGCCCCGCCTGGGTTCTTGGTCATTCACTAATCATGGACTAGGGGGCGGGGGGAGGAGAGCCTCTGTTCATTCGGGTGGCTGGTTCATTCAGAGCGCTCCCGCCACCGAAGATCACAGGCGTCGAGTGTGCCGGCCTAGTATGAGAGGCCGGAGAGAGTTTGACGATTTGGCCGGTGTCAAAGGTGAAGGTAAAGGTTCCCTCGCTCGAAAGCCAGTCGAATCCGACTCTAGGGTTGCGGTGCTCATCTCTGTCTCAAAGCCGAAGAGCCAGCGCTGTACAAAGATGTTTCCGTGGTCATGTGGCCGGCATGACTAAACACCAAGGAGCACGGAACGCTGTTCCCTTCCCACTGAAGTGGTACCTATTTATCTACTTGCAATTTCTTGCTTTTGAACTGCTCAGTTGGCAGGAACTGGAACTAGAGACGGGAGCTCACATCGTCATGCGGCACTCTCGGGTCTCGATCTGCTGAACTACTGATCTTCCACAGCCTGCAGTTCAGCGTCTTAACCACTTGAGCCACCACAGTACCGACCGCCTAATGCACCGGCCAATATCCCGCCACCGTCCCTGATGGAGGCCGTATCGGGCTGGGCAATGGAACACCCTGGACTGATAGTCCTGAGTGATTTCAACGTCCATGCCGATGATGTGACCTCCACTCAGGCAACGGTCCTAGTATTGTCCTCAGAAGCTACAACTCGATTTCTTGTCCCCCGGGGCTGCCTGCGATTTCTCAAACCTCCAGCTATTCTTTTCACGGATTGCCAGCGCCGAGGTTTTTGCGGAGGGGGATTGCTCCCAGCGAGGGCTCGAAAGACAATAATCTTGTCTCACAGATACCCGTTTATTTTCCAATTAGCGCCATCCATTTTGCAGTAGCCCTTCCCCTCCAGCAGAAAGAGGGTCTCGTCGAGAGATCCGTAAGGGACTGGGGGACCTCCCATCAAATTAGGGAGCCGTCGGCCTAATCACCATCATGGCAAAATTGCCCGTGAAGTCTCTTTTCCGAGCATACTGAGAAGCTCAGTTTTGACAAATGTCGAGCAGGAGGAATTTAGGGTTTACAGCCACTAATTCTACAGCCAGGAAAGGCTTTGCATTCGCTTATCCTCCTCAACGATGCGTCTCTCGGCGGGAGAACGTTGGAGATTCTGTGTAGCCGGCGTATTTCTTGTGACACTTCACTCGATAGTGAGAAATGGAGAAGCTTTTTAGCGTGGCGATTCCGCTGGGTGGCCATGTTGGCCTGAACGGTTGGAGTCCATTGGCGCCTTTTAGGCCAACCAAGTTTAATTCTGGGCGTGAGCTTCATCTGGAAAAAAGATTTATTCGAAGAATGCTTTTCATCTGGAAAGAGCGACCTTTTCTCTGGAAAAAGGGTGATTTGTTTTGAAGAGGGAAGCTGTTTCATGTTATCCAAAAAAGGAGGAAGACGAGGAGGAGGAGGATGAGAATGAATTTATCCCCCCCCTTCACTACCCGAAGGAGTCTCAGAGCAGCTTACAGTCTCCTTTCCCCTCCCCACAACAGACACCCTGTGAGGTCGGTGGGGCTGAGAGAGCTCCTTCGAGGACTGCCCTTGAGAGAACAACTCCGAAATAACTCTTGACTGACCCAAGATCACACCAGCAGCTGCACGTGGAGGAGGAGTCGGGGAATCAAACTCGCTTCTCCCAGATTAGAGCCCATGCTCCTAGCCACTACACCAAACTGGCTCATCTTATTTTTGCAAGGGAAGATGAATGGGATTTACGCTTTAATTATCCCTTCAGCAGTATTGGAACCGGACTGATGAGATTTTTAATGGTTCTCTTGAACTGGCTGTCATACACGGCTGCTCTTCCTATATCATTTTCTACAAGGGACCTTTGGGACTTTGGTGAATATATGAATTAAGTTCATTGGAAAAAGTGCAGAGAAGGGCAACTAGAATGATAAAAGGGTTGGAACACCTTCCCTGTGAAGAAAGGTTAAAACGCTTGGGGCTCTTCAGCTTGGAGAAACGACGGCTGAGGGGTGACAAGATCGAGGTTTATAAGATTAGGCATGGGACTGAGCAGGTTGAGAAAGAAGTCCTTTTCTCCCTTTCTCACAATACAAGAACTCTTTGTGGGCACTCCATGAAATTGCTGAGCAGTTGGGTTAGAACAGATAAAAGGAAGTCCTTCTTCACCCAAAGAGTGATTAAGATATGGAATTCACTGCCACAGGAGGTGGTGGCAGCTGCAAGCATGGACCGTTTCAAGAGGGAATTAGATAAACCTATGGAGCAGAAGTCCATCAGTGGCTATTAGCCACAGGGTATAGATGGGAACTCTCAGTCTGGGGCAGGTGATGCACTCTATTCTTGGTGCTGGAGGGGGCAGCAGTGGGAGGGCTTCTAGTGTCCTGGCCCCGCTGCTGGACCTCCTGATAGCAAAATACCACTGTGTGACAGAGTGTTGGACTAGATGGGCCATTGGCCTGATCCAATACTGGCTTCTCTTATGTTCTTATGTCTGGGACAAGTGATGCTCCGTATTCTTGGTGCTGGGGGGGGGGGAAACAGTGGGACAGCTGCTAGTGTCCTGGCCCCACTGCTGGACCTCCTGATGGCACCTGGTATATTTTGGCCGCTGTGTGACAGAGTGTTGGACTAGATGGGCCATTGGCCTGATTCAACATTGGCTTCTCTTATGTTCTTATGTTCTTATTCTATAAACGTTTTTGAGACTCTCACACTGCTTATTATAATTGCACCTTACAGTCACAGAATTTTACTTTTCGGTACATTCTTTCCACTTGGAAAATTGCTCTCAGTTGGGAGGTGGGTCCCCGGGAGACACGAACAATCACATGTTGGCCCTTCGGCATACAAAACCAAACCTTGTGCTCTCACCTTGCAGTGTATGTCCCCCTCTCTCTTTTGGAAGGTCTTGGCCTTGCAAAAGTCTTACTCAACGCCTGCCACCTGAAATCCGTTTCCCCAGAGAGAGCAAGAATTGAACTCGGTGTCTTCTTGCGTCCCACATGAAACACTGAGCTGCGTCTCCTTTTCATCAAGTTCAGAAGTAGTTCGAAGGTTCATCCCGGCTGACGAGAAGCAGTTCTAGTTCTGACACTGGAGCAAAGGTGCGTATTTGAGGTGAGGATCGTTATTGGGACTGGGAGCGATTTGATTTGGTTGTAAAGGATTTGAAACTGGGGGGGGCGAGTAGTGGAGCGGCCGAGTCTGCGAACGATGCAAATTATACAGGATGGAAGAAACCAAGGTGGATAGTAAAGAGGTCCAAGAAGACGTCTACAAACTGGGCGAGTTGGACGACTATGGGACAAATGAAGCTCAATATTGTTAAGTGTTGGGAGTTTTCAAGTTCACAACGCTTCCAGTCGTTATAGAGTTAAATTGCATGTTGCGTGTTTGCTTGTAAGGAGGATATCACGTAGCTTGTTTATAACCAAAGAAAAGGACTTTAGTTCAGCCCCGGGGAAATTTTGTAGGACAACGTGACCAATGAAGTTCGGTATCGTTGAGTGTTGGAGAATTCAAGTTCACAACGCTTCCAGTCGTTATAGAGTTAAATTGCATGTTGCGTGTTTGCTTGTAAGGAGGATATCACGTAGCTTGTTTATAACCAAAGAAAAGGACTTTAGTTCAGCCCTGGGGAAATTTTGTAGGACAACGTGACCAATGAAGTTCGGTATCGTTAAGTGTTGGAGAATTCAAGTTCACAACGCTTCCAGTCGTTACAGAGTTAAATTGCATGTTGCGTGTTTGCTTGTAAGGAGGATATCACGTAGCTTGTTTATAACCAAAGAAAAGGACTTTAGTTCAGCCCCGGGGAAATTTTGTAGGACAACGTGACCAATGAAGTTCGGTATCGTTAAGTGTTGGAGAATTCAAGTTCACAACGCTTCCAGTCATTACAGAGTTAAATTGCATGTTGTGTGTTGCTTGTAAGGAGGATATCACGTAGCTTGTTTATAACCAAAGAAAAGGACTTTAGTTCAGCCCCGGGGAAATTTTGTAGGACAACGTGACCAATGAAGTTCGGTATCGTTGAGTGTTGGAGAATTCAAGTTCACAACGCTTCCAGTCGTTACAGAGTTAAATTGCATGTTGTGTGTTGCTTGTAAGCAGGGCTATTACGTAGCTTGTTCATGACCAATAGAGCCAACGGGTTGAAGTTAATACAGAAGAGTTTTCGGCTAAACATTACTTTCTTTTCTTTCTTTCTTTTCTTTACTTTCGGCTTATATACTGCCCTAACCCTGGAGGGTCTGTGGGCGGTTTACATAGCGGTTCTAACCAACCAATTTTAACCTAACTAGGGCCACATAGTCTACAGGGTGGTGACTGCCTACCAGCACCCCGGGCTAGTTGTCATCCGGCTTCCTTCCTTCAGATATTGGCATCCTGGTGCCCTTCTGGAGCCGATCTTCCAGGCAGCTTCCTCTGGCAGGTCTCGTCCTGGTGCGTGGCTCTCTGTTGGCTGCAGTTCCGGCTACTGTCCACAGGTGTCTCTGCTGCGCTGCGCCGCATGTCACCACGCTCTCCAGGCCTCCACTTCTCTGGACACCGCCTCCAACATTGCTCGGGTCGCCAGGAACTACTCGCCGCCATCACCGCTGCTGCCACTGCTGCCGAAACCTCTGCGTCACAAGGAGGAGGGGGTGCCCCCTGCCACCTAGGGCAGGTACCCACTTTTATCTACTTGCATTTATGATGCTTTCGAACTGCTGGGTAGACGGGAGCTGGGACATGGGCCGGGAGCTCACCCCAGCCACGGTGGGTTTCGAACAGCTGTAATGCCTGTTCATTGATGTTATTTTTGCAGGCATTCTTACTGCCTGCGCCACCGCTCGCTTATTAGGAAGAACTTCCTGACAGAGCGGTTTCTCAGTGGAACAGGCTTCCTCGGGAGGTGGTGGGCTCTCCTTCTCGGGAGGTTTTCAAGCAGAGGCTAGATGGCCATCTGACAGCAATGCGGATTCTGTGAATTTAGGCAGATCACGAGAAGGGAGGGCAGGAAGGGTTGCCTCAGTGCTCAGTTCTCATGGTCCTTTCTTACCGATCACCACTTTGGGGTCAGGAAGCCGCTGGACTCGAACTTGGCTCCCTCCTGTCCTGACTGTGGTCCATCTGTTTGAAGTCTGAGTTTAAAGAAGAGTTGATTTCTGTAAAGTAAAGTGAGGGTGACACCTAGTGGCCGTGCCTGGGTACTGCAACCAGAGGGAACAGATGGACTCTGCCCGTGTTTTTATTCAGAGGAGAGAAGAAGAGATTGGACTTATACCCCACCTTTCACTACCCAAAGGAGTCTCAGAGCGGCTTACAAACTCCTTTCCTTTCCTTTCCCCTCCCCACAACAGACACCCTGTGAGTTAGGTGGGGCTGAGAGAGCTCTGACAGAAACTGCCCTTTTTTCAAGAACAGCTGTGCCAGAACCATAGCTTGCCCAAGGTCACATCAGCAGGTGCGAGTGGAGGAGTAGGGAATCAAACCCGGTTCTCCCAGATTAGAGTCTGCACGCTTCACCACGACACCAGACTAGATAAAGTAGCTCCCATCAGGTCATAATACCTGTATTGCCTGTAGCTATGTTTAAGGTGTCACCACTGAAGAAGAAGAGAGGGAGAAGAGAAGAAGAAGAGATCGGATTTGTACCCTGCCCTTCACTATCCAAAGGAGTCTCAGAGCGGCTTACAAACTCTTTCCCCTCCCCCTCCCCACAACAGACACCCTGTGAGGTAGGCAGGGCTGAGAGAGCTCTGAGAGAAACTGCTCTTTTTCAAGAACAGCTCTTGTCAGAACTTGTGACTGACCCAAAGTCACACCAGCAGCTGCAAGTGGAGGAGTGGGGGAATCAAACCCGGTGGGGCCTGGAGAGCACCTGGAACGACAACTGACCTCCCAACTACGGATCTCAGTTCCCCCATAAGGGACTGACAGCTTTGGAGGGTGGCCGTGATCCCGTTACATCCCACGGAGGCACCTCCCCTCCCCTAACCCTGCCCTCCAGTTTGGTGTGGTGATTAGGAGCGCGGAAGTCACACACACATGCAGCTGCTGGTGTGACCTTGGGTCAGTCACAAGTTCTCTCAGAGCTGTTCTCTCAGAAGCGGTTCTCAAGAGAGCTCTCTCAGCCCCACCTACCTCACAGGGTGTCTGTTATCAGGACGGGAAGGGAAAGGAGTTTGTCAGCTGCTCTGAGACTCCGAGTGAAGGGCGGGGTACAAATCCAATCTCCTCCTCCTCCTCTTCTTCAGTTTGGTGTAGTGGTTAAGGCCACAGACTCTGATCTGGGAGAACCGGGTTTGATCCCCCACTCTTCCTCCACATACAGCTGCAAGTGTGACCTTGGGTTGGTCACAAGTTCTCTCAGAGCTGTTCTCTCAAGGCGAGTTCTCAAAAGAGCTCTCTCAGCCCCGCCTACCTCGCAGGGTGTCTGTTGTGGGGGAGGGGAAGGGAAAGGAGTTTGTAAGCCGCTCTGAGACTCCAAGTGAAGGGTGGGGTATAAAACCATTCTTCTTCTTCTTCTTCTTCTTCTTCTTCTTCTTATTCTTCTTCTTCTTCTTCTTCTTCTTCTTCTTCTTCTTCTTCTTCTTCTTCTCCTTCCTTCTTCTCCTCCTCCTCCCTCTTTCTCTTCTCCTTCTCTCTTCTCCTCTTCTCCTCCTCCTCCTCTTCTTCTCCTTCTCCTTCTTCTCCTCCTCCCCTTCTCCTCCTTCTTCTTCTTCTGCTCCACCCAGAGGTTGGCAACCGTGCATGGTGTGTATCACAGAATGCCTTGCAATGAGCCGGGGTTCCATGGCGGAGGCATATGGTCTCTTGGCAGCAAGTAATTGCAGAAAGGGCGGAATATCTGCAGACCTCCACAGGCCATATCATTCCCATTTCAAAAGGAGGTTTTCCCCCACTCCGGCATTCTCCTGCATCACAGCGCTCCCGGGAGCAGCCACTAGGCGTCCCCCTCGCTCCGCTTTCCAAAATCTTCTTGCTTCGATTCCAAGAGCCTCAAAGGTTTTCAACTGTTGCGGTGGAAACTGTTTCAAAAGCTGCCAACACCAAACGTTGAAGTGTTTTTATGGTCAAGACCTGAGTGTCTTTTTCCAGGCTTCTGAGTGAATGAACATCAGCCCATCTGTGTGGGTTTCTGTTCTATTTATGTAATAGCCAGTTCTTTGTCGTTGTTATAAGAACATCAGAAGAGTCCTGCTGGATCAGAACAGTGAGGGTCCCTCTAGTCCAGCATCCCGTCTCACACGGTGGCCAACCAGTTCCTCTGGAGGGCCAACAACAGGGCAGAGAGGTCGAGGCCTTTCCCTGAGAAGAACATCAGAAGAGCCCTGCTGGGTCAGACCAGTGAGGGTCCATCTAGTCCACCATCCCGTCTCACACAGTGGCCAACTAGTTCCTCTGGAGGGCCGACAACAGGGCAGAGAGGCCGAGGCCTTCCCCTGAGAAGGACACCAGAAGAGCCCTGCTGGGTCAGACCAGTGAGGGTCCATCTAGTCCACCATCCCATCTCACACAGTGGCCAACTAGTTCCTCTGGAGGGCCGACAACAGGGCAGAGAGGCTGAGGCCTTCCCCTGAGAAGAACCTCAGAAGAGCCCTGCTGGGTCAGACCAGTGAGGGTCCATCTAGTTCACCATCCCATCTCACACAGTGGCCAACTAGTTCCTCTGGAGGGCCGACAACAGGGCAGAGAGGCCGAGGCCTTCCCTGAGAAGGACACCAGAAGAGCCCTGCTGGGTCAGACCAGTGAGGGCCATCTAGTCCAGCATCCCATCTCACACAGTGGCCAACCAGTCAGAAGAGCCCTGCTGGGTCAGACCAGTGAGGGTCCATCTAGTTCACCATCCCATCTCACACAGTGGCCAACTAGTTCCTCTGGAGGGCCGACAACAGGGCAGAGAGGCTGAGGCCTTCCCCTGAGAAGGACACCAGAAGAGCCCTGCTGGGTCAGACCAGTGAGGGTCCATCTAGTCCAGCATCCCATCTCACACAGTGGCCAACTAGTTCCTCTGGAGGGCCGACAACAGGGCAGAGAGGCCGAGGCCTTCCCCTGAGAAGGACACCAGAAGAGCCCTGCTGGATCAGACCAGTGCGGGTCCATCTAGTCTAGCCTCCTGCCTCACACAGTTCCTCTGGAGGACCTCCTGCCAACCAGTTCCTCTGGAGGTCCAACAAACAGGGCAGAGAGGCCGAGGCCTTCCCCTGATGTTGCCTCCTGGCCCTGGCTTCAGAGACTGACTGCCTCTGAATGTGGAGGTTCCCCTCAGCCACCATGGCTGGTAGCTGCCGATAGATTTTCCCTCCATGAATCTGTCTAATCCCCTTTTCAACCTGGCTATGCCTGCGGCCATCACTCCATCCTGTGGCAGTGAATTCTACATTTCAATCACTCTTTGTGGAATTTCCTTTTGTCCATCCTGAATCTGGAAGAAGAAGAAGAGGGGGAGATTGGATTTATACCCCGGCCCTTCACTAACCAAAGGAGCCTCAGAGCGGCTTCCGAACTCCTTTCCTTTCCCCTCTGCACAACAGACACCCCAGGAGGGAGGCGGGGCTGAGAGAGCTCTGACGGAAACTGCTCTTTTTCAAGAACAGCTCTTATCAGAACTATGGCTTGCCCAAGGTCATCCAGCAGCTGCGAGTGGAGGAGTGGCGGAATCAAACCCGGTTCTCCCAGATTAGAGTCCGCGCACTGAACCACTATACCAAACTGGCCCATCAGCTTCATTAAAATGCTCTTGTATTCTAGAATTTGGGGAGAGGGAGAAGTAGTTCTCTTCTGTCCGCTCCCTCCACCCCGTGGCGTAATTTTATAAACCTCTCCCGTGTCCCCTAACCCCTTAGTTGCCACTTTTCTCAACTGAAAAGACCAAGATTCTTTGGTGGACCGATCCCCTCGTCATCTCGCTCACCCTCTTCTGTACTGTTAATGTTTGCCCTTATAAGAGTTGCCAGCTCCAAGTCTGGAAACCCACAGAGAGCCGCAGGATAGGCAGGCATCCAAAAGGTTCCTGCAGAGTGCAGGGGGTTGGACTAGATGGCCTGCAAGGTCCCTTCCAACTCTAACATTCTATGATTCTATGATTCTAGGTGCCACTCCCTGCCTAAAAGGTCTGCACCAGTGCAGTTTCTGCCTGCCCATCATTCTGCCCCCAAATCTCCAGGAACTCCCAAAGTCCAGGTTTGTGTTTCAAGCCCCCCCACCCCCATCTTGCAAGAGGCCTGTATCTTGAAGGAACCACGGGGCAGGCAGACATTCAGAGGGTCCAGCTCTCTGCCTAAATGGCCTGCACCAGTGCAGTTTCTGCCTGTCATTAAAAAGGAAGATGGTGTGACCTCATTTGGGGTACTGTGTACAGTTCTGGTCACCACACCTTAAAAAGGATATTATAGCTTTGGGGAAAGTGCAGAAAAGGGCAACTAGAATGATAAAAGGGTTGGAACACCTTCCCTATGAAGAAAGGTTAAAATGCTTGGGGCTCTTTAGCTTGGAGAAACGACGGCTGAGGGGTGACATGATCGAGGTTTATAAGATTATGCGTGGGATAGAGCAGGTTGAGAAAGAAGTACTTTTCTCCCTTTCTCACAATACAAGAACTCGTGGGCACTCCATGAAATTGCTGAGCAGTCGGGTTAGAACGGATAAAAGGAAATACTTCTTCACCTAAAGAAACACGTGGAATTCACTGCTTCAGGAGATGGCGGCTACAAGCAAGGACAGCTTCAAGAGGGAATTAGATAAGCATATGGAGCAGAGGTGCATTGGTTGCTATTAGCCACAAGGTATAGATAGAGACTCTGGGGCAAGTGAGGCTCTGTATTCTTGGTTCTTAGGGGGGGGTCAACAGTGGGAGGTCTTCTAGTGTCCAGGCCCCACTGCTGGACCTCCTGAGGGCACCTGGTATTTTTGGCCACTGTGGGACAAACTGTTGGACTGGATGGGCCCCCGGCCTGACCCAACATTGGCTTCTCTTATGTTCTTATGTTCTTAACTCTCAGGCTGGGGCAAGTGATGCACTGTATTCTTGGTGCTTGGGGGGGTCAAGAGTGGGAGGGCTTCTGGAGCTCTGGCCCCACTGCTGGACCTCCTGATGGCACCTGGTATTTTTGGCCATTGTGGGACAGAGAGTGTTGGACTGGATGGGCCATTGGCCTGATCCAATATGGGCTTCTCTTATGTTCTTATGTCTGCGGCAAGTGAGGCTCTGTATTCTTGGTGCTTGGAGGGGGGCCAACAGTGGGAGGGCTTCTAGTGTCCTGGCCCCACTGGTGGACCTCCTGAGGACACCTGGTATTTTCAGCCACTCTGTGACCCAGAGTGTTGGACTGGGTGGGCTGTTGGCCTGATCCAACATTGGCTTCTCTTATGTTCTTAAGAGGGGATTGGATGGACATCTGGAGCAGAGGTCCATCAGGGGCTGTTAGCCACAAGGTATAGATAGGAACTCTCGGTCTGGGGCAAGGGATGCTCTGTCTTCTTGGAGCTTCGGGGGGGGGGCAACAGTGGGAGGGGCTTCTAGTGTCCTGGCCCCACTGGTGGACCTCTTGAGGACACCTGATATTTTTGGCCACTCTGTGACACAGAGTGTTGGACTGGAGGGGCCACTGGCCTGATCCAACATTGGCTTCTCTTATGTTCTTAAGTGGGAATTGGATAAACATATGGAGCAGAGGTCCATCGGTTGTTATTAGCCAGAAGGGCAACCAATGCTCTGTATTCTTGGTGCTTGGGGTGGGGGGCAACAGTGGGAGGGCTTCTAGTGTCCTGGCCCCACTGCCGGACCTCCTGAGGGCATCTGGTATTTTTGGCCACTCTGTGACCCAGAGTGTTGGACTGGATGGGCCGTTGGCCTGATCCAACATTGGCTTCTCTCATGTTCTTATGTTCTTAAGGAGCAAACGGTAGCAGTCATAAGCCCCCAGTTCAGCCTCTTTTCTGCGGAGAGAGGAACAGGCCCGCAGGCCCAGCTGCAGAGGGACGGTGGCTCACCTCCCTTCGAGGAAGGTCACGGCTAGCCCCGACAGGGAAGTGGAGACAGATGCCCAGCGGCCCCCCCAGAAGGTGAGCCGGCCTCCTGCTTCCCGTCGCTTTCTCTCCTGCGCGGCCCGACTCCTTTCCAGATTAGCATTTTGCCCACTCAGCGCTTCCCTTCCTTTCTGTGCCTGGCCTGCCTGCGTGTTGTTTTCTCAGGCCTAAAAATATCACTCCATCGTCCCCCGAAGCGGCAAACCTTGGCAGGAGACAGCACGGCCGCGAAGCGGTTCAAGGCCGCAGCAAGAGGCTCCCTCCAGCGGGCCAGGAAAAGGGGATGGCGGAGGATTAACCAGCGAGGGGGAGCAGCGGGTTTCAGACCCTGATTTCCGCCTCCCCGGCTCCCAAGTCGTAGCAGAAGAAGAAGAGATTGGATCTATCCCCCACCCTTCACTACCCAAGGGAGTCTCAGAGCGGCTTACAAACTCCCTTCCCTTCCCCTCCCCACAACAGGCACCCTGTGAGGTGGGTGGGGCTGAGAGAGTTCTGACAGAAACGGCTCTTTTTCAAGGACAGCTCTTATCAGAACTACGGCTTGCCCCAAGGTCATCCAGCAGGTGCAAGTGGAGGAGTGGGGGAATCAAACCCGGTTCTCCCAGATTAGCGTCCGTGTACTCCACCGCTGAGCTGCAGTGGCTCAAGTGGTTAAGACACTGAACTGCAGGCTGTGGAAGGTCAGTAGTTCAGCAGTTCGAGACCCGAGAGTGCCGCATGACGGGGTGAGCTCCTGTCTCTAGTTCCAGCTCCTGCCAACCTAGCAGTTCGAAAGCAAGAAATTGCAAGTAGATAAATAGGTCCCACTTCAGCGGGAAGGTAACAGCGTTCTGTGCACCTTGGTGTTTAGTCATGCCGGCCACATGACCACGGAAAGGTCTTCGGACAGCGCTGGCTCTTCGGCTTTGAAACGGAGATGAGCACTACAGCCCTAGAGTCGGATTCGACTGGCTTTCAATCAAGGGAACATTTACCTACTTCACCACTACAACAAACTGGCTCTCGTAGCATGAACGGGAGGGATAACAGGAGTCGTAGCATGAATGGGAGGGGGAATCGCTGCCGGAGGGTGATGTAGCGATGGTCGTGAGCATTGACGGCTCCCAGAGGCAATCAGACAGGTCTATCAGTGGCTACTAGCCATGGCGACCGAAGGGAACCTCCACTTTCCAGAGCAGTCAACCTTTTTTTTTTGTTTTCGTTTTTGTTGTTCACTTGCACGGTTGAGTCCGACTCTCTGCAACCCCACGGACCACATCACACCAGGCCCTCCTGTCTTCCGCCGTCCTCTGGAGTTTGCTGAATTTCATGTCCGTTGCCTCGGTGACACTGTCGGACCACCTCATCCTTTGCCCCCCCTTCTTCTTTGACCTTCCGTCTTTCCCAGCATCAGGGTCTTCTTCTCCAGTGAGGACTCCCTTCTCATTGGCTGGCCAAAGTCTTTGAGCTTCGGCTCCAGTCTCTGGCCTTCTTCCAGGGAACAGTCAAGGTTGATTTCTTTTAGGACTGACTGATTCAATCTCCTTGCGGTCCACGTTCCTAACCACTACACCAAAGAAATGTCTTACCAGCTGCATAAGAACATAAGAGAAGCCAATGTTGAATCAGGCCAGTGGCCCATCTAGTCCAACACTCTGTCACACAGCGGCCAAAATATACCAGGTGCCATCAGGAGGTCCAGCAGTGGGGCCAGGACACTAGAAGCCCTCCCACTGCTGCCCCCTCCAGCACCAAGAATAGAGTGCATCACGGGCTCCATCCCTGATCTTCCTCACCCTCCTCCTCACCAGAAGGCTGATGTTCTTCTTTGTTGGCAGGGTTGCCAACCTCCAGGCGGCACCTGGGGACCCCCTATGATTACAGTCAATCTCCGGACGACCACGGTAACTTCCCCTGGAGAAAATGGCTGCTTCGGAGGGCAGACTCTGTGGCACTGTACCCGGCTGAGGCCCCCCGCCCCCCCAAACCCTGCCCTCCTCAGGCTCCGCCCCCAAATCTCCAGGAATTTCCCACCGCAGAGCTGGCAACCCGATGTGTTGGTCATACACACAACACAGTCATCTTTTAAAGACATCTGAGCCCTTCTGGAACAGGAAAGGCGACCAGAAGTCCACAGCGACGTTCCCTCTAAGCTGTGGAGTCTTGTGAGCAAAAATTCTGCTTTGTGAGCTCACTGGCATGAAAGTTATGAGCGAGCGATTCAGCCACTGCATAAATCAGTTTGCTCTGGAGCCGTCCCTTCCTGAGCTGAGATGAAAATGTGTGAGCCGGAGACTAAAGAGCTGTGAGCTCGCTCACACTCTCTCAGCTTAGAGGGAACGCTGGCCTCCACGGATGTGTCGGAGATCCATAAATCCACTGTGAAATCAGGTAGAAACCCCTTTCCTTTGGGGATGGACTTTGACGGGCCATTGATTAAGCCCACACAGGCTCCGCGGTTGAGAAAGTTGCGTTTCAAATTTCCTGTGACTGGAGAAGATGGACGGATGGGGATTCGTTAATTAAATTTACACACCAGCCAGAGAAAAGAGTCCCCGGTTAGAGCTTCCGCCTCCGGGATGGGGAATTCCTGGAAATTTGGAGGCAGAGGCTGAGGAGGGTGGGGGTCTGGAGAAGGGAGGGTACCTCGAGGGGGGGAGAGTATAAAGCCACAGAGTCCGCCCCCAAAGTGGTCATTTCATTTTGGAGAAATGTAGCCTGGAGGTCAGTTGTAATTAAGAACTTGAGAACAACAGGGCAGAGAGGCCAAGGCCTTCCCCTGAGAAGAACCTCAGAAGAGCCCTGCTGGGTCAGACGAGGGAGGGTCCATCTAGTCCAGCCTCCTGTCTCACACAGGGGCCAACCGTTTCCTCTGGAGGGCCAACAAGACGGGATAGAGGCCGAGGCCTTCCCCTGAGAAGAACCATCAGAAGAGCCCTGGTGGATCGGACCTGTGAAGGTCCATCTAGTCCAGCTTCCTGTCTCACACAGTGGCCAACCAGTTCCTCTGGAGGGCCAACAACAGGGCAGAGAGGCCGAGGCCTTCCCCTGAGAAGAACCTCAGAAGAGCCCTGCTGGATCAGACCAGTGAAGGTCCATCTCATCCAGCATCCTGCCTCACACGATGGCCAACCAGTTCCGCTGGAGGGCCAACAAGGGGGCAGAGAGGCCAAGGCCTTCCCCTGAGAGGAACCTCAGAAGAGCCCTGCTGGGTCAGACCAGGGAGGGTCCATCCAGTCCAGCCTCCTGTCCCACACAGGGGCCAGCCAGTTCCTCTGGAGGGCCAGCAACAGTGCAGAGAGGCCGAGGCCTTCCCCTGAGAAGAACATCAGGAGAGCCCTGCTGGATCAGACCAGGGAGGGTCCATCCAGTCCAGCATCCTGCCTCACACGGTGGCCAACTAGTTCCTCTGGAGGGCCAACAAACAGGGCAGGGAGGCCTTCCTCTGATGCTGCCTCCTAGCCCTGGGATTCAGAGACTGACTGCCTCTGAATATGGAGGTTCCCCTCAGTCACCATGGCTGGTAGCCACTGCTCGGCTTATCCTCCATGAATCTGTCTCATCCCCTTTCAAAGCCATTTATTTCTGTGGCCATAACTACCAGGAGATTCCAGGAGATTTCCAGGCCCTACTTGGAAACTTCAGCCCAAGGAGCTAAACTGGTACGGCCGGCCCTAAAACGATCAGTCTCCAACTCATCTCCAGATCTCAGCCAGTGATGAAAGCGGACATTGAAAAGTAAGAGTGTGACACCTGGTGGTCCTTGTGGGGTTTTGCAACTAAGCGAAAACTGAACAGACACGAACGCGCCTGAAGTTGCCTCATAATGGTTCAGACCTCCGGCCCATCAAATTCAGTCTCGCCAACTCAGACCGGCAGCGGCTCTCCAGGTTCTCAGGCGGAGGTCTTTCTTGTAAGCTGCTCTTTGGGTAGTGAAGGCTGGGGGTATAAATTGAATCTCTCCTTCTCTTAGAAGCTGAAATGACTCAGTTGAGGCTATTGTACTTTGGTCAGGGAGGCGAGGAAGTCACGCGGGGTGTAATGCCACAGAGTCTACCTTCCGAAGCGGCCATTTTCTCCAGGAAGGAGGAGAAGGAGATCTGATCTCCGTTGTCCGGAGATCAGTGGCAATTTGGGGGGAACTCCAGACTAGTGTTCCCTCTAAGCTGAGTGAGTGTGAGTGAGCTCACAGTTTTTTAGCCCCCGGCTCACACATTTTTGTCTTAGCTCAGGAAGGAGGGCTCCAGAGCAAACTAATTTATGCAGTAGCCAAATCCCTCGCTCACCACTTTAAATGCCAGGAGTTCACAAAGTAGAATTTCCGCTCACAAGACTCCACAGCTTGGAACGTTGCTCCAGACACCACCTGGAGGTCGGCAGCCTTACCTCCGTCCAGGTCTCCAGCTTTCGCCCCAAGGTCCAGATTTTGGGGGTCATCCTCGGGGTGGCCATCACAATTTGGTGGCCAGCACAGGTACAATGAGAAAGGGGAACGACGAAAGCTGCATATATAGGCTAAATAACAGTGCCAATGCCAATCATTGCAAAACGTATAATCTAATCAAATACAAACTTCTTCTTCTTCTTCTTCTTCTTCTTCTTCTTCTTCTTCTTCTTCTTCTTCTTCTTCTTCTTCTTCTTCTTCTTCTTATTATTATTATTATTAATAATAATAATAATAATAATAGTAATAATAGTAATAATAGTAATAGTTGGATTTATACCCTGCCCTTCACTCAGAGTGGCCTACAAACTCCTTTCCCTTCCCCTCCCCACAACAGGCACACTGTGAGGTAGGCGGGGCTGAGAGAGCTCTTTCATAAGAACATAAGAGAAGCCAATGTTGGATCAGGCCAATGGCCCATCTAGTCCAACACTCTGTCACACAGCGGCCAAAATATACCAGGTGCCCTCAGGAGGTCCAGCAGTGGGGCCCTTGAGGACTGCCCTTGAGACAACAGCTCCGAGAGAACTTGTGATTGGCCCAAGGTCACACCAGCAGCTGAACATGGAGGAGCGGGGGAATCAAACCCGGTTCTCCCAGATTGCAGTCTGCACTTCTAACCACGACACCAAACTGGCTGTAATGACTAAACTGAGGCTATCGTACTTTGGCCACATTCTGAGAAGACGAAGAGTCACTGGGAAAAGTGGAAGATTGACCCATCAGGGAAGTCGCGGCCCACCCTAGTCTGCAAGACCTCAGCAAGGCTGTTCATGATAGGACGTTCTGGAGGTCATTCCAAGCGAAACCCCCAAATGTCCAGATATTTATGGTAAATGGAATTGTGGACCCGAGCCAGCCTCCTTTCTAAGACTGACAAGTGGCTTTAGCAAAGAGAAGAAGAGGCTGGACTTATACCCCACCCGTCACCACCCGAAGGAGTCTCAAAGCAGCTTACAAACTCCTTTCCCTTCCCCTCCGCACAACAGACACCCCCTGTGAGGCAGGCGGGGCTGAGAGAGCTCTTTTGAGGACTGCTTGTGAGAGAACAGCTCTGAGAGAACTTGTGACTGACCCAAAGTCACCCGGCTAGCTGGTTCTCCAGTCCACCGCTCTTAACCACTAGAAGACGAGAAGAGGAGATCGGATTCATACCACGCCCGTCACTACCCGAAGGAGTCTCAGAGCGGCTTACAAACTCCTTTCCCTTCCCCTCCCCATAACAGAAACCCTGTGAGGTAGGCAGGGCCGAGAGAGCTCTCTTGAGAACTGCCCTTGAGAGAACAGCTCTGAGAGAACTTGCGACTGACTCAAGGTCACACCAGCAGCTGCATGTGAACATATGAACATAAGAACATAAGAGAAGCCAATGTTGAATCAGGCCAATGGCCCATCTAGTCCAACACTCTGTCCACAGCGGCCAAAATATACCAGGTGCCATCAGGAGGTCCAGCAGTGGGGCCAGGACACCAGAAGCCCTCCCACTGCTGCCCACTCCAGCACCAAGAATAGAGTGCATCACCTGCCCCAGACTGAGATTCCCATCTATACCCTATGGCTCATAACCACTGATGGACTTCTGCTCCAGATGTTTATCTAATTCCCTCTTGAAACTGTCCATGCTTGTAGCTGCCACCACCTCCTGTGGCAGTGAGTTCCATGTGTTAATCACTCTTTGGGTGAAGAAGGACTTCCTTTTATCTGTTCTAACCTGACTGCTCAGCAATTTCATGGAGTACCTACGAGTTCTTGTATGGTGAGAAAGGGAGAAAAGTAAGAAAAGTATGGAGGAGGAGCGGGGAATCAAACCCGGTTCTCCCGGATTAGAGTCCGTGCTCCTAGCCACTGCACCAAGCAGGCTCTCCATCCCGTGCAAACCTCCCTCTCTGATGACACAGGCTGCTGTTTATCAGTCAGAGCCGTATCAAAGGTAGTCCCGCCTCCTCCAAGCGTCTGGTAAGTGGCTCTGAGCTTCCAGGACAAAGAGTCAGTCTGGCCCAAACCGGGTTGTCCTCTGTCCAAAAGGGATCAGGTCTGCCAGGATGGTCCAATGTGGAATGCAAGTGAACGGCTCATTCTGCTGGAAACCTCCAAGGCGCCAAGATTCCAGACACTCTAGGGGGCGCTCTTGAGCCTCCGTTAAGTTTCAGGGTTTCCGATCGATCAAGGTGGTCAGCCAGTGTTGGACTGAAGCGATAGAACCAGTTAGAGCCCAGCGGCACCTTTAAGACAAAAGTGATGTCACGTCCTTGCGCTTGGCGCCAAAGTCCCCTGGCTCCGCCCCCAAGGCCCACAGACATTTCATAGACTCATAGAGTTGGAAGGGACCTCCAGGGTCATCTAGACCAACCCCCTGCACAATGCAGGAAATTCACAAATATCTTAAGAGAACATAACATAAGAGAACATAAGAGAAGCCAACGCTGGATCAGGCCAATGGCCCATCTAGTCCAACACTCTGTCACACAGCGGCCAAAATATACCAGGTGCCATCAGGAGGTCCAGCAGTGGGGCCAGGGCACTAGAAGCCCTCCCACTGCTGCCCCCTCCACGCCCGCAGTGACCACTGTTCCATGCCCAGAAGATGACAAAAAACCTCCAGGATCTCCAACCAAACCGGCCTGAAATAGAATTTCTTCCTGACCCCAAAGGGGCGATCGGCATTTCCCTGGGCGTGTCAGAAAGGGCCATGAGAACTAAGCATTGAGGCAACCCTTCCTGCCCTCCCTTCTCGTGATCTGGCCAAGTTCACCGAATCAGCATGGCTGTCAGAGGGCCATCTAGCCTCTGTGTGAAAACCTCCCAAGGAGGAGAGCCCGTCACCTCCCGGCGTGGCCTGTTCCACTGAGGAAGTGCTCCGACTGGCAGAAAGTTCTTTCTGATGTTTAGCTGAAAACTCTTTGGATTTCCTGAGTCGGACCTCGCAACCCCTATGTAGAGGGTGGGCTTTGGGGGGAGGAGGCAGATCAATGGGGGATAATTCCACAGAGTCCATACCCCCGCCCAGAGCAGCCGTTTTCTCTTATTGTGAGGAATGTTGTCATTCCAGGACGTTTCCAGGTTCTGCTTGAAGTCTGGCACTACGCTAATATCTGCATGTTGCCTGATGTCACTTCCGCCCCCAGGTTGTTCCTGTGCCGGCTCGATCGGTCATCGTGGCTGGGAGGGCCCGTAGCTGAGAGATTCCTGGGCTGAAACAGCAAGCCTCGCTCAGACCTGTGAACATATGAAACAGCTTGATATTGAATCCGACCCTGGGTCTATCAAATTCAGACTTGTCTTCTTGACCTGCCAGGAGCTCTTCAGGGTTTCAGGCAAAGAAAGGTCTTTCCCATCACCTCCTGCCTGGTCCTTTTAACTGGAGGTGCCCGGGATTGAACCTGGGACCTTCTGCGTGCCAAGCAGAGGCTCTGCCACTGAGCCATGGTCCCTCTTTATAGCTCTCCAGGGTCTCAGGCTGAGGTCTTTCCCATCACCTCCTGCCTGGCCCTTTAACTGGAGATACCGGGGATTGAACCTGGGACCTTCTGCATGCCAAGCAGAGGCTCTGCCACTGAGCCATGGTCCCTCTTTATAGCTCTCCAGGGTCTCAGGGTCTTTCCCATCACCTCCTTCCTGGTCCTTTTAAGTGGAGATGTGGGGACTGAACCTGGGACCTTCTGCATGCCAAGCAGAGGCTCTGCCACTGAGCCACGGCCCCTCTTTACAGCTCTCCAGGGTCTCAGGCGGAGGTCTTTCCCATCACCTCCTGCCTGGTCCTTTTAACTGGAGGTGCCCGGGATTGAACCTGGGACCTTCTGCGTGCCAAGCAGAGGCTCTGCCACTGAGCCACGGCCCCTCCCAAGAGGGCCATCCTTTAACAGAGGGTGTAACCCTGTCGAAGATGGCACTGCAAGACAACCTTCAAAGTCTGGAAGCTGGGCCGCTTTCTTCCCATCGTGGGAGGGAGCTCCCCCTTTTCTGTCAAGGCCACGTCGCAAGCAGCTGCAGGGGGATGATGAAAAGAAGCCAGAGAATTCCCTCGGAGTCCCTTTGCAGCGGGTTAAAGCCGCCGACGGCAGAAGGGAAGAGGAGCTGGCTGTGAGCTTTCAGAAAGAGGGAAGAAGCGTTTGACCCCAGGGCCGCCCTCCCCACTGGGAGCAGCCTGGTTCTTCCGCTCTCTGCTCGCTCTTTTCCTTCAGTTCTTCCCTCCCCTGCATGCTGTTCAGTCCAGATACAACTGAGAACTGTTCTTTCCTGCACAGATCGGGACGGGTTGCCACGGAACAAATTGTGAATCCAGTGGCACCTTTAAGACCAACACTGGGTGAGCCATTGGCCTGATCATAAGAACATAACATAAGAACATAAGAGAAGCCACTGTTGGATCAGGCCAATGGCCCATCTAGTTCAACACTCTGTCACACAGCGGCCAAAAATACCAGGTGCCCTCAGGAGGTCCAGCAGCGGGGCCAGGGCACCAGAAGCCCTCCCACTGCTGCCCCCCAGCACCAAGAATAGAGGGCATCACCTGCCCCAGACTGAGAGTTCCCATCTATACCCTGTGGCTAATAGCCACTGATGGACTTCTGCTCCAGATGTTTATCTAATTCCCTGCAGCACTGGCTTCTGCTATGTTCTTATGTCTGGGACAAGTGATGCTCTGTATTCTTGGTCCTTGGGAGGGGATCAGTGGGAGGGCTTCTGGAGTTCTGGCCCCACTGCTGGACCTCTCCCGAGGGCACCTGGTATTTTTGGCCATTGTGTGACAGAGAATGTTGGACTGGATGGGCCATTGGCCTGATCCAAAATTGGCTTCTCTTATGTTCTTATAGGAACTCTCAGTCTGGGGCAAGGGATGCTCTGTCTTCTTGGTGCTTGGGGGGGTCAACAGTGGGAGGGCTTCTGATGTCCTGGCCCCACTGGTGGACCTCCTGATGGCACCTGGTATTTCTGGCCACTGTGTGACCCAGAGTGTTGGACTGGATGGGCCATTGGCCTGATCCAACATGGGCTTCTCTTATGTTCTTATGTCTGGGGCAAGTGATGCTCTGTCTTCTTGGTGCTTGGGGGGGCAACAGTGGGAGGGCTTCTAGTGTCCTGGCCCCACTGGTGGACCTCCTGATGGCCCCTGGTATTTTTGGCCACTGTGTGACCCAGAGTGTTGGACTAGATGGGCCATTGGCCTGATTCAACATTGGATTCTCTTATGTTCTTATGTTCCTATGTCTTTATGACGCGTCAATTTCCTGTTCAGCCCCCTGTTCTTATGACGTGTCAATTTCCTGTTCAGCCCCTGTCTCTAAGTTTGAGCGTTACCCACCGTTCCGAATGTATCTGCCAAAGCGCGCATGCGCATGCACAGGAAGGCTCGTGCCTTGGATAAAACTTTGCTGGTCTTAAAGGTGCCGCGGGACTCTCAATTTGTTCTGCGGCTTCCGACCAACACGGCCGATCACCTGGATCTATCCTCGTGGGTGGCCACGCTAGTCTGTAGCAGTGAAGAAGGGCAAGAGACCAGGAGCTCCTTGAAGACTAACATAATTTGTGGCGGGGGAAGAGCTTTCATGAGTTACGGCTCGCTTCTTCAGAGAGATGCAGATGGGCAGAGCCGTGTCAGTCCGTTGGTAGCAGTCGAAAAGAGCCACCAGAGTCCAGGAGCACCAGAAAGACAAACAACATTTCTGGCACGGTAGGAGCTTTCGTGAGTCATGGCTCAGCCAGTTTGGTGTAGTGGTTAAGTGCGTGGACTCTAATCCGGGAGAACCGGGTTTGATTCCCCACGTCTCCACATGCAGCTGCTGGATGACCTTAGGCAAGCCATAGTTCTGATAAGAGCTGTTCTTGAAAAAGAGGAGTTTCTGTCAGAGCTCTCTCAGCCCCACTGACCTCACAGGGTGTCTGTTGTGGGGAGGGGAAGGGAAGGGAGTTTGTGAGCTGCTCTGAGACTCCTTTGGGTAGTGAAGGGCGGGGTATAAATCCAATCTCCTCCTCCTCCTCCTCCTCCTCACATACTCTAATCTGGGAGAACCAGGTTTGATTCCCCCACTCCTCCACTTGCACCTGCTGAGGGGAAGGGAAAGGAGTTGTAAGCCTTTGGGTGGTGAAGGGTGGGGTATAAATCCAATCTCCTCCTCCTCCTCCTCCTCCTCCTCCTCGCAGAGTCTAATCTGGAAGAACTGGGTTTGATTCCCCACTTCTCCACTTGCACCTGCTGATGTGACCTTGGGTCAGTCACAAGTTCTGGCACAGCTGTCCTTGAAAAAGAGCCATTTCTGTCAGAGCTCTCTCAGCCCCGCCTACCTTGCAGAGTGTCTGTTGTGGGGAGGGGAAGGGAAAGGAGATTGTAAGCTACTTTGAGACTCTCTTGGGTAGTGAAGGGCGGGGTATAAATCCAATCTCCTCCTCCTCCTCCTCCTTCTTCGGATACCTGAAGAAGTGAGCAGTGTCTCACGAAAGCGCCTCCCCTGTCGCAGATTTTGCCTGGCTTTCAGGTGCTTCTGCACGCTCGCTCTTTTCTTTCCGACACAAACTGCCTTTTCCAAGCCCCAAGGGTTACCTGAACGACTTGAAGGAATCAATCCGCCCAGTGGCAGATTCACCATGAAGCGGACTCAGCACGTGCCTTAGGGCACCAGGGCCGAAGGGGGCACCACGAAGTTGGGGAAAAGGGCGAAAAGGAAAAAAAAAAGAATGAAGATTTGTAAAAAAAATAATTGATAAAACGAGTGCCAATTGATCATGGTGCCACCCTAGGGGTGGTCCTCTATTTTTTTGTTGGCGAGGTGCAGTGTCGTAAGGTAAAGGTAAAGGTCTCCCTTGCTCGAAAGCCAGTCAAATCTGACTCTAGGGTTGCGGTGCTCATCTCCATTTCAAAGCCAAAGAGCCAGCGCTGTCCGAAGACGTTTCCGTGGTCATGTGGCCGGCATGACTAAACACCACGGTGCACGGAACGCTGTTACCTTCCCACCGAAGTGGTACCTATTTATCTACTTGCAATTTTCTTGCTTTCGAACTGCTAAGGTTGGCAGGAGCTGGAACCAGAGACGGGAGCTCACTCTGTCTTGCGGCACCCAGGTCTCGAACTGCTGAACTACCGACCTTCCACAGCCTGCAGTTCGGTGTCTTAACCACTTGAGCCACCACAGCAGTGTCGTAGGCTATGCTTAAAAGTAAAATGCACGTGTTTAAAAGTCTATGGTGTTCTCGTATGGATAAATTTTTGTACTGCTGCAACCTGCGTTGTCTATCTGGCCGGACAGGTCAGCAACTAAAATGGATGGGATTTGGGTGGAAAGGAGGGGGGGGCACCAAGATTGGCTAGTGCTGCTTAGGGCATTGGTGGGCCTTCACCTGCCACTGAATACAACCCTGGGAGTCAAAGCGCCCCCCGCCTCCCCTCAAGCACCCGTGTGAATATTAACGCTCTTGGTCCACCCTGTAGGTCTCATTGATTGGTCTCTTGGCCTGCAAAGCCCTTCTCTTCAAGGCCGGAGATGGGAGTCCGTGTGACGGGAGGGAGAGGACTGGTAATTTCCCCTCCAGGCTCCTCTTGAAAACGTGTTCCGATCGGATGTCGTACCTTTCTTACCTGACGTTGCGCCCCCCCCAAAAAAAACTGTAATCGAGCTAAAGCCCCGAAGAAGAGACCAACGGCCCCCTCTAAGCCGTGGAACCTTGTGAGCAAAAATCCTACTTTTGTAAGCTACCGGCATTAAAGTTGTGAGCGAGCGAATGGGCTGCTGCATAAATCAGTTGACTCTGGAGCTAAAGACCTGGAGAAGAGACCGATGCCCAAGAGGGAATTAGATATATATGGAGCAGAGGTCCGACAGAAGAAGAAGAGGAAGAGGAGAGATTGGATTTATACCCCGCCCTTCACTGCCCAAAGGAGTCTCAGAGCGGCTTACAAACTCCCTTTCCTTTCCCTCCCCACAACAGACACCCTGTGAGGGAGGTGGGGCTGAGAGAACTTCTGACAGAAACTGTCCTTGAGAGAACAGCTGTGCCAGAGCTTGTGACTGACCCAAGGTCACACCGGCAGGTGCAAGTGGAGGAGTGGGGAATCAAACCCGGTTCTCCCAGATAAGAATCCGCGTGCTTAACCACCACACCAAACAGTGGCTATTAGCCACAAAGCATCGATAGGAGTTCTCAGTCTGGGGCAGGTGATGCTCTGTATTCTTGGTGCTGGGGGGGGCAGCAGTGGGAGGGCTTCCGATGTCCTGGCCCCACTGGTGGACCTCCTAAGAACATAAGAGAAGCCAATGTTGAATCAGGCCAATGGCCCATCTAGTCCAACACTCTGTCACACAGCGGCCAAAATATACCAGGTGCCATCAGGAGGTCCAGCAGTGGGGCCAGGGCACCAGAAGCCCCTCCCACTGCTTCCCCCTCCAGCACCAAGAATAGAGGGCATCACCTGCCCCAGACTGAGAGTTCCCATCTATACCCTGTGGCTAATAGCCACTGATGGACTTCTGCTCCATATGTTTATCTAATTCCCTCTTGAAACTGTCCATGCTTGTAGCTGCCACCACCTCCTGTGGCAGTGAATTCCATGTGTTAATCACCCTTTGGGTGAAGAAGTATTTCCTTTTATCCGTTCTAACCCGACTGCTCAGCAATTTCATGGAGTGCCCACTTGAGTTCTTGTATGGTGAGAAAGGGAGAAAAGGACTTCTTCCTCAACCTGCTCGATCCCATTCATAATCTTATGAACCTCGATCATGTCACCCCTCAGCCGTCGTTTCTCCAACCTGAAGAGCCCCAAGTGTTTTAACCTTTCTTCATAGGGAAGGTGTTCCAACCCTTTTATCATTCTAGTTGCCCTTCTCTGCACTCTCCTGATGGCACCTGGTATATTTTGGCCGCTGTGTGACAGAGAGTGTTGGACTGGATGGGCCCTTGGCCTGATTCAACATTGGCTTCTCTCATGTTCTTATGTTCTTATGTAATGCTCCCTCTAAGCCGTGGAGTCTTGCGAGCAAAAATCCTACTTTGTGAACGACCGGCATTAAAGTTGTGAGCGAGCGATTGGGCTACTGCATAAATGAGTTGGCTCCGGGGCCCAGACAAGAATGTGTGGCCCGGAGGCTAAAAAAACTGGAAGCTAGCTCACACCAACTCAGGTTAGAGGGAACATTGGAGACGAGCTGGGGATTTTGGGGGGCTGAAGGCCTAAACCGTGACCTGCTTGAATTGCAGACTGGTGGAGTGCAGCTGGGAACAGGTGTGTAAAGTGTGCCCATGCACATCCATCTTTGTTTCACTTGTCTCCGTGCTCCTGGCTTTACCATATAATTATGACCCGATGCAGCCATGAAATTAAAAGACGCCTGCTCCTGGGGAGGAAAGCGATGGCAAACCTAAACAGCATGATAAAAGGCAGAGACATCACCTTGCCAACAAAAGTCCGCATGGTCAAATCAATGGTATTCCCCGTAGTACTGTATGGCTGCGAGAGTTGGACTATAAGGAAGGCCGAGCGCCGAAGAATAGATTCTTTTGAACTATGGTGCTGGAGAAGACTCTTGAGAGTCCCTTGGACTGCAAGGAGATCGAATCAGTCAATCCTAAAAGAAATCAACCCGGACTGTTCCCTGGAAGGCCAGATCCTGAAGCTGAAGCTCAAATACTTTGGCCCCCAAATGAGAAGGGAGCATTCACTGGAGAAGATCCTGATGCTGGGAAAGATTGAAGGTCAAAGAAGAAGAAGGGGACGGCAAAGGATGAGATGGTTAGACAGTGTCATCGATGCAACGAACATGAAATTGAGCAAACTTCAGCGGACGGCGGAAGACAGGAGGGCCTGGCGTGATCTGGTCCAGGGGGTCACGGAGAATCGGACTCGACTGTGCGACTGAACAACAACAACATGACCCGATGAAAGGCTGAAATGAAGATTTACCTGCTCGCCCTAAGCTGTGGAGTCTTGTGAGGAAGAATTCTACTTTGTGAGCTGCTGGCAATAAAGTCGTGAGCGAGTGATTTGGCTGTGGCATAAACTAGTTTGCTCTGGAACCATCCCTTCCTGAGCGGAGATAGAAATCTGTGAGCTGGAGGCTAAAAAACTGTGAGCTGGTTCACACTAACTCAGCTTAGAGGGAACACTGGTCAGGACTTGGATGGGAGACCACCAAGGAAGCTCAGGATTGCTACGCAGAGGCAGGCCATGGCAAACCCACCTCTGAATGCCCCTTGCCTCTGGGTTCACGATTAGTCTGCTCTGACTTAATCCGGGAGAACCGGGATTGATTCCCCACTCCTCCACATGCAGCTGCTGGATGACCTTGGGCATGCCATAGTTCTGATAAGAGCTGTTCTCTCAAGGGCAGTTCTCGACAGAGCTCTCTCGGCCCCACCGACCTCACAGGGTGCCTGTTGTGGGGAGGGGAAGGGAAAGAAGTTTGTGAGCCGCTCTGAGACTCCGAGTGAAGGATGGGGTATAAATCCAATCTCTTCCTCGTCCTCCTCCTCGTCCTCCTCGTCCTCGTCCTCCTCCTCTCTTCTTCTCCTTCTCCTCCTTCTTCTTAACATAAGAACATAAGAGAAGCCAATGTTGGATCAGGCCAGTGGCCCATCCAGTCCAACACTCTGTGTCACACAGTGGCCAAAAATACCAGGGGCCATCAGGAGGTCCAGCAATGGACCTTCTTCTTCTTCTTCCTCTTCTTCTCATAAGAACATAAGAGAAGCCAGTGTTGAATCAGGCCAATGGCCCATCTAGTCCAACACTCTGTCACACAGCGGCCAAAATATACCAGGCGCCATCAGGAGGTCCAGCAGTGGATCTTCTTCTTCTTCTTCTTCTTCTTCTTCTTCTTCTTCTTCTTCTTCTTCTTCTTCTTCTTCTTCTTCTTCTTCTTCTTCTTCTCCTCCTTCTTCTTCTTCTTTTCCTCCTCCTCCTCCTCCTCCTCCTCCTCCTTCTTCTTCTTCTTCCTCCTCCTCCTCCTCCTCCTCCTCCTCCTCCTCCTCCTCCTTCTTCTTCTTCTCCTCCTCCTCCTCCTCCTCCTCCTCCTCCTCCTCCTCCTCCTCCTCCTCCTTCTTCTTCTTCTTCTTCTTCTTCTTCTTCTTCTTCTTCTTCTTCTTCTTCTTCTTCTTCTCCTCCTCCTCCTCCTCCTCCTCCTTCTCCTTCTTCTTCTTCTCCTCAGCAAAAAAAGAGTAGGTGGCGTGAAAGACTTTTATCCGAGGCTCTGGAGGGCCGCCGCCTCCGCAAACCAAGGGTCGGACTCAGCGGAAGACGAGAGTCACGCGCCGCGTCAGGTACATGTCGAGGAACTGTAATATCTGACGAGGGAGATGAATCTAACAGCAGGCAATGCAATTGGCGGGCACGGATTCCAGCTGTCAGATCAATCCCCTCAAGAAGAAGCCCTCCAAAAATAAATCTGGAGAGAGGCTCTCTTCCAGAGGATTAGAGCTGTAACTGGAAAAAGCCCACGGCCGGGGTGAAACAGATCTCGGCGGCCGGAACGGCAAGCGAAGTTTGTGGAGTGAGGAGTACAGTTAGTTTGATAGAGGGAGGGGTTGCTGGCAGGCAGGCAGGGCGCAGGCTCTGTCAGGGTTGCCAGCCTCCAGGTGGGGCCTGGAGATCCTCCGGAATCACGACTCACCTCCAGACTATAGAGATCAGACCCCCTGGAGGAAATGGCTGCCTTGGAGGGCGGGGCTATGTGACACCATATCCCCGCTGAGGCCCCTCCCTGACTCCACCCCCCAAATATCCAGGAATTTCCCAGCCCAGAACTGGCAACCTAAACTGCAGGGCTTGAAATGAGCCAGAACCATCAGATCTTGGGTCCATCGAGGCCAGCATTTCCTAGGCAGACTGGCAGCGGCTCCCTGGGGTCTCAGGCAGGGGTCTTTCCCATCACCTACTGCCTGGTCCTTTCTGCTGGAGATGCCGGGAATTGAACCTGGGACCTTCTGCGTACCAAGCAAATGCTCTTCCACTGAGCCATGCTCCCTATTTACAGCTCCCCAGGGTCTCAGGCTGGAGGTCTTTCACCATCACCTCCTGCCTGGTCCTTTTTAACTGGAGATGCTGCTGGGGATTGAACCTGGGACCTTCTGCGTGCCAAGCGGAGGCTCTGCCACTGAGCCACAGCCCCTCACCAACGCATGAAGCAGCCTAGATCCGTCAAGGTTCCTCTTCTCTACTCAGACTGGCAGCAGCTCTCCAGGGTCCCTGTGAACCCTTTGAATTTCCCTTTCTCTTTCCAGAATCTATTGCCAGAAGCAAAAAAGAGTTTGTTCTCGAAGGCTTTCACGGCCAAAGTTCATTAGTTGCTGTAGATTTTCCGGGCTGTGTGGCCGTGGTCTTGGCACTGTAGGACCTGACGTTTCGCCAGCAGCTGTGACTGGCATCCTCAGAGGTGTGTAACACAGAAAGATGGAGGACTCTCTGTCTCAAGGTGACCAGAAAACTACTACAAGGAGAACCCCTACAAGAGAATGACTCAGCCCTACCCCACCTTCCAGGGGAGATATAAATTACCTGCCTACCATTTTTCTTCTGCTCACCTTGACACAGAGAGTACGTCATCTTTCTGCGTTGTACCTCTGAGGATGCCAGTCACAGCTACTGGCGAAACGTCAGGTCCTACAAGGCCAAGACCACGGCCACACAACCCGGAAAATCTACAGCAACTAATAAAAAAGAGTTTGTTTGCCATAGGGAGTCCACCCTTCAAAGCAGCCATTCTCTCCAGGGAAACTGACCTTGGTCTTCTGGAGTTCCATTGTAATAGGAGGAGATACGAACATAAGAACATCAGAGAAGCCTATGTTGGATCAGGCCAGTGGCCCGTCCAGTCCAACACTCTGTGTCACACAGTGGCCAAAAATACCAGGGGCCATCAGGAGGTCCAACAGTGGGGCCAGGACACGGGAAGCCCTCCCACTGTTGCCCCCCCCCCACCAAGCACCAAGAAGACAGAGCATCCCTTGCCCCAGAGTCCCTATCTATACACCAGTTTGGTGTAGTGGTGAAGTGTGTGGACTCTAATCTGGGAGAACAGGTTTGATTCCCCACTCCTCCATTTGCAGCTGCTGGATGACCTTGGGCAAGCCATAGTTCTGGCACAGCTGTTCTTGAAAAAAGAGCAGTTTCTGTCAAGAGCTCTCTCGGTCCCGCCTACCTCACAGGGTGTCTGTTGTGGGGAGGGGAAGGGAAGGGAGTTTGTAAGCTGCTCTGAGACTCCCTTGGGTAGTGAAGGCCGGGGTATAAATCCAATCTCCTCCTCCTCCTCCTCCTCCTCCTCTTCTTCTTCTTCTCCTCCTCCTCCTCTTCCTCTTCTTAAGTGCACGGACTCTAATCTAGGAGAACTGGGTTTGATTCCCCACTCCTCCACTCGCACCTGCTGGATGACCTTGGGCAAGCCATAGTTCTGGCACAGCTGTTCTTGAAAAAAGAGCAGTTTCTGTCAAGAGCTCTCTCGGTCCCGCCTGCCTCACAGGGTGTCCGTTGTGGGGAGAGGAAGGGAAAGGGAGTTTGTAAGCTGCTCTGAGACTCCCTTGTGTAGTGAAGGGCGGGGTATAAATCCAATCTCCTCCTCCTCCTCCTCCTCTTCTTCTTCTTGTTCTTCTTCTTGTTCTTCTTCTTCTCCTTCTCCTTCTCCACCTTGTGGCTCATAGCCACTGATGGACCTCTGCTCCATAAGCTTCTCTAATTCCCTCTTGAAGCGTTCCATGTTTGTAGCCGCATAAGATCTCCAGGTGATACCTGGAAGATGGCAACCCTAGTGGCTTCAGAGCTGGGAAGGTGGCTAGCAGTTGCCAGGAAAGGTCCTCTGTGCTGGGGGACGTCATGTATCAAGCCTGAACTGTACTCGCGAAAGGACTTAGCTTGAGGATGCAGAACAAAGGCTTGCTAGGATCCTAGAATGGACCAGTAGGGAGACAGGGATGCTGGAGTAAACCAGTTGGGAAACAATGGCCCCGGTCACATGGAGAATTTGCCGCACGGAAGGCACGAAAGTCAGGTGGATTTTCGGGGCGTGATCACACCGCAACATCTGGGAAGCGTAGCGCTCTCGTGGCCAACCCGTGGCATCCCACTGAAGATGTGGAGTTAAAAAGTACCTAGGAAAGTATCAGATTAGCTACAAATGGTGGATCCCCGAAGGACTGGTCTTTAAATTTAAGGATAAAAGAGAGAAGATTGACTCCATCTCCAAAGCTCAAGAATTTCTGAAGAGGCATGCCAGTTCAGAGGAAGATGCAGAACTCGCCAAATGGACAATGTTAAGTAGCGAAGAAGACAGTGGCCCAGAGGAAGGAGATGAAGAATCAGAAGATGGAAGAGCAAAGAAGGGCCCATCATACAACTTGAGAAACTTGAAAGGGAGACAACCCAAAATATGAACATTTGTTCGTGGAGCGCAAAGATGGAGCATATTAACAATTAACCCCAAAAGACTTTACTAATCTACTTAACAGGTTTGTTTGGGACTCACAGTAAGCCGAAAAGAAGATCGGTCAACCACGGTAGAAGCCAAGAACTTTACTAATACTAACAAAAAGATTAATATACTAATAGCGACTTCACTCACCTCTTTTCTTGGTCCCACTGTATACCCTCCCGTTTTCTATATAAAAAGCAATAAAATCATCTCCTCTTTAGGAGAGTTTTACAAAAAAAAAAAGGAAAGTGCTCTAGTATCTGGTAAACGAGGGGGCAAAGGTGGGCGTCTGATCGCGGGACTGCTAGTATCCCGTGGCATCCGGCACCCGACCATGTCCCGTCGCAAACCGGAAGTTTTTTTGTAAGTCTCCATAGGATGCGCACAAACGCCGAACTGCGCATATGCACAAATGCAACCTGTTGCACCAACTTGCCACGAAGTGAGCCTTCATTCCTCGATCGTGTGCATGCGGGGAGGACTCCGTTGGAAAAACCTTCTAAGAGCAACAAATTATAAAGAAACATATATAAGATGTTTTACAGATGGCACTGGACGCTGGATAAAATAGCAAAGTGTTATAAAGAGGCATCTGACATACGTTGGAGATGTGGGAAAAAAGTAGGAACGTATATGCATATTTGGTGGGAATGTAGAAAAATTTAAAAATTCTGGCAAAGGATCAATCAAATTGTTAAAGAGATCACTAATAGTAACTTAGAATTTAAGCCCGAAGTCTTCTTACTTAACATGTTACCGATAGGAATTAAGAAAGACGATGTAAGAATTATACTCTATATAATTACGATGTCAAGGATTGCAATCGCCAAGTATTGGAAGAAAGATACCACCCCGAGTAAAGAAGAAATAATAGAGAAATTGATGGAAATAGCTGAATTAGACAAATTAAATGTTTTACTCTCAGGAAGGGATGAATCAATATACCAAAATAGATGGGGAAAAGTGTATAAGTGGATTGGAAAAAGCGTTAATCGCCCACTTTGACCTCAAATCAACTTAAGTAAATCAGCGGAAAGACACGTTTTGTTTCTTGTCGTGCATGTATATGTGTGGGTGTGCATGGTTGTCGGTTAGTATTGTTGTTGTTTTTATTCTTTGTTATGTCTTGTCTCTTTACTTTGTGTGTAATGAAAATATATATAAATAAAATATTTAAAAAAAGGAAAAAACCCACAATTGCCCGTCTGATCCGGAAGCGGTGGCTTGTGATCGCCGCTTGTGTGATCGCCCCGCCCTGCTTCTTTGCCCCGTTTCAGCATCGCCGTGTGATCGGCAGCTGACAGCCTAAGCGCGGCAACTCAGGGGACTGTGTGATCGGGCTACTGCGCTTTATTTTACTCCGGGGCGAACAGCCACGCCTCCCCCCTGCGTTATCTGGCCCGTGTGACCGGGGCCAATGTAGTGTAAATAGCCTATTGATGGGAATGGGGTGAGTTTTGGGTGTAACCTTTTTCGGGGGAGGAAGCAGCAAGCCCCTCCAGCCATTCCGGGGGAGGGGGAGTCTCCTGTTGACATGTGATCCTGGCGCCGAAAAGCCAGAAGGAAACTTATTATTTCATAACCCGGGAAATGAGAAATAAGGCGCTCGCTGGGGTTGATTAAAATAGCAGCCAGATCCGAAGTGGGGCGTGGGAGGGAGAGGAGAAAGGCAGATGGGCTCTCCCCCACCCCTCCTGCTCCCAGTATTGGTGTGCAGACTTCATCGCTAGGCTTGCCAACCCCCAGGTGGGGCCTGGAGCTCTCCCAGAATTACAACGTCTCTCCAGACTAGAAGAAGAAGAGATTGGATCTATACCCCGCCCTTCACTGCCCAAAGGCGTCTCAGAGCGGCTGACAAACTCCTTTCCCTTCCCCTCCCCACAACAGACACCCTGTGAGGTAGGTGGGGCTGAGAGAACTCCTGACAGAAACTGTCCTTGAGAGAACAGCTGTGCCAGAGCTTGTGACTGACCCAAGGTCACACCAGCAGGTGCAAGTGGAGGAGTGGGAGAATCAAACCCGGTTCTCCCAGATTAGAGTCCGCGCACTTAACCACTACACCAAACTGGCTCTCACTACAGAGAAAACGGGCAGCTTCGGAGGGTGGATGCAGAATTGTAGAGTCGGAAGGGACCTCTGGGGTCGTCTAGTCCAACCCACTGTACAAGGCGGGGAATTCGTAAATACCTCCCCCTCCACACCCGAAGTGACCCCCGCTCCATGCCCAGAAGAGGGCAAAAAAACCCCCCAGGATCCCCAGCCAAACCGGCCTGGAGAGAAATTGCTGAGGTCCCTGCCGGTCATGCGCTTTCAGCCTAACCTACTGCACAGGGTTGTTGTGAGAATAAATAGATAATAGGAGAAGGGAGCTGTAAGATGGAGGGTTTTTTTTGGGGGGGGAGAAAGCAGGACAGAAATACATTTTTAACAATCATAGAATCACAGAATCATAGAATGTTAGAGTTGGAAGGGACCTTGCAGGTCATCTAGTCCAACCCCCTGCACTCTGCAGGAGCAGAGCTGAAAGAGAGCCCTACATACCTACAACATACCGGAAAGATGGTCACCCAGCCTCCGCTTGGAAGCGTCCAGTGAAGGAGCATCCATCACCTCCCCAGGCAATGATTTATTCATGTATTTATTTTCAACAATGATCTCCCTCAACCTGAAAAATCAGCAGTGGCTGAATATCGCCTGACCCAAACAGGACACAGCATTTTGTTCCAAGACACTGAAAGGCTGGACCACACATCCAATTACCATGTCAGATTACACAGGGAAGCCATTGAAACTCATAAACATAAACACAATTTCAACAGGAAAATGAAGAAAGTTTAAAAATAAAAAGGGCCTGGTTTCCTGTCCTGGAAAACACAAAAGTCTCGACAGCTGACAATAGCACTACAGATAAGATTAGAATTTCAACAGCCAATCCACATGCAAAAGAACCTCCTCAGGAAACAGGAAACCTCCTCAGGAAACAATCCACATGCAAAAGAACCTCCTCAGGAAAGCTCCCCCATTAGCATGCCACAGCCTGGAGAACTCCTATAAGATAATGACTCAGCCCTACCCCACCTTCCTGAGTAGATATAAATTACCTGCCTACCATCTCTCTTCTCACCTTGACACAGAGAGTACTCCATCTTTCTGTGTTATACCTCTGAGGATGCCAGTCACAGCTACTGGCGAAACGTCAGGTCCTACAATGCCAAGACCATGACCACACAGCCCGGAAAATCTACAGCAACTATCTTCCTCTTCTTTCCCCGTGGGGGACCTAAAGGCAGTTGACTCCTCCGGGGCTATTCCACCCGGCTGGCACAGTCGCCAACTGACTGCAAGGAGTCATAAGTTGGTGTGCCTTTTCCTTGGGCTCTTAGTAGGATGGCCAGGTCCGGGTTGGGAAATACGTGGGAATTTGGGAGGCGGAGCCTGAGGAGGGTGTGGTTTCGGGAGGGGAGGGGCCTCAGCAGGGCGCAACGCCACCGAGCCCGCCCTCTGAGGCCTCCACCTTCTCCAGGGGGAGCTGACCTTGTTTGTCTGGAGGCCAGTTGGAATTCCGGGGGATCCCCAGGTCCCACCTGGAGGATGGCGTCCTTAGGGTGGGCATCCTTACATCTCTGCTGGGGTCCCTCTCCTCCCCAACTTCCCACCCTCCCCGGACTCCAACCCCAATTCGCTAGGAATTTCCCAGTCTGGAGTTGGTGACCCTAAAAGGCACAGCTGCAGAGTCCAGTTGAGAAGTTGGCAACATGCCTACTAGTGCTCCCTCTAAGCTGTGGAGACTTGTGAGCAGAAATCCTACTCCATGTGCGATGGGCAGTAAAGCTGCGCGCGAGCGATCGGGCTGCCGCATAAATCCGTTTGCTCTGGAAGCCCCTCCTTCCTGAGCGAAGGCAAAACTGTGTGAGCCGGAGGCTCAAAAACGGTGAGCCGGCTCACACTCACTCAGCTTAGAGGGAACACTGATGCCCACTAATGCGATCCTTGATGTTTTCAAGAGCCAGTTTGGTGTGGTGGTTAAATGTGCGGACTCTAATCTGGGAGAACCAGGTTTGATTTCCCGCTCCTCCACTTGCACCTGCTGATGTGACCTTGGGTCAGTCACAAGCTCTGGCACAGCTGTTCCTGAAAAAGAGCCGTTTCTGTCAAGAGCTCTCTCAGCCCCGCCTACCTCACAGGGCGTCTGTTGTGGGGAAAGGAGATTGTAAGCTGCTCTGAGACTCCCTTGGGTAGTGAAGGGCGGGGTATAAATCCAATCTCTTCTCTCTTCTTCTTCTCTTCTTAAGTGCGCGGACTCTAATCTGGGAGAACCAGGTTTGATTCCCCCACTCCTTCATGTGCACTTGCTGGGTGACTTGGGGGAAAGCCATAGTTCTGACAAGAGCTGTCCTTGAAAAAGAGCCGTTTCTGTCAGAGCTCTCTCATCCCCGCCTACCTCACAGGGTGTCTGTTGTGGGGAGGGGAAGGGAAGGGAGTTTGTAAGCCACTCTGAGACACCTTTGGGTAGTGAAGGGCGGGGTATAAATCCAATCTCTTCTTCTTCTACCTCACAGGGCGTCTGCTGTGGGGAAGGGAGAGGAGTTTGTAAGCTGCTCTGAGACTCCCTTGGGTAGTGAAGGGCGGGGTATAAATCCAATCTCTTCTTCTCTTCTTCTCCTCTTGGATCTGGCTAGGCCTGGAGTGAGGCTTGGGTGGGTTGGGGACAAGCCGAAGATGAAAGGTTGACGAACGGAAGGAAAGACACGGGGAAAGAAATACACCATATTCACAGTGCCCTGTGCTCTCTTGGGAATCAGTTACTGACCTGTGGGACTTCTTCCTTCGCTGCCACCTCTGGCATGTCTTTTCTCTGCGCATGAAGGCAGGTGGGCGGGTACCAACCGGCCTGCCAGGTGGCAGGTGGAGGTGGATTTATGCACTCCGCAGGTGCTGTGGTTCGGCACCAAGTCTTTCCTGCCACGTCGCTGCTATTTACGTCTTCCCGGCCCTGGAACAGATGTAGAGGGGGGGCACACTCTGATGCCATCCTGCTCCTGATAAACACTCGGCATCTGGCTTCCTAGCTGCAAGTTGGCGGGGTGAGACGGATTTAACCACTGGCGGTGCGGAGGCGGGGGAAAGGAAATGTGGTTGCGCTCGAGAGGTGCCGGCTGGTAACGGAGCAGGGGTTTGTGGTCCAAGTGTCGCCCCCTCTCAGGCCTGGGGAAAGGGGTCCTCCAAGCATGTACCGAGGGCCGAAGTTATCATGTGTCATGGTTGCCAGCCTCCAGGTGGGGCCTGGAGATCTGCTATTACGATTGATCTCCAGGAAGAAGAAGAAGAAGAAGAAGAAGAAGAAGAAGAAGAAGAAGAAGAAGAAGAAGAAGAAGAAGAGGAGTTTGGATTTATACCCCGCCCTTCACTGCCCAAAGGCGTCTCAGAGCGGCTGACAAACTCCTTTCCCTTCCCCTCCCCACAACAGACACCCTGTGAGGTCAGGTGGGGCTGAGAGAGCTCTGACAGAAACTGCTCTTTTTCAAGAACAGCTCTTATCAGAACTACGGCTTGCCCAAGGTCATCCAGCCAGGTGCAAGTGGAGGAGTGGGGGAATCAAACCCGGTTCTCCCAGATTAGAGCCCGCGCACTTAACCACGACACCAAACTGGCTAGAGATCAGTTCCACAGTGGCTCAGAGTTTAAGACGCTGAGCTGCAGAACGGAAGGTCAGTAGCTTGACAGTTCGAGACCCGAGTGCCACAAGACGGAGTGAGCTCCCGTCTCTGGCCCCGGCTCCCGCCAAATGAGCAGTTCGAAAGCAAGAAATTGCAAGTAGATAAATAGGTACCGCTTCGGTGGGAAGGTAACAGCGTTCCGTGTGCCTTGCCAGCCACATGACCACAGAAACGTCTCCGGACAGTACTGGCCCTTCGGCTCGGAAACGGAGATGAGCCCCCTAGAGTCGGATTCGACTGGCTTTCGAGCAAGGGAAACCTTCACCTTTTACCCTTGGACAAAATGGCTGCTTTGGAGGGTGGACTCCGTGGTATTAGACCCTGCTGAAGTCCTGTCCCTCCCCAGGCTTATTGGGATATTTGATTAATATAGCAGAGTTTTGCCCAGCCATAGAAGCGTGATAGTGAGTGCAGTCAACAACTCTCCCAAGAAGTATATTGCAAATGAGTAACCTTGACATTTATTCAAGCAGACCGAGTTCACCTTCAGGTTGCAGTCGAAAGAAGAGAAAGCCCGGTCTAAAGGGTACTTTTCCCTATCCCAAATGGCTGGCTTGTCTGGCATCATGTGTGTGGGAGTATGAGGGCGTTGTCTCTGCAGGAGAGATCGGCAGAGATATGTGTCTCCGTGGAAGGCCATGAGGAGAGAGGGAGACAGGCTTGTAGCGAGAAGTTTGGGGCTTGTCTTCTCAAGCTGTCTATTCCGCATAGGTGTCCCTCTGCTAGCAATCACCCTTCGCCTATTAACCATTTAGCCAAAAGAAAGCTGTTACCGGGATTGCTCCCTGAACTGCAAGCCGAGGGGTGACGTGATCGAGGTTTATAAGATTATACATAGGATTGAGCAGGTTGAGAAGGAAGTACTTTTCTCCCTTTCTCACAAGACAAGAACTCGTGGGCACTCCATGAAATTGCTGAGCGGTCGGGTTAGACCAGATAAAAGGAAGTCCTTCTTCACCCAAAGAGTGATTAACAGATGGAATTCACTGCCGCAGGAGGTGGTGGCAGCTACAAGCATGGGCGGCTCCAAGAGAGAATTAGATAAACAGATGGAGCAGAAGTCCATCAGTGGCTATTAGCCACAGGGTATAGATGGGAACTCTCAGTCTGGGGCAGGTGATGCACTCTATTCTTGGTGCTGGGGGGGGCAGCAGTGGGAGGGCTTCTAGTGTCCTGGCCTCACTGCTGGACCTCCTGATGGCCCCTGGTATTTTTGGCCGCTGTGTGACAGAGTGTTGAACTAGATGGGACATTGGCCTGACCCAACACTGACTTCTCTTATGTTCTTATGTTCTTGAGCTGTCGACCACTTTAGTTGACAGTTCTCAGCTGCTGCAAGTTAATCTCTTCTGCCAGCCTAAGCAACAATTCCAAGGACAAGCCGGCAGGTGGGGGTGATGACTTTGATATTAATTAATTAATTAATTAATTAATTATACACTTTATGCCCCAACCTGCTCCATTGGAGCGGGCTCGGGGCAGCTTCCAAGGGATAAAATTCACAATAACAATCAAAAATTCATAAAACATTTAAAAACGGTTCATTAAAACAATGCCATGTTAAAGTGCAAGCTCACACTTGGGCAGAAAAAACTCTCTTCAAGGAGACCCATTTCTTGGCACAGAGTCAGAAGGGATCCTAGAGGTCACCCACTCCAACCCCCTTGCTCAGGGCGGGAATGAGTCAACTACAGCACCCCACTCTGCTGAAAGGAGTGCACACCTTTAAAAAAGTGTTTTAAAATGATTGGGGAGAAAAGCATTTACAGGAAAGATTCTTGTGGGGCTGTGCCTTTCAGAAAGGGGACGGAGACCCCAGAAGCCCTACCGTAGCTACGGGCCTGGAGGGAGAGGAGGGGGGGATGGGTCAGAGGGCAGCTCTGACAACTTCCAGGTGGTAGCCGGAGCTCTCCCGCTATTACAATCAATCTCCAGATGACCAAGATTGGTTCGCCTAGAGAAACAGGCTGCTTTGGAGGGTGGACTTGAGGGCGTTTGAGGTCTCCCCTCTCCTCAAACCCAGGCCTCCCCAAGCCCCACCCCCCAAATCTCTGGGGATTCCCCAACCCAGAGCAGCCGACCCTACTTCTAATAGCTTCTAATACCAGTTTTTAATTAAGTTTGGTGTTTTCAGCTTCCACGTTGCAACGCACGTGCCGGCAACCGTGATTAAGTTCATAATTAATTCTATATCGGTCCGTAATTAATTCTATATACCAACATGATTTTTTAGCAAATGCCAAGGCAAATACCCTTGGATTGCAAAGGTATTCCGTTGCCCCTACTTTCTGTAAATACAATCTGAAAGCTGCTTCCGGGGTAACTTTTTATCCAGCCTTCCTCCAAGGTGCTCGGGTGGGGTCGATAGCTCTCTCCCCACACCCCCATAGCTCTCCTTACAACAACCCAGCGAGGTAGGCTAGGCTGACAGACAGTGGCCCAAGGTCGCCCAGTGGCTGTGTGGGAATTCGAATCCGGCTCATACAACGAGACTTCAACCTCAGGTGGCCAGCTCTGAGTTGTGAAATACGTGGAGATTTTGGGGGCGGAGGGAATTTAGCAGGGTCTAATGCAAGAAATTACAAGTAGATAAATAGGTACCGGTTCGGTGGGAAGATAACAGTGTTCCGTGCACCTCGGCTGGCATCTAGTCATGCCGGCCACATGACCATGGAAATGTCTCTGGACAGTGCCGGCTTGGCAAACGGAGATGAGCACCGCATCCCTAGGGTTGGATTCGACTGTCTTTCGGGCAAGGGAAACCTTTACCTTTACCGAATGCCATTCTAGTCCACCTTCCAAAGTAGCCATTTCCCCCAGGGAAACTGATTTTGGTCATTACAAGACCAGATCTAATTTTTTGGGGGGGATGTCCGACCAACACCTGGACGTTGGCAAGCTTGCTTGAATCACTATCAAACACTTGTCAGGGACGCTCTAGGCTGATCCTGCATTGAGCAGAGGGGGTTGGACTGGATGGCCTCCATGGCCCCTTTCCGACTCTGTGATTCGAGGATTCTATGACTGTAGCACACTGGCTCAGAGCCATACACCCCATGTTGCCAGAGGTGTGGTCATCCAGCCACACCCACCTTTTGCTTCTTATTCTGTTTACCTCGTTTGTTGTCAAAACCCAGGGCTTTTTTTTTGTAGCAGGAACTCCTTTGCATGTTTGGCCACACACCTCTCACGTAGCCAATCCTAATGAGTTCCTGCTGCTGGGCGTGGCCTGTTATGCTAATGAGTTCCTGCTGGGCATGGCCAACTCGGGAGCCAGCCGGAACGCTGTTCCTGTGCGTTCTGGCCCAGAAATAGCCCTGGATCCACCCAATGTGCTGTTTTGCTGTGGTCTTAGAAAAAGCGAGGGAACTGCAGCCCACTCGGCCTGCTGAGATCAAGAGGCGGGAGAGAGAAGCCGGCCAGGAAAGCTGCCTTCAAACGCCTGATTCTGGATCTTCTCCAAATGGCATCTTCTCTCCCCCCCACCCCACAACCAGTGCAGGGGAATTAACTGTGCTCCACATATGGGGAGTCTTCCTTCTTCTTCTATTGTTTGATGCTTTCGATCCGCCCCCCTCCAGTGTTGTTTGGGATTTTCCGCTCGTCTCGCGTAGCTTTTCAAGTGTCAGGATTTTTCAAGTTCAGCGTCTTTGCGCTTCTCTACCGGACCACATCTCCTCTCTTGGGTCCGTTTATGTTATGCCTTTAATATTTTTGTTGGAAAAGTCCGACCCCCTCCTTTTAAAGAAACTGTTGCATGAAACACACATTGTTATCCTTTGGGGGACTGCAGTCAAAAAACGTTAGAAATAAGTAAGACATGCCACGTTTTAGGCGAAACGCAAAAAAGGATTGTTTGTCGTGGAAGTGCGAAAGCTTTTTTGCAGTACCCCTGATTCTCCACGTTTCCCGGTTAAGGAGAAAATGCTTTTCAAGCAAATGACAAAGACGACCTGACTCCAATGGTCACAAGAGAAAGAAATTTTACTTACAAAAACAGAAGCACATCTTGCATGACACATTGGCGTAGGTACATCTAACGGATTAACTTCGAAAAGGTTAACTTGCTACAGCTCCATGCCCAGAGCCAGTCTGGTGTAGTGGTTAAGTGCACGGACTCTAATCTGGGAGAACCGGGTTTGATTCCCCACTCCTCCACTTGCACCTGCTGGTGTGACCTTGGGTCAGTCACAAGCTGTGGCACAGCTGATCCTGAAAGAGCAGTTTGTGTTAAGAGTTCTCTCAGCCCCACCGACCTCACAGGGTGTCTGTTGTGGGGAGGGGAAGGGAAAGGAGTTTGTAAGCTGCTCTGAGACTCAAAAGTGAAGGGCAGGTTATAAATCCAATCTCTTCTTCTTCTACTTCAGGTAAGACAGAGAGAGAGAGAGAGAGAAGAAGAAGAAGAAGAGGAGGAGGAGGAGGAGGAGGAGGAGATTGGATTGGATTGGATTTATACCCTGCCCTTCACCATCTGAAGGAGTCTCAGAGTAGCTTACAAACTCCTTTCCTTTCCTCTACTCCCCACAACAGACACCCTGTGAGGTAGTTGGGGCTGAGAGAGCTCTCTCGAGAACTGTCCTTGAGAGAACAGCTCTGAGAGAACTTGTGGCTGTCCCAAGGTCACCCCAGCAGCTGCATGTGGAGGAGTGGGGGAATCAAAGCCAGTTCTTCCAGATTAGAGTCCACGCTCCTAACCACTACACCAAACTGGTTCTCAAGAAAAGAAAGGTCCTCTATGAGATGAAACGGAAGGCAAAAGGAAGGCCCAAAGAGGTTCAACTTCTAATGAGCTTAGAGCCAACT
>JAPDNY010000001.1:6061061-6117415 GCA_029375565.1 Gekko gecko | reverse complement strand
GGTGCAGCCGCCGAGAAACCTTGTTATCATCACTGATAACAGTGGTGTGCATGCGGGGAAGATAGCTGCCAACTGCTGTGTCTCTCTCCGTGGTTGTGTAGGCTCCTATGGGAAGAGGTGTTTCTTCTAGTATGTGATTACCACCAGGTCGTTCAAGGTTTTTAAGGCTTAACACTCGCATGTTGAACTGAATCCGGAAGTCATAGGTCCAGAGGAGGTAGCTGTAAGTCTGTTGCTGCAAAATAGTAAAAAGCCCAGTAGCGCCTTTGAGACAGGCATCTGACGAGGAGAGCTGTGTTTCTCGAAAGCTTATGCTGCAATAAAGTTTGTTGGCCTTAAAGGCGCAACTGGGCTTTGTACTATTTTGAATCTGGAAGGAAATTGGTATCTGCAGATGCTGTAATTTAGTGTCTAGTCCCAGCTGGAAGTTGGGCATTCGTCAACCAGCTGACCATCGTGAGACTGATTTTTTTTACAGTTCTTTCCAAGTAAGGATCTGTGCCTCAGTAGCAGAACATCTGCTCAGCATGTAAGGTCCCAGGTTCGATTCCTAGCAACTCCAGTTGAATGGATCAGGGAGTAGGTGATGTGAAGGACCCCTGCCTGAGACCCTGGAGAGCCGCTGCCGGTCTGAGTAGACGGTACTGATTTTGATGGATCAATCATCTGGCAGCTTGATGTGTTCAATCTCTCGTGGGCCTCCCAGATTAGAGAACCAGGTTTGATTCCCTACTCCTCCACATGCAGCTGCTGGTGTGACTTTGGGTCAGTCACAGTTCTCTCAGAGCAGTTCTCGAAAGAGCAGTTCTTGGAGCTCTCTCAGCCACACCTACCTCACAGGGCTGTTGTGGGGAGGGGAAAGGAAAAGAGATTGTAAGCTGCTCTGAGATTCCTTTGGGTAGTGAAGGGCAGTGTATAAATCCAATCTCCTCCTCTCCTCTTTTTCCTCTGTGGCATCGGGGAGCTAGAAATTAAGTTGCAGGATGACTTGTCCTTCCATCGCTTGCTTTGAGGAGACTGTCAGGTGGGGGTGGGGGGAGTCTTAAGTGCTCAGAAGTTGGAATGTCGTGTGCCTGCTTTCCAATCCGATTGGCTCAGTACCATCTGCTGCAGAGATGTTTCTCCGGTAACCAGGTGGGTTGCTGTCATCTTTGCGGTCACTCTGATCTGATGTGTTTTTGTTCCTTTGCTTTTTCCTGTTCTTCTTTTTTCCGGCATTCCGTGAGTTAATCTGTGTGGAACTCTGCAATGAGTTGCTGTGAGAATCACCCTGCAGTCTCTTTAACTGCATTGTTCCCACCCACCCCGGCCTCCATTTTTATTCTGTAAGCCACGTTGTTCGTATCTTCTTCTGGTTCCATAATCCTGGTGCCGTTGGATGTTCCACTGGATGCTTTGGGCTGTATGATTGTATTTTTTAAATTCTGTAATCTGCCTCGGCCCTGACTTGGATAGCCCAGGCTAGCCTGCAGGGCCGGCCCCTTATTGTTAAATTTTAGACTGTCGCCTAGGGCGACAGCTCAACAAAGGCACCATTCTGGCCGGCCTCCTCCCCTCCACGACCCACACAGGAAGCCTCCCTTGCTGGCTTCTTGCTCTGTCCCCAGCAAGAGACTCCCCTCTTTGCAGCCCCCCAGACAGAGGGAGAAGGAGACGGAGGGACAGGTGCGGGGAACAGCCTGAGGTAACGGGAAAGTGCCGCTCGCTCTCTGCTGCCCCCGCCCCCGCGGTCTCTTTGGAGCTTCTTTTGCAGCCTGGCACAGGCCCCCTTCCCCTCCCTTCAAGCAATCCCACCCACCCCTGCATGAATTTGCAGCTCGCCCCCTCAGCCCACCTGCTGCACCTCCGGGTGCCCACCCCACACGGGGGGGGCACCAGAATGTATCCTCGCCTAGTGGGCAAGAAAACCTGGGGCCGTCACTGAGGGTTCGTCCTGGCTAGTATTTGTGATGGGAGACCTCCAAGGAATACCCGGGTTGTGACGCAGTGGCAGGGAATGGCAAACCACCTCTGAACGCCTCTTGCCTTGAAAACACTGTGGGATCACTGTAAGTCAGCAATGACTTGATGACACTTTTCCAGCCCCAGTCTTCCTTGAGTTTCAGAGAGGAAGGTGAGCTACCTGTGAAGGAAATAAATAAATCTTTTAAGATCAGGTGGTAGTGGAAGATCTTTTCCCCCTAAGCACCAAGTGCTTCGTGTCTCTTTTCTGTTTTTTAAACCCCCAAAGGGGTATTTTTTATTGCATTTTCTATAAACTACAACGAAAAATAGGGAGGGGGAAACTGACTACAGCTAAAGGAGAAAGAAAAGAAAACCACTAAAAACCCAAGTATAGGAGATCCTTATAACCGCTTATATCAGTTTTAGTCTATAATGCTATAATTACATTGGACATGGTCGTCTATGCTATGTTAGTTATCTTTACACTCATTACTAGTTTTACTGTTTAAGGACGAACACAAGAGCATCCCCATTTAATAAATGCCTATAAGGTACAAGTCAAAATTCATCAGCCTTCGTCTTTTTTTATCCTGTCTATCCCTCAAATGGTAGCCGCGTTTAGGAGGCGCTGCTCCCTTATCAGAAGCAGAGTCCTTGTCGGAAGAACAGCTAGATGAAATGGCTGCATCACTGGGTGTGTCCCTTTTCTTAAGCAGCATTGCAAAGGCATAGTGGTGAAACAAAATCACAGGAGCATCTTAAAAGACGTTTAAGATGTCTCTATTAACATTTGTTTCAAGATGAGGCTTTGTGAGTCTCAGCTCGCTTCTTCAGCTACATGAAGGAAAATCGTGGTGAGAAATCTTATCAAGATAGGTAGCCCTGTGAGTCTGTCCGTAGCAGTAGAAAAAAGCAAGAATCTAGCAGCACCTTAAAGACTAGCATAATTTGTGGCTGGGTAGGAGTTTTTGTAAGGGAACCGCGGTGGCTCAGAGGTTAAGATGCTGAGCTGCAGACCGGAAGGTTGGTAGCTTGGCATTTCGAGAACCCAAGTGCCGTGTGATGGAGTGAGCTCCCATCCCTGGCTGCAGCTCCTGCCAACCTAGCAGTTCGGAAGCAAGGAACTGGAAGTCGATAAATAGGTACCGCTTCGGTGGGAAGGTAACAGCGTCCCATGCACCTCGGCATTTAGTCACGCCGGCCACATGACCATGGAAATGTCTTCGGACAGTGCTGGCTCTTCAGCTTAGAAGCGGAGATGAACACTGCCCCCTTGAGTTGGATTCGACTGGGCTTTTGAGCAAGGGGAAACTAACCAGGAACTTTAGTGAGTCACTGCTCACTTCTTTTGTCTGTAGCAGTAAGAAAGAGCAGGAGTCCAGAAACACCTTCAAGACTAACAAAATCCGTGGCAGAGAATTTTGTTACTTTTTCAAGGTGCTACTGGACTCTTGCTCTTCTCGGCTGAGAAATCTTATAGTATATGTGGGGAAGGAGAGTCAAGACTTGTGGTGACTGGCACCACGAGTCTTTAAGTGGCATGTGCTAGACATGCTTTTTCTGCTGTGGATATAGTTTGCTTGTTCACATTGGAGAGGCTGTGGCTCAGTGGCGGAGCATCCACTTGGCATCTAGGAGGTCCCGGATTCAATCTCTGGCGTTTCCAGTCAAAAAGAGCAGGGAATAGATGATGTGAAAGACCTCTGCCCGAGGCCCTGGAGAGACACTGCCAGTCAGAGGAGACAAAATGGACCTTGACAGACTGTTTGTCTGGTTCAGTATAAGGCAGCTTTGTGCGTTGGTTCGGTAGGGCCTCGACTGTAGCCACTCGGCGAGTGCTTCCAACGGCAGAGAGGGCCGTAGCTGTCAAGCAGTGCCGGCCCTGTAACTCTCAATCGGGGCGGATGGCAGTCCTCGAACCCAGCTCTCAAGGCCTGAGGCCAGACTGCCAGCCTCAGCAGGTCTTGCCCGGACCTTGCAAACTCGAGGTTGCAAAATCGTGTCACCTGCTGAGAGAGCTGGAGTAGAACCTTACACCAGAGCAGTGGGAAGGGAAAGTGCTGCGTCAAGTCGCAGCCGACATACGGCGACCTTGCTGGGTTTTCGAGGCCAGAGACGTCCAGAGGGGGTTTGCCATCGCCTGCCTCTGCGCAGAAGCCCCCGACTTCCTTGGCGGTCTCTCATCTAAATACTAACCAGGGCTTGACCCTGTTTAAGCTTCCTAGAGTTTACAACAAAGGTCGGGGCAGTCGCACAATCCGTACAGTCTGGGTATGTAAAGTGCCAGTCGCGTTGCGGGCGTCTTACAGCGACCCCCGTAGAGTTTTCAGGGCAAGAGATTAACAGAGGTGGTTTGCCCTTGCCTTTCTCTCGCATAGCATCCCTGGCCTTCGTTGGTGGTCTCCCTTCCAAATATTAACCAGGGCCAACCCTGCTTAGCTTCCGAGAACGGAGAAGATCAGGCTAGCCTGGGCCATCCAGGCCAGGGCAAACTGTGTAATATAGGGCAGCAAAGAACCGTGCACGAGGACGAGGAATGCACCAGTTAAATGGTAGTTTCATTCTGGGGATCAGCTTTCCTGTACTTATAAGTTTGGTGTAGTGCCAGTTTGGTGTACTGGTTAAGTGCACGGACTCTAATCTGGGAGAACCGGGTTTGATTCCCCACTCCTCCCCTGGCAGCTGCTGGATGACCTTGGGCAAGCCATAGTTCTGTCAGAGCTGTTCTTGAAAAAGAGCAGTATCTGCCAGAGCGCTCTCAGCCCCACCTACCTCACAGAGGGTGTCGGTTGTGGGGAGGGGAAGGGAAAGGAGTTTGTAAGCCACTCTGAAACTCCCTTGGGTAGTGAAGGGCGGGGTATAAATCCAATCTTCTCTTCTTCTTCCCAGTGAAGGGCAGGGTATAAATCCAATCTCCTCTTCTTCTTCCCAGTGAAGGGCAGGGTATAAATCTAATTTCTTCTTCTTCTGAGTGAAGGGCGGGGTATAAATCTAATCTGTTCTTCTTCCAAGTGAAGGGCCAGGTATAAATCCAATCTCTTCTCCTTCTAAGTCTTTAAGGGTCCCCTGGGCTTTTATTTTGGTGGCCTAACTGTTCTTTCGGCTATGCATGCAGCCCAAGAGGGTAAAAGAGAGCCGGGAGAGGTGTGGCCTCAAAGCATATGAGCCTTGGGGCTACTTACTACTGTAAGGATCTGGGGTTCTTCCCCCCACTTCTCCGCCTGGCCAATTTACAGAGGGAGGGGCCTGAGTGGTTTGGGGGAGGCTTTGCGGGGTCTCTGAAGGAGAGGGGCAGACGGGGTGAGGCTTTGCGGGGTCTCTGAAGGAAGCACACCCAGGGACCAGAGAGAGCCAGCCAGCCAGCCAGATGGGAAGAGAAGGTAGGCCTGAAATGTAGAGCGCCTGAAGAACAAACTGGACCCCAAAAGATTTCTCCCAGTTGAGGAAATCACTTGCTGGGGCGTGTGCGTGCGTGCGTGTGTTTCCTGGAGTCCCCTGGAATTAACAGCTCCTCTCCAGTCTACAGAGGTCAGTTCCCCTGGAGAAAAGGGACGCTTTGGAGGGGGGACTCGGGGGCATTGTAGCCCACGGAGGTCCCTGATCTCCACCAGGCTCCATCCCCCAAACTCCAGGAGTTTCCCAACCCGGATCTGGCACCCCTCACCCCCGCCCCACCCCCTGCCCGGGGAACCTGGCAGCCCCAGAAGCAATAAAACAAAGTTTTGAGTCGAGGGGCACCTCGAAGAAGGTGGTTGGGCAAAGGTCGAAGGCGACGCACCCAAAGCCAGGCGATGCATCCGAGAAGCGCCGCAGTTCCGCTCGCTTACAAAACAGACCACTCGAGTTGTTAACATGATGCCCGTTTCGCCCAGTCTGCGATTTCTGTGGAGGGAGGAGGGAGACCCTTGGAGGCGTGTCGGGGCCCGTCGCGTTTCTCGCCTCTCCGCACCTCTTGGCTTTCCAAGGGGGCTGGAATACGGAGGGGTGGGGGGGAGTAGAGAGAACCTTCCCTGCCCTCGCCAAAGATGGCGTCCCCCGCTTCGCTGCGTGCCCTTTCTCTCTCACATGGTCGGCGCGGCGCGCCTTCTGACCCCCCCCTCCGTGGCGTCATCAGTCCTTGCCGGTACTCCCCGCACAATAGAGGCGGTTTCTTTCGACGGTGCCCGGAGGAGGAGGGTGGTGGGGAGGGAGGTAAGGCTGAGCTGCGCGGAAGGAGAAGGCGGGAGGGGGCGCGCGTGGTCCTCTTTCCCTCCCCGCCCGCTGCAGGGCAAGGTCCGAAGACCCGCCCCCCCCCCCCCTTCACCGGCATCTCCAGACCTGGGACAGCAGCAGGCTGTGTTCCTCCGTGCAAAGGCACCAGCCAGTCCCGCGCAAACCGGCCGAGTTAGCGTGCAAGTGCCTTGCGTGTTTACTGCGGAGTAAATCCCACTGAGCTCGTTGGGACTTCTCTAGCATCGCAGCCCTACATGGGCTGAGGAAGGGGGTAGAATCTGTAACTTCTGGGGAGGCTCAGCAGTGCTTCAGAGCTGAATGGAACCTCCATGCGCAGAGGCAGTGTATCTCTAAATATAAGCTGTTGTGTAGGCGTGGGGGTTAAATGGCATAGATTGGGTATCCTTTACACCCTTCCTGTGGGTTTCCTCGCCTGGGTGGTTGCACTTGGGGACAGGAGACTGGACCAGATGGACTTCTGGGGTTGATCCAGTGGAGCGACTGTTGCGCTTGTTCTTTCATTCCTATCCCTCCCTCCTCCCTATAAAAGCATCCATCCATCCATTCCCTGCCACTGCCTACGTTTTTAACCTGCCCTGCTTCTGGAAATCAAGGCATCTTGCATTGTTCAGCCCTCTTCAGTTCTATCTTTGCAGTAATCCTTGCAAATGTTAAGAGTGTGCAACTAGCCCCAAGTGAATTGAATGGCTGAGTGAGGATTTGAACCCGCAACTCCCGCAGTTCTGCTCTGACACTGTAACTGTACTACATCATTGCAACAGACTGCCCCTGTGCATCCCATAATGTCTCTCAAAATAGCACTGCTTCCTTTTCTCCCCTACTTTTGCCATGGCGCGAAGGACAGAGGAGATGCCGTGTGGATTATATCTCTAGGTTCTGTCTAGTTATTTTAGAAGTTGTAGTGCAGGGCACGTAATCCGTCTCCACTGGGTTTTTTTGTTTGTTTTCATTGTAAAAATCAGTTGTCTTTTCAAGAAGGTTGGCATGAAGACCCAATTTCTGATGGAAGTTTTGTTCGAACAGGGTAGACCAGGAGGGACAAGTGCTCGGGGGGTTTCCCCAGAGCTTCAGAACGTTATTTTTGAAACTTCAGTCTGGCAAGCATGTGTGTTTAAACAGATGCCACCTGTGGTTCCAAAAGGGCTTTATTCAAAGTCTGCAGATGGAGCAGGAATGATTCAAGACCTCCCCATGCCGCCCCCATTATTTCTAGCCACAATTTTCCTTTGACTTTCTCTGTAACAGAAGACAAATGTTCAATAGCAATTTGGCTGGTAGTTAGAAGTAGCTGTAGCTTTGTGGAGAGTCTGTTGCTGTGACAGATCATGCAGTTTAGTTACTAAGTTTAGTTAGTAAGTTTTGGGGCTGTGGTGGCTCAGTGGTTAAGACGCTGAACTGCAGGCTGGAAGGTCGGTAGTTCAGCAGTTTGAGACCCAGGTGCCGCATGACGGAGTGAGCTCCCGTCTCTGGCCCCAGCTCCTGCCAACCTCGCAGTTCGAAAGCAAGAAATTGCAAGTATATAAATAGGTACCGCTTCAGTGGGGAGGTAACAGCCTCGGCGACTAGTCATGCTGGCCACATCTCCGGACAGCGCTGGCTCTTCGGCTTGGAAACGGAGGTGAGCACCACAACCCTAGAGTTGGATTCAACTGGCTTTTGAGCAAGGGAAAACTTTACCTGTAGTACAGTTTAGTTGCTAAGGCTGAACCTGTTGGCCAGAAAGTTCCCCAATGGAATCTTCTCTCTGGCCAGGTAGTCTTGGGCTTTCCTTTGACAACCCCCCCTCCCCCGTCATGCAGGTGGCGATGATGATGATGCTAGTTAGACTTCCGGGCAGCTGCGTGCATTGCTGTGAAATGGTTTGAATCTAGTTAGATTCCTCCCTGGGTTGTGGATTCTTTGTGTGTATTTGTATGGGACCCTTGCAAGTTTACCTTCACCTTTTTTCATTCCTGTGCCCAAAAAGTCGCTGTACCTTAGGGCAGGGGTCCCCTGTATGGTGCCCAGGGGCACTGTGGTTCCTGCCAATACCTTTCCTGACACCAAGTAGTACTAGGAAGTGGGTGGGGCAAGGGGGCTTGTGCCCACGGGGCTTCTGATTGGCTGTGCAGATCAAAAGGCATCCTTTTAAACTGAGTTTGTGCCTTAAATGTTGAAGGGTTAGTATGGGCAGATCGTGGGGGGGTGGCAGGAAAGGTTTTGTTGTTGTTGTTCAGTTGCACAGTCGAGTCTGACTCTTCGCAACCTCATGGACCAGATCACACCAGGCCCTTCTGTCTTCTGCCGTCCTCTGAAGTTTGCTCAGTTTCATGTTTGTTGCCTCGATGACACTGTCTCGCCATCTCATCCTTTGCCGTCTCCTTCTTCTTTGACCTTCAATCTTTTCCAGCATCAGGGTCTTCTCCAGTGAGTGCTCCCTTCTCATTGGATGTCCAAAGTATTGGAGCTTCAGCTTCAGGATCTGGCCTTCTAGGGAAAAAGTTGATTTCTTTTAGGATTGACTGATTTGATTTCCTTGCGGTCCAAGGGACTCTCAAGAGTCTTCTCCAGCACTATAGTTCAAAAGAATCTATCCTTCGGCACTTTCTTACATGCCTAGGGAAATGCCAATCGGACCTTTGGGGTCAGGAAGAAATAGTTCTCCAGGCCAGTTTGACTGGGGATCCTGGAGGGTTTTTTTGCCCTCTTCTGGGGATAGAGCAGGGGTCACTGTGAGTGTGTGTCAGGGGGAGGTATTTGTGAATTCCCTGTATTGTGCAGGGGGTTGGACTAGATGACCCTGGAGGTCCCTTGCAACTCTTATGATTCTATAAGAGTTATGCATAACCTTTCTCCCTGACATTGTGATTAGCTCCGCTGCCTGTAGCCGCCATTGTGTTGTTGCTCCCACCATGCCCACAGGCGCAGAAAAGCTCAGAACCCCTGCTTGAGGCTGAAGAAAGTGCATTGCCTAGCTCAATCTTTGCGTGGAGCCCGTTTGCTAGGGTACTGTCAGAGTGCTGCTCACGACTTTGCATACCAGGCAACAGGTGGAATTTTCCGGGTCTGAACCATTGCAACTAGAATGATAGGAGCAACTAGAATGATACGAGGGTTGGAACACTTTCCCTATGAAGAAAGGTTAAAACGCTTGGGGCTCTTCAGCTTGGAGAAACGACGGCTGAGGGGTGACATGATCGAGGTTGATAAGATTATGCATGGGATTGAGCAGGTTGAGAAAGAAGTACTTTTCTCCCTTTCTCACAGTACAAGAACTTGTGGGCACTCCATTAAATTGCTGAGCAGTCGGGTTAGAACAGATAAAAGAAAATACTTCTTCACCCAAAGAGTGATTAACACCTGGAATTCACTGCCACAGGAGGTGGTGGCAGCTACAAGCATGGACAGTTTCAAGAGAGAATTAGATAAACATAAGGAGCAGAAGTCCATCAGTGGCTATTAGCCACAGGGTATAGATGGGAACTCTCAGTCTGGGGCAGGTGATGCACTCTGTTCTTGGTGCTGGGGGGCAGCAGTGGGAGGGGCTTCTAGTGTCCTGGCCCCACTGCTGGACCTCCTGATGGCCCCTGGTATTTTTGGCCGCTGTGTGACAGAGTGTTGGACCAGATGGGCCGTTGGCCTGATCCAACATTGGCTTCTCTTATGTTCTTATGCCCTGGGCCTAGTGCTCTGTCTGCTACTCTAGCTTGTGTGTGTGGGGATTCTGGCTTGAAAGATATTTATTCGGCTTTCTCCACTCGCAATGTGTTTTCTTTGCAGTTTAGAATATTTTTGTGCCACCTCCTCAGAGCCCTATTTGAGGCAGCTTGCAGTTAAAAATTGCCATGCGTATCCTTTGCTTGGTCGCTTGTATAGACTGGCCGAAGCAGCTGCAGCATAAGACATTGGCATGCGCCGGGGGTGGGGGGTTACCTATTTTTTAGTAGGGAGGGAGGGACAGGAAGTCTGGCCGGCTCCCCTTGCTGTCATGAAAAGTGGACTTTTCTCTACCAGCGGGAGTCCCGAAGCAGCTTACAATCACCTTCCCTTCCTTTCCCCACAACAGGCCCCTTGTGAGGCAGGTGGGGCTGAGAGAGTCTTGAGAGGACCGTGACTGGCCCACGGTCACCCAGTTTGTTTTGGCACCCACGGGAAGCGAGGAGAAGGGACGTCATCCTGAGGAAAATGGGAGGGGCCATGGTAGAACCTCTGCTTGGCATTCAGAAGGCCCCGGGTTCAATCCCTGGCATCTCCGGTGAGAGGTTCTGGCAGTGGGTGAGGTGAAAGACCTCTGCCTGAGACCTTGGAGAGTCACTGCCAGCCTGAGTAGACAATACTGACCTTGATGGACCAGGGGTCTGATGCAGTATAAGGCAGCTTCATTTGGTTCACTGCCAAGCAGAGAGCTGGGACAGCTGTAGGGGTTTTCCAACTTCTCAAGGGCCAATCAGAAGGAACAGGGAAGAAGAGGAGGAGGTGGTTGGATTTATACCCCGCCGTTCACTACTGGAAAGAGTCTCAGAGTGGCTTACAATCTCCTTCCCCTCCCCACAACAGACACCCTGTGAGGTTGGTGGGGCTGAGAGAGCTCTTTCAAAGAACTGGTTGCATGTGGAGGAGTGGGGAATTTTTCTCCTCCCCACAACAGACACCCTGTGAGGTTGGTGGGGCTGAGAGAGCTCTTTCAAAGAACTGCTCTTGAGAGAACAGCTCTGAGAGAACTTGTGACTGACCCAAGGCCACCCAGCTGGCTGCATGTGGAGGGGTGGGGAATTTTTCTCCCAAATTACAGTCCGCACTCTTTACCACCGAACCCAACTGGCTTAAGAAGTCCGTCCCTTCACAAACAGAAACGTAATAGGGATCTCCTTAGCATCGGTCCGAAGGCAGGGAAGGGAGCTGAATTGCTCTTCCTAAGAAAGAAAGAAAATGGCTGCCTGGCAGACAGCTACCTTGGATCCGCCGGCTGGCACTTAGCAAGCACTGAGGTTTGTCCGTGCTTCCTATCCCACATGTAGCTCATCTGACAGCTGGCCTGATGTAGTGGTTAAAAGTGTCGGGGACAATATCCGGGAGACTCAAGTTCAAATCCCCACTCGTGCTGTAGAGGTTGGCTGGGTGACCTCGGGCCAGTTGCACACTCTCAGCCTAACCTACCTCGCAGGGTGGTTGTGAGGATAAAATCAAGGAGACCAGAATGACGTGAACTGCCTTGGGGTGTCCACTGGGGAGGAAGGCGGGGCCTAAATAAAAGGACTGATTTGCAGCACGACAGCCGGACAACCAGTGTTCCCTCTAAGCTGAGTCGGTGGGAGCTAGCTCACAGTTTTCTAGCCTCCGGCTCACGCATTTTTGTCTCAGCCCAGGAAGGGGTGGCTCCAGAGCAAACGAGTTTATGCAGCAGCCAAATCGCTGCCTCGCAGTTTTCAATGCCAGTAGCTCACAAAGTAGAATTTTGGCTCACAAGACTCCTCAGCTTAGAGGGAGCATTGCTGACAACCATAGACAAACATACAGAGTTTACACACACATGGAGTAGAAAGAATCAGACAAGTTTCTGTTTTGGAAAAATGACCACGTAGACATCACAGGCCAATCCTGTTCCTAATTGGGACATGAACGCACAACCTTGGGCTCAAAGCGCAGTCGCGGCTTGGCTTCTCTCTCGGCCCCTTTATGGAGACCTTCCCCTGTCCCCCCCCCCCGGTTAAAATAAGTGTTTGTGCGTGAATTGTAAGTCTCAGGCACGACAAGAGAGAAGCTGTCGATCCCAAATCATCAAATTATGTTTTGGAGATACTACTGATATCGGGCCCATCCCTTTCCTCCGGGATAAAGTTACCACGGTCGAACTTGTTGTAAGGCACAGAGTGTGAACCACCGGTAGGATGAAATTTCACCTCCGCGGCTCAGGTGATCGGGCAGTTTAAACAGGACCAGAGAGGCTGCGCTCAGGGTGCCAGGTGAGGTGAACTGTGGCTGGCAGGCTCCAGGGCTTTCGACCGTGGCTGCGTGTATGCAAGACCGGGGACGGGAGCCAGCTTGCCTGCCTACCTGCTTCCCTCAGAGTGGGGAAAGGACAGCATGCCTTTGTAATTTACACTTCCCACTTTGCCCCCGTGTGCTTGAGCATGGGGAGGGGCTGTGGCTCAGCAGAAGAGCCTTTGCTTGGCATGCAGACGGTCCCAGGCGCCACCGGCATCTCCAGTCAAAAGGACCAGGCGGTAGGTGATGAGAAAGACCTCCGCCTGAGACCCTGGAGAGACGCTGCCAGACAGAGTGGGGGCTACGGCTCAGTGGTAGAACATCTGCTTGGCGTGCAGAAGGTTCCCAGGTTGAATCCCAGTCGAAAAGGACCAGGCGGTAGGTGATGGGAAAGACCTCCGCCTGAGACCCTGGAGAGACGCTGCCAGACAGAGTGGGGGCTACGGCTCAGTGGTAGAACATCTGCTTGGCGTGCAGAAGGTTCCCAGGTTGAATCCCAGTCGAAAAGGACCAGGCAGTAGGTGATGGGAAAGACCTCCGCCTGAGACCCTGGAGAGCTGCCTTGATGGCACGAGGGTCTGATTCCATGTAAGGCCGTTTCATTCATGTGTGTGTTAATGCTTACAGTAATACACTCCCCACTCGCTTAGATCTTCTGTTGCTTCTCTGCCTGCCACAGCTGTTAGAAGCCAGGAGCTATAAGAGAAGGTCGAATGGATCATAGATAGAATCATAGTGTTGGAAGGGACCTCGGGGTCATCTAGTCCAACCCCTTGCACAGTGCAATGCAGGAAAGTCACACTCCCCCCAGTGACCCCTGTCCCGTGCCCAGAAGATGGCAAAAACCTTCCAGGATCCTTGGCCAAACTGGCCTGGAGAACAATTGCTTCCTGACCCCAAAGGGTCTCCCTGCTCTCCAAGTGTAAAACGGAGTACTGCTGATGCACACAACATCTGTTGATGCACACAACATCTGTTGATGCACACAACATCATAGGGAACACCTTCCCTATGAAGAAAGGTTAAAATGCTTGGGGCTCTTTAGCTTGGAGAAGCGACGGCTGAGGGGTGACATGATCGAGGTTTATAAGATTATGAATGGGATTGAGCAGGTTGAGAAAGAAGTACTTTTCTCCCTTTCTCACAATACAAGAACTCGTGGGCACTCCATGAAATTGCTGAGCAGTCGGGTTAGAACAGATAAAAGGAAATACTTCTTCACCCAAAGAGTGATTAACATATGGAATTCACTGCCACAGGAGGTGGTGGCAGCTGCAAGCATGGACAGTTTCAAGAGGGAATTAAATAAACATATGGAGCAGAAGTCCATCAGTGGCTATTAGCCACAGGGTATAAATGGGAACTCTCTGTCTGGCGTAGGTGATGCACTCTATTCTTGGTGCTGGAGGGGGCAGCAGTGGGAGGGCTTCTAGTGTCCTGGCCCCACTGCTGGACCTCCTGATGGCACCTGGTATATTTTGGCCGCTGTGTGACAGAGTGTTGGACTAGATGGGCCATTGGCCTGGTTCAACATTGGCTTCTCTTATGTTCTTATGTTCTTATCTCGTAATGACGTTGAGTTGGATACCCATGGATCTGTTCCACCAAGGCCGTGGCTTCCCCTGGAGCAAGGAACTTTCCCTGGATGCAAGAGGGTCTTGTGTCCAGGGGGAGGGTCCTTGTACCTAGGGAAAGCACCACCGCTCTTGGTGGAACAGTTCCACAGGATTCAATCCCCTGACTCACAGCCTCCCAAGTACAAAACAGAAGCCTAAGGGAGAATTATGCCAGAAATTGATGGTAGGAATGTATCACAGTGGTTCAGAGGATGCTCAGGCATCTGGGATTCTATATGCCGGTGTATGTGGGGAATGATGGTACCCAGTGGTACAAAACAAAGTCTAAGTTGCCTTTATAATAATCATATGTGTTTCTGAGGACTGCCTTTGTGTCCCTTATGAGAGGTTAATAATTGGTCTCGTACTCCTGTGCAGCAGTTTTTATTCTGTGGTTTCTTCGAGAAACTCCGGGCACCATACATGGTTCTCCCTTCCCCCCCCTTTTATCCTCGCATCAACAACCCTGCGAGGTAGATCAGGTTGAGACCGAGTGACTGGCTCTAGGGCACCCCTGAAGATAGTTCCAGGTGGTCGGCCGTGTTGGTCTGAAGCAGTAGACCAAATTTGGAGTCCAGTGGGGCACCTTTAAGACCAACAAAAGTTTATTCAAACATTTGGTGTAGTGGTTAAGTGTGTGGACTATAATCTGGGAGAACCGGGTTTGATTCCCCACTCCTCCACTTGCACCTGCTGATGTGACCTTGGGTCAGTCACAAGCTCTGGCACAGCTGTTCTGGAAAAAGAGCAGTTTCTGTCAGAGCTCTCTCTGCCCCACCTACCTCACAGGGTGTCTGTTGTGGGGAGGGGAAGGGAAAGGAGATTGTAAGCCGCTCTGAGACTCCCTTGGGTAGGGAGTATAAATCCAATCGCCGCCTCCTCCTCCTCCTCTTCCTCTTCTTCCTCTTCTTCTTGTGAGCTTTCATGCGCAAGGCACACTTCTTCAAATATATTGGAATGGTAGATGAGGTTCTAACTTACAGACAGGGACTTAGCAGCAAATTAACAAGTAACACAATGGTTTTTAAGTTATTCAAAGTAAAAAACTAAATAACAAGTTAAGGTTATGCGGTCAACAGTTGTAAAGCAATAAATATATCAAAATGACAGATAACTGTGTAAAGGTGTATTTTCTAATTATGGGAAGTAACTGAGAATCTTCATTCTCTCCTCTCAGGCGTGGAGGGCACTTAACAGCATATTTTGAGCGGGATGTAATACAAGGAATATTGGGTTGTCTGCTGACAACATTACATCCAGGTAAAAATATGCTGTTAAGTGCCCTCCACGCCTGAGAGGAGATAATTAAGATTCTATTCCTTTCCTGCAGTGGCTCAAGTGGTTAAGACACTGAACTGCAGGCTGTGGAAGGTCAGTAGTTTAGCAATTCGAGACCCGGGTGCCGCATGACGGGGTGAGCTGCTGTCTCTAGTTCCAGCTCCTGCCAACCTAGCAGTTCGAAAGCAAGAAATTGCAAGTAGATAAATAGGTACCACTTCGGTGGGAAGGTAACAGCGTTCCGTGCACCTTGGTGTTTAGTCATGCCGGCCACATGACCACGGAAACGTCTTCAGACAGCGCTGGCTCTTCGGCTTTGAAACGGAGATGAGCACCGCAACCCTAGAGTCGGATTCGACTGGCTTTCGAGCAAGGGAACCTTTACCTTTATTCCTTTCCTCAGTTAGAAAAAGAAAACCACACCTGTAGACATTTATCCGCTATTTTGACAGATTTACTGCTTTACAACTGTTGACCTTATAACCTTAACTTGTTACTTAGTTTTTCACTTTGCATAATTTAAACATCATCATGTTTCATGTTAATTTGCTGTTAAGTCCCTGCCTATAAGTTTAGAACCTCACCTGCCATTCCAGTGTATTTGAAAAAGTGTGCCTTGTGAACAAAATAAACCTTTGTTGGTCTTAAAGGTGCCTCTGGGTTCTAAATTTGTTCTAGGGCATCCAGTGAGCTTTATGGCAGGACCCAGGCCTCCCAGATCCTAGGCTGACGTTGTAACCCAGGGGTCTCCAACATGGTGTCTGCGCCATGGTGCCCGCAAAGTCTTTTTAGAATGTGGGTGGGGCCAGGTGGGGCTTTTGCCCAGCAAGGGTTCTGATTGGCTGCTGGAGATTTGATTGGCTGTGCAGATTTTTTGAAAACCTTGCTTTGGCAGCAGCTGCCTCCACAGTTCAAGGATCTTTGCCGTGGCAACCATTTTGTGGCCGGCTCCGCCCCCAGCAGTTTGCTGTGTGACTTTGCCAAGTCACATGCACTCAGCCTAACCTGCCTCACAAGGCTGTCGTGAGGATAAAACGGAGGAGAGGAGAACGTTGAAAGCCGCTTTGGGGAGACAGGTGGGGGTATAATGAAGCAGATAAATAATAATATCTGCACTTTGGCCCAGTCTCATTGGCCCAGAGCCAGTTTGGTGTAGTTGGTTAAGTGTGCGGACTCTAATCTGGGAGAACCGGGTTTGATTCCCCACTCCTTCACTTGCAGCTTCTGGATGACCTTGGGCAAGCCATAGTTCTGACAAGAGCTGTCCTTGAAAGGGCAGTTTCTTTCAGAGCTCTCTCAGCCCCACCTGCCTCACAGGCAGTGTTCCCTCTAAGCTGAGTTGGTGTGAGCTAGCTCACAGTTTTTTAGCCTCCGGCTCACAGATTTTTGCCTTAGCTCAGGAAGGACGGCCGCAGAGCAAACTAATTTCTGCAGTAGCCAAATTGCTCGCTCACAGCTTTAATGCCAGTAGCTCACAAGGTAGCATTTTTGCTCACAGGACTCCACAGCTTAGAGGGAGCATTGCTCACATGGGGTGTCTGTTGTGGGAAGGGGAAGGGAAAGGAGTTTGTAAGTCGCTCTGAGACTCCCAAGTGAAGGGCAGGGTATAAATCCAATCTTCTCCTCCTCCTCCTCTTCTTCCTCTCAACCTAACCTACCTTGCAGGGTTGTGATGGAGGTAAATGGAGTGGAGGGGGGGGGAAGAATGCTATAAACCACCAGTGGGTAATAGTAAACTGCCATCGTCCAGTGGCAGCTTAAAGACGAACAAAATTTGCGGCAGGGTATGACCTTTCATGAGGTGACTCAAGAAAAGCTACCTGCCCTGCCATAAATGTTGTCCATCCGCAAGGCCCTACTAGACTCTTGCTCCCTTCTGCTGCTCCAGACAGCCCAACACGGCTACCCATCTTGTAATAGTAAGTTAGTTAATTACTGAGTCTGTATAATTTCAATTCCTGCAAGATGATAGTGAGGCCCGTGTCCTGTTTCAGCGGAGAAAACTCACCCCTGGACCTGCCGCGGCGTGCCAGGATTGCTCGGCAAACACAGTTGCTGAAAGGAGGAAGTCTGGAAAGGCAGATCTGCAGAATTAATAACAGCGGGAGGTTCATCGAAGGACCCCAACTTGGATTGGTTTATCAACATTAGTCACTACCTGCTGCCGATCAGTTTCAGCACCCGGGTTGGTGGAGACCCGCCACTATCAGAGACCCGCGGGATCTCGCGCTATGGATGCAGGGAGGAAGCGCCGAGAGCCTGTGATTATCTCACTGTGTTTTGAGGGCAGTGGGTGGGTAGGCGTCCCCTGGAAGCCCCTGGTTTCCAAAACTGTGAACTCCGAACAAGACCCGAGAGAACCTTTCTGACCAGTCGGCCGACAGTCCCTCCCGCTGCCCCCCAAGAGGCATTTGGGCGGCCTGTCACTGCATCGTCCCCGTGGGTCAGGGCTTCCCATTTGGTCTTAGTACGCCCACCTAACATCTGCGGCACCCTGGCACTGACCTGCTGGGTCTTCTGCCGGCACCCCGCCAGTGTCTCGTTTTGCACCTGGAGAGGCAAGCGCGTTATCCGAGCCTGTTAACCAATACCCGGGGAGGAAAGGTTATGCCGCCGGCCTACGTGAGCCCGCCCTTGACCTGGTTTGAAAACTCCTGCCTCTGCAAAGGCTTTGGTGCTGGGTGGGCCGACGGCTGCACCTGGGCTCTGCCATCTGTCTGGGACCCATAGATCCCAAATGACGTGGTGGTGGTGGTGGGGGGAGGCGGTTAGAGAGGGAGATCGGTTTTCATCCACACTCGGCTCCGTCATCTCTTGGCCATGTTCAATGACAGACCCACCTTGTGTAGTCATGCGTGTAGCGGAGGTAGGATGCTGTAGACAGGGTGTGTGTTTTCTGAACTGAAGCCGGTGGCGTATTTCACTCTCGGACCCAAATAGATTGACTTTCCAAGTCGGTGCGTGTGAATGAACGCCCCGCCCCACACGATCTGGGCACGGCCAGGGAAGCAGACGTCCTGCCTCTGGCACATTGGGCTGCTCAGTTGTACCCGAGGCAGTGACATGGCACGGTTACCTGCCGCCAGGGGAGCTTGATTAGAAGGTGAGTGTGGAGCAGGGACTCATGCAGGGGCACAGCGGGCAGCCTCTTGGGCTCAGAGGAGCCTTTGGTCGGTATCCGAGTTGGAGGGCCGAAATATTGCATGCGGCAGAGAGCCAGTGCTTTGTTTGAAGCAATGTTGGGGGCTGTTTGGCATGGAGGCTTCAGGCAGCCTTAGGTAATGGTGGGAGGGGGGGAAGGGTCTCAGAAGCAAACGAATGGCAGCAAAATCAACTTGGCTTGGTCTAGCAGTTAGGAGTGCGGACTCTAACCTGGGAGAACCAGGTTTGATTCCTCACTCCTCCATGTGCAGCTGCTGGTGTGACCTTGGGTCAGTCACAAGTTATTTCAGAGCTGTGCTCTCAAGCGTAGTTCTCAGTCAGAGTTCTCTCTCAGCCCCGCCTACCTCACAGGGTGTCTGTTGTGGGGAGGGGAAGGGAAAGGAGACTAAGCCGCTCTGAGACTCCCAAGTGAAGGGTGGAGTATAAATCCAATCTCTTTTGCTGCTGGAGACGGTTTCCGTCTTCCAGCCGGTCTGTTCCCTGCTTCTCAAAGGCCAATGATGGCAAAGAGACCGCGTTACGGTTTTGGAAAAGGTTGTTTTCAGTTTCAAGAGGGAATTAGATACACATATGGAGCAGAAGTCCATCAGTGGCTATTAGCCACAAGGTATAGCTAGGAACAGGGGAGCTACGGTGGCTCAAGTGGTTAAGACACTGAACTGCAGGCTGTGGAAGGTCGGCAGTTCAGCAGTTCGAGACCCAGGTGCCGCATGACGGAGTGAGCTCCCATCTCTGGCCCCAGCTCCTGCCAACCTAGCAGTTCGAAAGCAAGTAGATAAATAGGTACCACTTCAGTGGGAAGGTAACAGCGTTCTGTGCACCTTGGTGTTTAGTCATGCCGGCCACATGACCACAGAAACGTCTTCGGACAGTGCTAGCTCTTCGGCTTTGAAACGGAGATGAGCACCGCAACCCTAGAGTCAGATTCGACTGGCTTTCGAGCAAGGGAAGGGATAGATAGGAATTCTCAGTCTGGGGCAGGTGAGGCTCTGTATTCTTGGTGCTGGGGGGGGGGCAGCAGTGGGAGGGCTTTTAGTGTCCTGGCCCCACTGCTGGACCTCCTGATGCCACCTGGTATATTTTGGCCACTGGGTGACTCAGAGTGTTGGACTAGATGGGCCATTGGCCTGATTCAACATTGGCTTCTCTGATGTTCTTATGTTTTAGCTGTCTTGGATTCCAGGGGCTCCAAAACTCTCCCTCCGCCCCATACACCTGGGGTGGGGGAGATTCTGATCAAGACCACCAGAAGTGGGGGGGGGCGGGGAGTTAAGTCCCTCTCTGTACATGTGCCCGGTTTCTCTGGCCCAAAGCCATCCAGTTTCCTGGCTGACCTCTGGGGCGGATGGTTTCCCTTTTTGGTCCCGCCCACTCTGTCTGAATCTGAAACGTGAAACCACTCCGGGGCCGGGCGGGGAGAAGGGAAGGCTGGGCTGCCAGGGAATTGAAAGCGAAACTCATCATCTCGGGGGCCCTGCTAGGTGGCTAACAGCACAGTGGCGGCAGCCCGGGGGAGGGGGAGGGGGTGGGTGGGTGGGCAGGTATCGGGCAGGAGCTCTAGCAAAGCATCACACCCCCCCCTTTCTGCTTCAAGGTAGCTCGGAGGAAGGAGGTGTCTGTTACTGGGTTCCTCCGATGCTCCTCGTAGTCCCTCTTGGGGTGGGGAGGGGGTGTCAGGATCTTAAAGGCTCAGGTTGGGGGCGAGAGGCTCTCCCTCTGGGTTCCTTGCAATCATTGCAATGCCCGGTTCTTACCGGGGCGGAAAGAAAAGAGGTAAGCACAACACCCGAAGTTTCTCCTCTCCCTCTTCCCGTCTGCCTTACAGCCAGACAGCTTTCTATTTCTCCCTCCTCTCCTCCTGTTTCGTTTCAGTTTTGTTCCTCTTCAAGCAAAGGCAGGCTTGCTGTACATCAGCCCCCCAGGACCTTCCAGGCAAATGGGGGGGCTGCATTTGAATTGGGGGGGGCTTTGAGTTTAGGTTCAAGGGGTGGCTTGGTCGAATGGCAGGGGGCTTGGGTTGATCGGTCCCCCATGGCTGCCAGCAGCAGGGTGGGAGGGCAGGGTTGCCAGATCCAGATTGGGAAACTTTTTGGACATTTGGGAGAGGAGCCGGAGGAGGACAAGGGACCTCCGTGGGGTACAATGCCAGAGAGTCCACCCTCCAGAGCAGCCATTTTTCTCCAGGGGAACTAATCTCTGTAGTTTTGGAGATAAGCTGTGATTCTGGGGGATCCCCCAGGTCCCACCTGGAGGTTGGCATCCCTGCAAGGGTTTATGTGGCTGGCTGAGCCACCCGCCTCTGTAACAGATCTCCGGCAGTGCTGCATGGAGACCCGTGCCGGGTTCCGAGCTAGGTGCCAAGCGGGCTCGAACTGGTGTTGATGTAAACTGGCCTTTGCTCCACGGTCGCGGGCTCAAGAAAGGAACGCCTGGCTCCTTCGCCGCAGACTGTAGCTGAAAATCTCCAAAACACCTGGGCCGCAGACGTCCTCAGCGTTTGACAGCACAGTTTTGATCCCGGCTCTCGCGTGTCGTTTCTCAGCTGTCTACTGCGGGTATGCCTTGGTTTCTTAGGGGGAGTTTAGAGTCGGGCTAGGAGCCCGGAGATCAGTAGTCAGGGAACTTGCTGAACAACTTGCGCCCAGCCACGGATGTTTCGCCTAACCTATATCATGGGGTGGTTTGTGAGAATAGATTGGGAAGGGAGGAACCACGTCTGGGGAAACGACACCAAATCCCAGGTATTAGGAGGGGGAAGAAATTCCCACTTGGCTTTGTGTATGTTGGGTTTGCACTCTGTGAATGCTCAGGGTTTAAGCTCAAACTAACAGTCTTATCAAAAAGAAAGAAGCGGTTCTCCCCCCCCCATTCCCCTTTCTCAGTTCCTTCTATTATCCCCGCGTGACAGAATTCACCCCAGACGGCTGTGTCTCAGCCCCTCCCCAGTTGCAAAAGCTTATATTGGAATAAATGTTTGAGTCCGGTGGCACCTTTAAGACCAGCAAAGTTTCATTCTGGGTATCAACTTTCGTGTAAGTTTGGTGTAGTGCCAGTTTGGTGTTGTGGTTAAGTGCGCAGACTCTAATCTGAGAGAACCGGGTTTGATTCCCCACTCCTCCACTCGCAGCTGCTGGATGGCCTTGGGCAAGCCATAGTTCTGGCACAGCGGTCCTTGAAAAAGAGCAGTTTCTGTCAGAGCTCTCTCAGCCCCACCTACCTCACAGGCAGTGTTCCCTATAAGCAATGGAGTCTTGTGAGCAAAAAATTTACTTTGTGAGCTACTGGCATTAAAGTTGTGGGTGAGTGATTTGGCTACTGCATAAATTAGTTTGCTCTGGAGCCCTCCTTCCTGAGCGACGACAAATATGTGTGAGCTGGAGGCTAAAAAATTGTGAGCTAGCTCACACTAACTCAGCTTAGAGGGAACACTGCTCACAGGGTGTCCGTTGTGGGGAGGGGAAGGGAAAGGAGTTTGTAAGCTGCTCTGAAATTCCCTTGGATAGTGAAGGGCAGCGTATTAATCCAATCTCCTCCTCCTCTTCCAAGTGAAGGGCAGGGTATAAATCTAATCTCTTCTTCTGAGTGAAGGGCGGGGTATAAATCTAATCTCTTCTTATTCTTCTAAGTTACTACTGTAAGGATCTGGGGTTCTCCCCCCCCTCCACCTGGCAGATTTACAGAGGGAGGGGCCCGAGTGGTTTGGGGGAGGCTTTACGGGGTCTCTGAAGGAGAGGGGCAGACGGGATGAGGCTTTGCGGGGTCTCTGAAGGAGAGGGGCAGACGGGATGAGGCTTTGCGGGGTCTCTGAAGGAGAGGGGCAGACGGGATGAGGCTTTACGGGGTCTCTGAAGGAGAGGGGCAGACGGGATGAGGCTTTGCGGGGTCTCTGAAGGAGAGGGGCAGACGTGGTGAGGCTTTGCGGGGTCTCTGAAGGAAGCACATCCAGGGACGTGGTCTTAAGAGAGTCAGCCAGCCAGCCAGATGGGGGAAAGAGGGTAGGCCTGGAATGTAGAGCGCCTGAAGAACAAACTGGACCCCAAAAGATTTCTCCCAGTTGAGGGAGTGTGTGTGTGTGTGTGTGTTTCCTGTAGTCTGGGAAGGGACACTAATTGGGAACCAGTTTGGTGTAGTGGTTTGGAGCGCGGACTCTGATCTGGGAGAACCGGGTTTGGTTCCCCACTTCTTCACATGCAGGTGCCGGTGTGACTTTGGGTCAGTCACAAGTTCTCTAGGAGCTGTTCTCCCAAGAGCAGTCCTCTCAGAGCTCTCTCAGCCCTGCCTACCTCACAGGCAATGTTCCCTCTAAGCAGAGTTAGTGTGAGCTAGCTCACCGGGTTGTTTTTTTAAGCCTCCGGCTCACACATTCTTGTCTCGGCTCAGGAAGGATGGCTCCAGAGCAAACTCACCTTTGCAGTAGCCAGTAGCTTTAATGCTCGGAAAGTAGGATTTTTGCTCACAAGACTCCCCAGCTTAGAGGGAGCATTGCTCACAGGGTGTCTGTTGTGGGGAAGGGAAGGGAAAGGAGATGGTCAGCCGCTCTGCGACTCCTTCAGGTAGCGAAGGGCGGGGTATAAATCCAATCTCCTCTTCTAAGCAAGGGAGTCCTGCCCTTGTCCGCTGACCCTTCCACCCAGATATTCACACAAACATCAAGCCCATCTTCAGGGTGACGTCTTCTCTCTTTATGTGCTGTAAATATACTTCCCAGTTAAGAAACAATAACTGAAATGGACGGGAGTTCTGTATTAAATGCCATCGTTGACGGCACTGAGAGATTGGCCCCTGTGTGCGTTTCCAGGGTTGCCATCCTCAGGGAAGCCCCTCGTGCCTTAACAAATGGCTCGGCCTGCATAAGCACCCTACAAGCCGTCTCTGAGCGAGGGACGTGGGCTTGGCTCTTCCATGATCTAGGCAGGGTGACCGTAAGGCTAATCAAAGCTGGGGTGTTCCCTCTTCCAGGGAAGGCTGCACGATGTCCGGGCACATTTCGGGGAGAGGGCCAGAGGAAAGGAGCATCGCATTGCTCCTGTCTGTTTGTTGCCTGGCAAATTTCCAATCAATTTGAACTTACCTTGAAGGAGAAGCCACGCTAGTTCAGTCCTGGGGGCCTCTTCCTCATCCCCAGAGCCTCCGAGGGCAGCGTTTTATTCTCTGAAGAAGAAAAGAGGTGTCCACATCGCTAGCGTGGGTTTCTCTGCCAGGAGCTCGCTGGTCAGTCACTAGGGAAGTCCTTGCCACTTGGTGCCATCTTGGGGCAGAGAGGGAGGCCGGTCAAGTGTGGCAGCTGGGGCTGTACGGAGCATGTAACCCACTCTTGAAACATACCTCTTTGTGTCTTTTCTGCCAGGTTTCGGGTCAGCAGCACCCGCGAGGGCGACTCGCGGCTCCTTCTCCGCCGGCGCGCGAGTGCCCACTTTCCCTCTCGTGCCCCAGCAGCACGCTATGAGCAGAGGTGTCTCTCAAAGCAGAGGTTCAGATCAGGCACTCCCCAAACCCAGCGGCCACCCTCACCCAGCTTTCTTCAACGGCCCTCTTTCCCCGCTGGCAGGAGGCCTCACCGATCTCCAGCGGCAACAGGTCCTCTTCCTACAGGGGCAGCTGCATGAAGTGCCGCTGTGGCAGTGCCAGGCGCAGAGACCCCAGGTGTTTCAAGGCTACCGCACAGGTCCCAGGCCCTCCAGCCCACCCGCTCCCCCGAGCTTCTCCCGCAACTGCCGGGGCACAGCCAGAAGGCCTCCGTATAACAGGTGGCAGGAGCCGAGCCAGCCTTTCCAACCTCTGCCGCGCCACGGCGGCAGGAAACCCGAAGGCGACCTTGATGGATTCGTGTCTCAGTTCCAGGAGCTGACTGTCACCGTCCCAAAGGTTGAGCAGCGGCTGCTAGAAATCTTAGGGCAGCTGGAGCCCGGGGTCACGGAAACAGCCCGCCGACTCGCCCGCAAGCTCCAAATCGCAAAGAAGGAGGTCAATCACCATCTTTACCGGCTTCTCTATCAAGGGAAGCTGTGCCGAATCGAGGATCTTCCGCCTCTGTGGAGACTGGCAGATCGCCCTGACCCTTGCGCCAGCCAGGGATTCCGCGAAGACCTCCGGCCGCCGGGTCCCCTGAGCAGAGCTCCGCCACCGATTCGGAAGACGATCCCGATCTGCCCACCATGGCCGAGGCCAAGGAGAAGATCTGCAACTACCTGTTCGGCGTCCAGGAGTCCACGGCGCTCAACCTTGCCAAAAACATTGGCCTGTCCAGGGCCAAGGAGGTGAACTCTGCCCTCTACGCCCTGGAGAAGGCCGGAGATGTGTGCAAGGAGAACACCTCTCCCCCAAAGTGGTCCCTCACCGACAACAAGCGCAAGCGCATGCAGCGCAAGGTGAAGGCCGAGGAGGTCCGGGAAACGGCCCCGCTCGTCCCCGACGATCCAGCCCCGGAGGCTCCGGCCCCCGTCGTAAACCAAGAGCCTCCTGCAACTGTGCCAACTCCTCCTCTTCCTTCTCCTTCTCCTCCTCCTCCTCCTCCTCCACTGCAGGAGGGCGAGGCGGAGAAAGTTGAGAACGGACAGCAGCTGTCTGAGCCGGCGGAGCCGCCGGGAGATGCTTCCTTCCACTGGTCCGGCCCGCCGCGCAAGAGAACCAGGTACCAGTGGTTCCACAGTTACGACAACTTCGAGAACGGCAAGTGGGCCACGGACGACATCCCGGAGGACCTGAATGCCATCAGCAACCAAGACGAGTCGCGCTGCATCATGGAGTCCCCCCTGTCCCCCAGCTACACGGCTCAGTTCGACACGGCTTTCCTCAGCACCCCTCTGGAGAAGCTCATGGCCTGCCAGAAGAAGAACCCCGTGAGCGGCTTGATCGAGTACACCCAGTACACGTACCAGCACTGCGAATTCGTCCTGCTGAAGCAGAGCGGGCCGTCGCACGAGCCGAGGTAAGGACAGATCTCGGGGACTGGGGGGGGGGGGAGGCTTGCTCTGGAACAAGTTCTCTGACCTTTTCGTCGTCTTGTGTAACACCGCCGAGGCGGTTACGTGGCCAGCTTCCGACCAGTAACCTTAGAAGGATGTGCCCCGGACCTGCGAGTGTCTCCGTTTAGATTACCAGCTCGTTTCAGCAGTGACTTTTGTTTCTCGTACTAGGTAAAGCTCTGGATTAACAGTGGCTTTAGTGGACGGCGTAGGGCTTTCTGTCCCGAGGGGGCAGGCATAGGTCGAGCGGGCAGATGGGTTGGAGAGGGACAAGTGAGCCCCGAGGAAAGGAAGTCCTGTCGGCTCTCTGAATTTAGGCAGATCGCGAGAGGGAGGCCAGTGCTCCGCCCATGTCCCTTTCTTATCTGTCCAGGGTAATGCCAGTCGCCACTTGATGGAATTTTCCTCCAGGCCAGATGGGCCCAGGGATCCTGGAGCCAGTTCGGTGTAGCGGTTAAAAGTGTGGACTGTTATCTGGGAAAACCGGGTTTGATTCCCCATTCCTCCACAGGCAGCTGGTGGTGTGACCTCGGGACAGTTACAAGTTCTTTCAGAGCAGTTTCTGTCAGAGCTCTCTCAGCCCCACCTGCCTCACAGGGTGTCTGTTGTGGGGAGGGGAGGGGAAAGGAGATTGTAAGCCGCTGTGAGACTCCTTTGGGTAGCGGGATGTAAATCCAATTTCTCTCTTCTTCTTCTTCCTCTGAGCATACAGCAAGGGGGGGCAGTGAATTTCCTGCATTGTGCAGGGGGTTGGACTGGATGATCCTTTGGGTCCTTTCTAGCTGTATGTTTCTATGTTTTGGGGGGAGGGGGTCGCACCTGGTTTCCTCGCCGAGATTTTATACACCTCAGAACTAAGAATGAAGCGGCAGGGAAACTTTTTGTTAACCCGACCAACGCTCTCCCTGCCTGACCGTGCGCCCCAGATGATCAGCAACTGGGGTTATGCGTGAGCAGGCAGAGTTGTAAAGCTTGATACAGGCTGCTAACTTTCGTGGATTTCCCACATAAACACACACACGCATTTATTCCAACTGCTTCTTATGGAGTCTTCCGAGGTGGCCGTCAGTTTCTCCCTCCCAAGTCTGGAAAGGGCTCCTTAGAGAAAAAAGAAGACGTGTGAGGTGTGAAGGAGGGGGAGAGAGCGAGGGCAAGACTGAATGAATGAGAATTCAATCCCCCATAGGGGCTGCAGTGGGAAAGGGGGCCTGCCCTCTGGGTGTTCAGCGGCTTAGAAAATATATTCTCCCCACAAGTCCCTTGTTTTCCTGGGGTCATCCTGTTCTCAGCAGCAGGCATCTGTTGTCTTACCTGGAGCGTCCCCCACCTGCCGCTTAGAACAGCCAGGGGGGGTTGGTTTTTATTTCCTATAGACTCGCTTGGTGGCTCATTAGAGAGACTGTTAACAACACACGCAGACTCTAGCTGTGTTTGTTTTTTTCCCCCCTTTTCCAAGCACTGTGCATGGAGGGCTGTGTCCCATTGGTTAGAGCATCTGCTTGGCATGCAGAAGGTCCCAGGCATCAATCCCCGGCATCTCCAGTTAAAAAGGACCAGGCAGTGGGTGATGTGAAAGACCTCACCCTGAGACCCTGGAGAGTCACGGGAAGGGGCTGTGGCTCAGTGGAAGAGTATATGCTTGGCATGCAGATGGTCCCTGGTTCAATCCCCGGCATCTCCAGTTAAAAAGGACCAGGCAGTGGGTGATGTGAAAGACCTCAGCCTGAGACCCTGGAGAGCCATGGGAAGGGACCGTGGCTCAGTGGAAGAGCATCTGCTTGGCATGCAGAAGGTCACAGGTTCCATCCCCAGCATCTTGAGTTGTAAAAGATCAAGGAGTGGGTGATGGGAAAGACCTCCACCTGAGACCCTGGAGAGCTGCCGCCAGTCCGAGTAGACAATTCTGACTTTGATGGACCAAGGGGTCTGATTCAGTATAAGGCAGGTTCATGTGTTCCTGTGTTTCACCAGCCAAAAGCCCCGGGTGTGCCACTCAGTGGAACATCAGTCAACTCACTAGACAAGAAAATGGGCCTCGTTCCCACCCCACCCCATCTCAGCCCAACATGAAAAGCAGATCTGTTCTTTGCAAGGCACAGAAAAAGGAGAAGCTCTCAAGCACAGAGGAAATACTTTTTTTACAGAGGGAGTGTTTAAAATGTGTCGTTCGCTGCCAGAGGATGTAACGATGTCCACGGGCACAGACTGCCTTTAAATAGATTCACGGGGGAGAGGTCTGCCAGTGGCCACTAGCCATGGTGATTGAAGGGAACTAAACCTCTGAATCCCAGAGCCAGGATGCAACTTTGGGGGAAGGCCTCAGCCTCTATGCCCTGTCGTTGGCCCTCCAGAGGAACTGGTTAGGGTTAGGAAGCTGGCCTAGATGGACCCTCACTGGTCTGATCCAGCAGGGCTCTTCTTCGGTTCATATGTTCTTAGAGGCCCTTGAAAGGCCTTGGGTGCAGCAGACCTGGTTTCAAACTGATCAGGACAAAGCTGAGGTCCCTGGGAATCTTAACTGGAGTTTCCTGATCAGAGATGAGACCCCTTTGAAAGACAGCTTGCCAGTTGGTGCCAATCTGCTGCTGCAGCACACGGCCACAAGAGAGCCCTGGGTACCTTCCAAACACGCTGCACCTTCGGTTCAGGAGGGGCAGTGAGTGAAGACCCATAAGCCTCACCAACAAACGGAGCATGTGCTTGAGAATGTGCCCCAGAATCCTCTGCTGCATGCAAAGATGTCGGAGGGGGTGTCGGCCAGTGTTCCCTCCGAGCTGAGTTAGTGTGAGCTAGCTCACAGTTTTTTAGCCTCCAGCTCACAAATATTTTGTCTTCGCTCAGGAAGGAATGGCTCCAGAGCAAACTGATTTATGCGGTAGCCGAATTGCTCACTCACAACTTTAATGCCAGCAGCTCACAAAGTACAGTTTTTGCTCACAAGAATCCACGGCTTAGCGGGAGCGTTGGTGTCGGATGCAGTCAGACATAGTTGATTGCCTACTGTTTAATCCCACTCAAATGTTCTCTGCAGTGAAGAATGCCCCTGTGTAGTTGATGGCCTCGGTCCATTATTTTACGAGGGTTGTCAGTTTTCAGACAGGCCTGGAGTAAATGGCTTCTCTCCCTCCCCTCAGCCCTGCAGTGGTTTCTGGGGGAGGGGAAGCTTAGCAGTAGAGCCAGCTTTCTTCTCCTGTCCACCCATCGCTGCGGACATCTCCCCGCAGGAAAGAATTGCCTGCTTGCCTCCTTAGCATAACTGCTTCTAAAAGCTGGATGTTGTCTTTAAGAACAGAAGACCCTCTGAAGAGCCCTGCTGGATCAGACCAATGAGGGTCCATCTAGTCCAGCATCCTGTCTCACACAGTGGCCTCAACCGGTTCCTCTGGAGGGCCAACAACAGGGCAGAGAGGCTGAGGCCTTCCCCTGATAAGAATGTATGAAGAGCCCTGCTGGATCAGATCAGTGAGGATCCATCTAGTCCAGCATCCTGTCTCACACAGTGGCTTCAGCCAGTTCCTCTGGAGGGCCAACAACAGGGCAGAGAGGCCGAGGCCTTCCCCTGATAAGAATGTATGAAGAGCCCTGCTGGATCAGACCAGTGAGGGTCCCTCTAGTCCAGCATCCTGCCTCACACGGTGGCCTCAATCCGTTCCTCTGGAGGGCCAACAACAGGGCAGAGAGGCCGAGGCCTTCCCCTCATAAGAACATCAGAAGAGCCCTGCTGGATCAGACCAGTGAGGGTCCCTCTAGTCCAGCTTCCCGTCTCACACGGTGGCCTCAGCCAGTTCCTCTGGAGGGCCGACAACAGGGCAGAGAGGCCGAGGCCTTCCCCTCATAAGAACATCAGAAGAGCCCTGCTGGATCAGACCAGTGAGGGTCCCTCTAGTCCAGCTTCCCGTCTCACACGGTGGCCTCCGCCAGTTCCTCTGGAGGGCCAACAACAGGGCAGAGAGGCCGAGGCCTTCCCCTCATAAGAACATCAGAAGAGCCCTGCTGGATCAGACCAGTGAGGGTCCCTCTAGTCCAGCTTCCCGTCTCACACGGTGGCCTCAGCCAGTTCCTCTGGAGGGCCGACAACAGGGCAGAGAGGCCGAGGCCTTCCCCTCATAAGAACATCAGAAGAGCCCTGCTGGATCAGACCAGTGAGGGTCCCTCTAGTCCAGCCTCCCGTCTCACACGGTGGCCTCAGCCAGTTCCTCTGGAGGGCCAACAACAAGGCAGAGAGGCCGAGGCCTTCCCCTCATAAGAACATCAGAAGAGCCCTGCTGGATCAGACCAGTGAGGGTCCCTCTAGTCCAGCCTCCCGTCTCACACGGTGGCCTCCGCCAGTTCCTCTGGAGGGCCAACAACAAGGCAGAGAGGCCGAGGCCTTCCTTCTTCAGATATTTGAAGAAGTGTGTATGCACACAAAAGCTTATACCCCAAATTAAACTTTGTCGGTCTTAAAGGTGCCACTGGACTCAAACTTTGTTCTGTTGCTTCCTACCTGAATCTGAGTGTAGAGGTTCCCCTCAACCACCACGGCTAGTAGCCATCAATAGACTTATCCTCCATGAATCTATCTAATCCCCTTTTAAAGCTGTGTATTCCTGTGGCCATCCCTATGTCCGCTGGCAGCGAATTCCACTTTTTAATTACTCTCTGTGTAAAGTAGTGTTTCCTGTAAATATTTGCTGTTAATTTTCTTTCAGTTTCTTTTTCATTTTTGAAATGGTGGTGTGGTGAGAATTCAGCTGCAAACACGTGTTAGGTGTAAACTAACCCTGTGTGAAATGTTTACCTGAACCTTTTCCCACCCCTGGGTTCTGCATGGTCTATGGTGTGTGCCCCTTACCAAGTCGAGGATATAAATGTTGACAGCTGGAATGCAACACAAGGTTACTAAAACAACAAAACATCCTTTATTCAAACTTATCAAAGTTAAAAGAAGGCAGGACAGTTGCCCAGCCAGGCGCTGGGCATCTGCCTAATACTGAAACAAAATACACAGGCACCATACTTACTTCCTAAGAGAGAGAGAGACAGTGATTAAATACAACAAAGATTTCCCCATGCAGCAGAAGCTTCTGGACTGGCCCCGAGACCCAACAAGGACAGAATTTCCCTTGGGTCTCCCAAGAGTCAGCGCTGGGATGGAGCTGCTGGTCCCCTTTTATACAATCTTGGTCACAGACATTTCGATAGAGCTATTGAAATTATAAGCTGCATCAATTGATGATAGCTATTTTGAGAATGTGGACCATCATGGCACAGGAGATGTTCCCACATTCCAGCAGCAGTCAGTGTACCATAATGCTTTAGCAAAACAAGACAAGATAGCACCTGAATTTCTAAATGGCAAACACAAGAATGTGTTAGTTTCGGGATGTCCTTTCTGTTCTTGGGGCAAGGTAGCCAGCTAGGCACCATCTTCTGGCTGGAGGTGGGATGTGAGTTTTGGCATGTAGGCAAACCTTTAGTATTGCAAATATTCTGGCTCCCTCGACTTAATGGCTGGCACATAGAAATGCTTTATTTCTAAACTAGGGAGCGAAGCCCGTTGTGGTACAAGACAACGGGCCCAAGGAAGGAAGGGTGGGTGGAAGGAAGGAGGGAAGGAAGGAAGTAAAGGAGGAAGGGAGGGAGAGAGAAACAGAGGATGGAATGAGAGAGAAAAAAAGAGGGGGGAGACAGAGGGAGGGGGGGAGACAGATATTAAGATAGAAAGGAGGGGAGAAAGAAAAGGAAGGGAGAAAGAAAGAAAGAAAGAAAGAAAGAAAGAAAGAAAGAAAGAAAGAAAGAAAGAAAGAAAGAAAGAAAGAAAGAGGTGAGGGAGGGAGAGAGAGAGGCAGGACGGGAGAAGGGAGGGTGGGTAGAGAGTGCGAGAGAGAGACAATCTCAGGAGTTGGGGGGGTGTCTGTGTGTCCTCTCCTGCTGGCCCGTTTGAGCGGGGCAGCAGGAGAAGTCGTGGAGAAGCGGTGGCGGGGGGGGGGTGGCTCTGTTGGTCTTCTGCTGGGCCGTTTGAGTGGGCCAGCAGGGGAAGTGGCGGAGAAGCAGCCGCAGAGGGGGTGGGCAGGGCCCTCTGTCAGTCTTCTCCTGCTGGGCTGCTCAAGCGGGCCACCAGGAGAAGTGGTGGGGGGCTGGAGAAGCAGCACCGGGGGGGGGCCTGGCGAAGCTTCTCCCCGCCGTCCGCTTTGGCGGTCAGGTAGGAGAAGCAGCGGCAGGGCGAGGGGTGCGTGGAAAAAGGTCTCCTGGTTGTCCGCGCGGGCGGGAGAAGTGTCGCCGGGGGTGGGGGGGCTTTGAGCTGCTTATTCGGATGGGGGTGCCAAAATCGGGCCTGTAGTAGGTGGATCGGCGCTGCTGCCACCGCAGCCCTCCCACGGCTCCCCTGAAGGCTTGCTTAGTTGGGGGGGGCACTGAAATTGGCCCGCAGCGGGCGGCTCAGCACCGCCACCGTGGCCCTCCCACCACTTCCCGAAGGCCTGCTGAGTTGGGCGGGATGGGTGGGTGCTGAAATTGGGCTCGCAGCAAGCGCTCAGTGCCACCCCTGCCCTCCAATGCCTCCCCGAAGGCCTGCTTAGTCAGGCAGGGGTGCTGAAATCTGTATCAGAACCCAGGGAATCCGTGGGGACAGTTGGGGGGGGCGGTCAGGAGAGGGAAACGGGTCAGCCCAGCCGGAGAAGCCCCGGCCCTTTCCCTGCACTTACTCTGCAGACAGTCCTCTCCTGTCAGTGGACCGGAGCAGACTGAGCTGAAGATGCTGCTGGCCAGGGCTGACGTGGGCGGGACTCCGCCAAGCAGCCAGTCAGCCCAGCCAGCATCTTCTGACTGCCAGTTCATGCGGCCTACCACTGTTGGCTCGCATCAAATGTTGTGAAGCCAAAACTCAATTGTTATAAGGACAGGATGGCTTGGAATTCTTTACACCTATAAAGAATAGAGGAGAATTTACATTCTGGGGAATGGAATGTAGACTCCTGTTCCTGTGTATGGGACAAGTGACAGATACCTTTTGAGACAAAGGACTTGGAAAGCATGTTGGGATGCTGCTTGTTACTTGGGAAGTTACAGAAATGGAGAAAACACTATGATTTTAATGGGTTTTAAATTTTCTGAACCAACTATTTCGTTTTTCTCACAACAGGTGGCAGGCGACTTCAGTTACTAAGCCAATGAATTGTTCCTTGTTTTACATTATTACGTGTTAGGTTTTTAAAAAACTCGCAAATTGAACTAATTTTTGTTTTTATAGTTAGCATAAGTATCAAACGTGTGGACAATGAAAGCATCTTTTTGTTGTTTCTGTTATAAATAAATTTAAGACTTTAAAGATCTTTGAGTGTCCCATCTGGGTCGAAGGCCCATCCTGAATATTTGTTGGAGATTTCCCTAAATGATCCATGGGGGGGGGGGGTTGCGTTACTTGTATGGTTGCCAGCTCTGGGTTGGGAGATACCTGGAGGTTTTGGGGGTGGAGCTTGAGCTTGAGGAGGGTGGGGTTTGGAGAGGGACCTCAGCAGAGTATAATGCCTTAGAGTCCACCCTCCAGAGCAGCCATTTTCTCCCAGAAGAACGGATCTTGGTCATCTGGAAAGCTCTTGCAATAGCCAGAGATCTCCAGGTGCCCCCTGGAGAATGGCAACCTGAATTATAGCCCCTCCCCACCAGTCTTTTCCCAACCAGGGCAGGAGAGAGAAAGCTCACGCTTCCTAACCGCCCGTCCCCTAATATTCAACGTTTCCCTCCACCCAGGTTTAAGTTCCAGGCCGTGATTGACGGCCGTCGGTTCCCGCCGGCGGAAGCAGGCAGCAAAAAGCTGGCCAAGCAGGAGGCGGCCGCAAATGCCATGAAGATCCTCCTCCACGAAGCCGAGAATGAGGGGGAAGACGACTTGGAGCTGCACAAGCCCTTCTATGAGGACAGCTCCCTCATCGAAGAGGAGGAGGAGGCGGAGGAGGTGAGGGGCACTGGGGGCTGCCGGGGTGCGGGGCAGCTTGTACAAAATGCAGAAACGCAGTTGGGCAGTTGGGTTTTGATGTATGCTACCGCGCTTAGATTCCGGTGACTGGGGAGCTCCTTTAGCAAGCTCTAATGTGACTGGGTCTACAGCATATTGCAATTGGCTGAGCCTGAGCGGTAGCGTACATCAAAAATTGTATAGGAACTAGCATTCTGAAACACGGCTTGCAGCACTTCATGCTTGTGAAGGAACAATAACAGAATGACAAACCTGATGAAGGACACGCAAACGGATAGTGTACCAGAACTCCGTCGTTTGTCTTGATGGTTTCTGTAACTAGTAACTGTATTATTTTGACTGTACTGCTAAGCTTTATACCTTATACTGTAGGGATATTGTTGTAATTATGCTAGTAATTGAGATCTACACATAGCATATAAAAGCAAACAAAAATTGTCTAATTGTACATGGTGATTTATTGTTTTGCTGGGTAGATTTCCGTGTGGCAGACCAGCCAGCCTGGGAAGCATTCCCTGAAGGCAGAAAGTGTCTCACCTGCCGGTGAACGCACTCCAGTATGTGCTGCTGGCTGGGGAAATGCCCTTTGGGGCACTAGAGGCACGGAGAGGCTTCAGGCAGCGATCGGCTTGCTGGCTGATCTTCCTGCCTTTTTCGGAAGATCGGGACAAATGGTCTCCCCACCACCACCCCAGCCTTTCACCGTGGGCTGCACACTAAGGAAAGAGACGCACACACCCCCTCTGAAGGAGTATCCAAAGAAGCGAGCCGTGACCCACGAAAGCTCACACTTTGCCACAAAATGTGTTCCATCTTTAAGGTGCAACCGGCCTCTTGCGCTTTTCTAAAGCCGCAGGCAGACTTAACACGGCTACCCGTCTTGATCCTTCCCATCTGCCTCTCCTGCGGCAGAAAAGTATCATTCTGCGCTCAGGGGGTCCCTCAGAATTAAGGTTAATTAAGCCTAGCTTCTGCATCGGTCCCGCATTCTTCGGCTTCCGCCCTTAAACCCTTTCCTTTTCTCTCGCCTTCTCCCCAGGAGCAGCCTGAGCAGCTGGATCCAGAGCCGTCCTCCCTAACGCAACCGAACGCCCCTTTTGGAAAGAACCCGGTCAGCGCGCTGATGGAATACGCCCAGAAGTCGGGGAGCGTCTGCGAGTTCCAGCTGCTTTCTCAGGAGGGTCCGCCCCACGACCCAAAGTAAGGCTTGGGTTAACGACGTTCTCCCTGGTGTAACTCATGTTCGCCTTGGGGTTTTATGCCAAACGGATGCTTATTTTTCTTTTTAAAAATTAATACCCTGCCTCTTGATCTAGTGATTTTCATAAAGCCAACATGAGAACATAAGAGAAGCCATGTTGGATCGGACCAGTGGCCCATCCGGCCCAACCCTCTTGTGTCACACAGTGGCCAAAGCCCAGATGCCATCAGGAGGTCCACCAGCACGGCCAGAACTCCAGAAGCCCTCCCCCTTGTCCCCCAGGGACCAAGACCATAACATAAGAGAAGCCATATTGGACCAAGCCAATGGCCCATCTGGTCCAGCCCTCTGGCCAAAGCCCAGGTGCCATCAGGAGGTCTGCCAGCGCAACCAGAACTCCAGAAGCCCTCCCCCCTTGTCCCCCAAGGACCAAGAACATAACATAAGAGAAGCCATGTTGGATCGGGCCAATGGCCCATCTGGTCCAGCCCTCTATGCCACACAGTGGCCAGGGGCCATCAGGAGGTCCACCAGCGGGGCCAGAGCTCCAGAAGCCCTCCCACTGTGTGGCCTCCCCAAGCATCAGGGTGATTACAGTAGAGCAAAACTACCAAGATACAAACAGAGCAGAGTATCTGTCTCATCTCTCTGCAGAAGAACAGGAGCGGGTGGGATGTCAATGGTAAAGGCTCTCCCCACCAAACTGAGAGCCAGTTTGGTGTAGTGGTTAGGAGTGCGGACTCTAATCTGGGAGAACCGGGTTTGATTCCCCGACTCCTCCACATGCAGCTGTTGGTGCGACCTTGGGGCAGTCACAAGTTCTCTCAGAGCTGTTCTCTCAGGGGCAGTCCTCGAGAGAGCTCTCTCAGCCCCACCTGGCTCACAGTGTGTCTGTTGTGGGGAGGGGAAGGGAAAGGAGATTGTAAGCTGTTCTAAGACTCCTTCAGGTAGTGAAGGGCGGAGTATGAATCCAGTCTCCTCTTCTTCTTTACCCTTTCCCTCCCAGATCTTCTTGCATGCAGAGTTACAATATCTAACAGGGACAGGGTCTGAAACTGCTCCCTGTTCTTGTTGGCGCCCCCCCCCCCAGTCATTGAGAAGAGTGCCTGCTCTTACCCACCCCTGACCCCCACCCCTTCCTACAGGTACCGTATTGTGGCTTCGGCTTCTTGGCCGCAGTGCCACGTGACGTGAAGTTGCAAACTATGTTTTAAACTGAGAGTTGGTATCATTGGCTAGAAAAAACTGAATCCCACTGGTTTCGAGGTGCAGTGTCTCAGTGGTTAAGACGCTGAACGGCAGGCTGGAAGGTCAGTAGTTCCGCAGTCTGAGACCCGAGTGCCACATGACGGAGTGAGCTCCCGTCTCTGGTCCCAGCTCTTGCCACCCTAGCAATTTGAAAGCAAGAAATTGCAAGTAGATAAATAGGTACCGCTTCGTTGGGAAGGTAACAGAGTTCCGCGCGCCTCGGCATCTAGTCATGCCGGCCACATGACCACGGAAAACGTCTTCGGACAGCGCTGGCTCTTTGGCTTGGAAACGGAGATGAGCACCGTGCCCTAGAGTTGGATTCGACCGGCTTCCGAGCAAGGGAAGCCTACCTGTAGTATAAATGCTCCCTCGAACCTGGCTGCCGGAGTCGTCGTTGAAAGATTGGGGGGGGGGTGTGTGTGTTGAGACTTGCTTTCCTTTTCCTACACCTTCTGCCTTCCTGACAGCTGCTGCTTGCTCTGCATACCACCACTTTCTAAGCTCCCTTGTCTCTCCATGGCCTCCGTTCAGGTTCAAGTACTGCGTGAAGGTGGGCGACAACGTTTTCCCGCCGTGGTGTCCAACAGCAAGAAGGGAGCAAAGCAGATGGCGGCCGAGGTCGCGATGAAGAGCCTCTCGGGGGACACCGCGGGTTCGCCAGAACAGGTAGCCGCGTCTCTCCCGCTCTGTCTCTGGGTATTCCTTCCAAGCCTGCTGGGACGCTCCTTTAATTTTTTAAAATTTATTTTTACTATTAATCAAACTCCCAGACAGAAAGAAATGAAAAACCACGACATCAACAGCGGCAAATCTACAGATAAACCTCTATGAAAGGTTTCCGTCCCCTGGCCACGGCCATGGGAGACCCGACGACCCTGTTTCCAAATATCTGAAAATACATCCATGCACACTTGTCATCTGTATGCGGTGCGTTCAAATGCTGATAAGGTTGTAAGACCCTCAGTCCACTAGATGTCTGGATATGGCCATATTTACAGTGTTGTAATATAAGTCTTAGCAACAGTGAGGATATGGAGGGTCTGTTTTCATCGACCGTCAGCTAGGTGGAAACAGTTTAAAACATAAAAGACCATAAGAGAAGCCAGTGTTGGATCAGGCCAGTGGCCCATCCAGTCCAACACTCTGTGTCACACAGTGGCCAAAAATACCAGGTGGCATCAGGAGGTCCAGCAGTGGGGCCAGGATACTAGAAGCCCTCCCACTGTTGTTGTCCCCCCCCCCCCAAGCACTAAGAATACAGAGCATCCCTTGCCCCAGACCGAGAGTTCCTATCTATACCTTGTGGCTAATAGCCACTGATGGACCTCTGACCCATATGTGTATCCAAGTCCCTCTTGAAGCCGTCCATGCTTGTAGCCGCCACCACCTCCTGTGGCAGTGAATACTCTGTGTTAAATCACTCTTTGGGTGAAGAAGGACTTCCTTTTATCTGTTGTAACACGGCTGCTCAGCAATTTCATGGAGTGCCCACGAGTTCTTGTGTTGTGAGAAAGGGAGAAAAGTACTTCATTCTCTACCTCCTCTGTCCCATGCATAATCTTATAAACCTCGATCATGTCACCCCTCAGACGTCGTTTCTTCAAGCTAAAGTACACAAGGGTCCTCAAAAATAAATGAATATTCTAATACAAAATTGATATGAGTAATTAGTTCCCCCCAAAAAGACCAAATAACAACAGGCCCAAAGCATATGTTTAAGAGACACTTCATGTGAGTTACAATAGCCATTAGACACTTGATGTAGCCCTTTACTAAAAAGGCACTGTGATGTCCAGTATATCCTAAACATACTTTTTTGCTCCGTGAGTCGCAGTTTGCGGTCCATAGAAACAAAAGGTATGAGATTTACGGCCATATCCCGTTGCTTTGAGAGCCAGTTTGGTGTAGTGGTGAAGTGCGCAGACTCTAATCTGGGAGAACCGGGTTTGATTCCCCACTCCTCCACTTGCACCTGCTGATGTGACCTTGGGTCAGTCACCAGCTCTGGCACAGCTGTTCCTGAAAGAACAGTTTGTGTCAGAGCTCTCCCAGCCCCGCCTACCTCACAGGGTGTCTGTTGTGGGGAGGGAAAGGGAAAGGAGTTTGTAAGCCACTCTGAGACTCCAAGTGAAGGGTGGGGTATAAATCCAATCTCTTCTTCTTCTACCTCACAGGGTTCCTGTTGTGGGGAGGGGAAAGGAAAGGAGTTTGTAAGCCGCTCTGAGACTCCAAGTGAAGGGTGGGAGTATAAATTCAGTCTCTTCTCTTCTTCTCTTCTGCTTTGGCAAGACTGGCAGTCCCATTCCTGTTTGCACACCTGGCAGCCATCTCTCTCTCTCTCTCTCTCTTTCTGTTTTGCCTGACTTTTAGGCAGAGGCCCAGGGCGACCCACCAGTGGAAGTCTCTGGCGGCCAGACTCCGAACGTAGATGAGACGAAGGCTGCGAGCGCGAAGGGTGTCGGAGAGCTGATCAAGTACCTGAACTCCAACCCCGTGAGCGGCTTGTTGGAATACGCCCGGGCCAACGGTTTCGCGGCTGAGTTCAAGCTGATCAAGCAGACTGGGCCGCCCCATGATCCCAAGTGAGTCGTCTGTGGTGTCCCGTGGAATGTAGAAATCGTATCGTTGGCTTCATCTGGCCCAATGTTCGGCCCCCTCTACCCGGAGGTGGTTCTCCGGGGCCCCAGGTTGAAGTCTCTCCTAGCTGTGCTACTGCCCCAGGATAGTTGGGGGGGCGCAATAGGGCAGCAATTCTGCAGAGAGGACGTTCACTCCTGTTCAGCTGTCCTCTGATTTCTAAGAGTTCCCTGGGGATCAATTCACATGATTTCAAGCTCAATCACGTGGGCTCAGCACTGACATTCTGGAAGAAACGGTCATTGTTTAGTTGGGGGGGGGTCCCAACGTGGTGATCCTGGGCACCGTGGTGCCTGCTGACACCTTTTCCGGAACTCGCCAAGTGCTTTTATAAAGAGGGCCGGGCCAGGTGGGGCTTTTCCCCAGCAGGGCTCCTGATTGGCTGTGCAGATGAAAAGGCATCCCGTTAACTAGAGCTTCTGCCCAAAATGCTGAAGAGTTACTCTTAGAGTTGTAGATCACCTCGATCCTTGACAGTTTTGTGGCCCCCATCTCCTGTGGCAGCGATTTTGTGATTGGCTCAGCCTCTTGTGGCAGCCATTTTGTGATAGGCTCAGCCTCTTGAGGCGTTTTGTGATCGGCTCAGCCTCTTGAGGCAGCCATTTTGTGACTGGCTCAGCCTCTTGTGGCAGCCATTTTGTGATCGTGCTCACCGTTTTTTTGTCAGAATCCCAAAGGGGCTTGCAGGGACAAAAAGGTTGGGGACCCTTGTTTTAGCTCACGATGTGTCTCGCTCCATATTTTAAGATGTTGCACTTCAGCTCTGCAGACTAGCCAACTACCAGTGAGCACCATCTCCATTGCACCGAGATGAGAGTATAGGATGGATTAGCTCCACGAGGGTGTATTAGTGAGCTCTTGGTTTACACGAGCGCCTTACCTCCACAGGCCCAAAAATGCTAATAGAGAGACTGTATGGGGGGTTGAAGTAGCTGGTGACAGCAGACCCTTCTGACCTTTTTTAGCCAAGCATAGCTTGTCAGCTGAGAATGCAAAAACAATAGTCTTGCTGAAAACATGGGAGACGATGGCATGTCCCTGGCAAGAACGTAAGAAGAGCCCTGCTGGATCAGACCAGGAGGGTCCCTCTAGTCCAGCATCCCGTCTCACACAGTGGCCTCAACCAGCTTCTCTGGAGGGCCATTGACAGGGCAGAGAAGCCGAGGCCTTTCCCTCATAAGAACATCAGAAGAGCCCTGCTGGATCAGACCAGTGAGGGTCCACCTAGTCCAGCATCCTGCCTCACACAGTGGCCTCAGCCAGTTCCTCTGGAGGCCCAGCAGCAGGGCAGAGAGGCCGAGGCCTTCCGCTCATAAGAATGTCAGAAGAGCCCTGCTGGATCAGACTAGTGAGGGTCCCTTTAGTCCAGCCTCCCGTCTCACACAGTGGTCTCAAGCAGTTCCTCTGGAGGGCCAGCAGCAGGGCAGAGAGGCCGAGGCCTTCTCCTCATAAGAATGTCAGAAGAGCCCTGCTGGATCAGACCAGTGAGGGTCTCTCTAGTCCAGCATTCTGTCTCACACAGGGGCCCCAGCCAGTTCCTCTGGAGGGCCAACAACAGGGCAGAGAGACCGAGGCCTTCATAAGAACATCAGAAGGGCCCTGCTGGGTCAGACCAGCGAGGGTCCCTTTAGTCCAGCCTCCCATCTCACACAGGGGCCTCTGCCAGTTCCTCTGGAGGGCCAACAGCAGGGCAGAGAGGCCGAGGCCTTCCTTCATAAGGACATTAAGAAGAGCCCTGCTGGGTCAGATCACTGAGGGTCCATCTAGTCCAGCATCCTGCCTCACACAGTGGCCTCAGCCAGTTCTTCTGGAGGGCCCACAGCAGGGCAGAGGGGCCGAGGCCTTCCTCAAGTTTGCCCTCTGGGGTTCAGAGGTGCGCTGCATTTGAGTGGTTGAGTCTCAGGCAGTGCTATTTATGCCGATCTGGCCTGGTGAGGCAGGCTGCCAGGCAATGCCTCTCCCTGGCCTGGGATATGACAGAGCCTTGACCCTCAAAAGCTCACACCCTCTCCAGGGTGCTACTGAACTCCCTCCGAGCTCTTACCACAGACCAACATGGCTGTCCTCTGAAACAACCCGCCTTGCCTTCTCTCCTAAGAGCTGAATGCCCTCTAGTCTAGAGTCTTCTTCACACTCTCCCTGCCACCAGGCAGTTCCCAGGGGAGCCACGTCCATTCTTTGACTTCCCCTCCTCTCACGGACCAAAGTCAGTAGATTCCATCCGTCTGCCAGGTCTCCTCACTTTCTCTTCCTCTCTCCTCCCCAACCAGGTTCGTTTTCCAAGCCAAAGTGGGGGGCCGCTGGTTCCCAGCCGTCCAGGCGCACAGCAAGAAGCAGGGCAAGCAGGAGGCAGCTGATGCGGCACTCCGGGTTCTGATCGGGGAGACGGAGAACACCGAACACCTTGAAGGGATGGCGATCACAGAGGTGCGACACCCCCCCCCCCCCGAGCCTCCTTCCCTACCCCTCAACTACCCTGAGCTTTCTCTGAAAGGCCATTGTGGTACTTCCTTCCCCTGCTGTCTTGCCTTCTTCCAGGATTAATCCTTGGCGTGGCTGCTGGTACAGGCATGCTCTGTCCCCTTGGCGCCATTAGCGGTTTTAATGTCTGGCACCGTGTCAGGGGTTGTTGTTGTCGTCCCTTTTTTTCCTCCCTCCCTTTCACGAGTCGGCTGTCCTACCTCGAACGGTTTCAGGTCAGTGGTGTGTGATGATTTCTGGGTCTGAGCCAGTTCAGTGTAGTGGTTAAGAGTGCGGAGTCCAATCTGGGAGAACCGGGTTTGATTCCCCTCGCCTCCACTTGCACCTGCTGGATGACCTTGCGCAAAAGCCATAGTTCTGATTAGAGCTGTCCTTGAAAAAGAGCTGTTTCTGTCAGAGCTCTCTCAGCCTCACCTACCTCAAAGGGTGTCTGTTGTGGGAAGGGGAAGGGAAAGGAGATGGTAAGCCACTCTGAGACACCTTTGGGTAGTGAAGGGCGGGGTATAAATTCAATCTCTTCCTCCTTCCTCCTCCTCCTTCCTCCTCCTCCTCCTCTTCTTCTTCTTCCTCTTCCTCTTCTTCTTCTTCCTCTTCCTCTTCTTCTTCCTCTTCCTCTTCTTTCTAGCATGTGTCCCTTCCACAAGCATTTTCTTTTTTTTTTTTAAACAAATTTTATTAGGATACACAATACTTCACAACTTGGTCCAAATAATATACATATCCTTTTCCCAAAAAACTCCATTTCCCCCTTGTTGGCTCCCAGCACTGTTTCCACCATTTAACAAAACATAATACATGTTAAATCCTTGTTATCATGCAAATTCTACAGGTAACCCAATTTACTTATAACTACTATAAACACTTATTAACTGTATACAATTGTTCCATCTTTAGTAGTTTCCCAAACTAAAAATACTATCCTTCATTTCCCAATACTTCTGTATATATTCTTTAAAGTCGCTCCAGTCTGCCAAAAAGGTTTCTGCTTCTAGGTTGTTAAGCTTTCTTGTCCACTTGTCCATTTCTGCCATAAAGAGCAGTTTTCTCAGCCAGTCCCAGAGATCAGGAATCTTTTCATTTTTCCAATTTTGAGCATAAATCATTCTAGCAGTTGTTACCATGTACCATATCAATGTTCTTTTACTCACATTTATTTCTTCTAATTTAAGACCTAAAAGGAACATTTCAGGTTTTTTCTTAAAGGTACATTTCAAAAATTTTTCCATCTCTGTATGTATTGCAGCCCAGAATGTTTTTGCTTTTTCACAAGTCCACCACATATGGTAAAAGGAACCTTCGGCATGTTTACATTTCCAACATTTGTTAGATAAGTTTTTACCTATATTAGCTATCTATACATCATTTTAAAACAATTTTCTTTAAGGTTGGTACATGTAGATATTTTCAAAGCATTTTTCCATAAAAATTCCCAAGGTGACATAGGTATTTCCTTATTCATATTAATTGCCCATTTAATCATTTGCTCTTTAACCACTTCCTCTTCTGTATACCATTTTAACAAAATTTTATACATTTTTGATACCATTTTCCTCCCTCCCTCCAGCCATAAATTTTCAATATCATTGTAATTTCCCCTGAATCCAGCCATTTTTTTGTCTGTCTTATATAAATCAAGTATCTGTCTATAACGCAACCAATTGTATTTAAAGTCAAGTTGACTTTCTTCTTTCATCACATATGATTTCCCTTCCTGCCTCAACAAGTCCTTATATTTCAACCAGTCTTGTCCCTTATATTCTGAGAACGGTTTTATCACTTCAGCTGGTACAATCCACATTGGTTTTTCTTTGGGAAAGAAATTTTTATACTTAATCCAAGCGTCAAAAAGGGCCCTCCTAATATAGTGATGCTTAAAGAAGTTATCCATTTTTGACTTGCCATAGTAGAGATATGCATGCCAGCCAAACCTGCAATCGTGCCCTAATGCCAACAATTTCCTGTTTTCCAGGGTAATCCATTGATCTTCTTCGTGGTCTCTGTGCATCACACCCATGGGAACCAGTGCGCCTGCGCTGACTTGGTCGGTGTCTGTACAAAGCTCACAACGGGATTTTCGCGCCCTCCGCCCCCGGGCATGCGCAGGAACCCCACCGCGCATGCCCAAAGGGCGGGGGCACGGACATCCCGCCAGTTCTCTTCTGACCGCCTCGCTGTTAGCAGCTTGCGTTGGTGTCTCTGAGAGCGATTTACCTCAGCTAAAGTTCGCAACTTTCTCCTCAAAATTTTTCTCTGCCTTTTTTCTCCGTTCTTTGGGATCGTTTCCCTCTCAATCCACACTTTTTTGGGTGGATTTTTCGCGGTCTACGGACCTTTCCCCCCCCCCCCATCCACCGCCCTTCATCCTGCTGGGTGGAAGGGCCGCTTTCCGTTGTTTATGGAAAGTCGTAAGTGGGGCTGCTTTAAACGGTGTTCTTCCTGCGGGAGCAAGCTAGCTCTGAGGGACGAGCACGCACTCTGTATTCTTTGTCTGGGGGAGACTCACCGGCCTGACGCCTGTTCCATCTGTGCCTGTTTCTCCAACCAAACGAGGAAGAACCGGGCCGCGAGGCTGAAGGTCGCGCTGTGGGAATCAGCGCTCGCTCCTCCAGCTCCCGAGATGGAATCTGATGCTTCTCCTGCGAGACCGGTTGTCTCGACATCGAAGTCGTCTGTATCGGCGCATCCCCCAACGCCGAAGCCTCCCAAGGTAGGGAGACCTTCTTCAGATACCGGAGGGGCCCCTCCGAAAAAGTCGAAATCGAAGGCGACTTCATCCATGTCGACACCGGTGAAGAAGCCTAAAAAGGATAAGGCGAGGGCTCGAGACTCGAGCAAGACGGGAGACGCGCATAAATCTCACGGTGTGAGTGGCGTTCGATCTCCTAGGGGCTCTGCTAGTGCGGACGCACCTCAGCAACCCCCGCGGCTGTCCCATCCAACGCCGGAACTGACGAAAACCATCGTGGAGCCTCCGATACAGATTCTGGACTCTCCACCACGTCAGTCTGCACCACCTGTGTCGGTTGCACCCCGGCGTCGTGATCCTCTCCAGTCGATGTCGCCGCCTCCTACCGACCTCGAACTGGTTTCAGATGTCCAGGCAATGGGATCTCGATCCCCCTCGCCAACTTCGTGGGCCAGTGATCAATCAGGTCGATCCCGACATCGCCCTCGGCACCGTTCCAGATCTCCATGTCGTCCTGAACATCATGAGCGGGAATCCTATGGTCCACGCTATGACAAGTATCATGCAACCTATCCATATCGACCTCCACAGTTCCCCTTCGAAGGCAAGCACGAGATGCCGTACTGGTTTTCTTCGGGCCCGTGGAACTTCCCTGGGTACCCAGATCCTTGGGAACCCTGTCGATACCGCTCCCGCTCACCTCGCCGCCAGCCCTCGGCAACAGTGTCGAAGCCTCCGCCGTCTCCTCCTCGTTCTGACCTGGCCATTGCTCCACCAATACCGATGGCCGAGCCATCGCTACCGGGACCTCAGGAGTCGAGTTCCAACCCCGCCTCTTCTCGGGGTGACTCCGATATCGATGACCCGGAGGATGTTCTTTCCACTGTCGAACCCCCCGAAGCAAGCCATCTCTGGGAGCAGTCCGATCTCTCCCTCGGAGGACATGTCCTCATATGGGGACTTAGTGAAACGTATGGCACACTCTCTTGCCCTACCTATACTCCAGACCCAACCGTCCGCAGCCGACGAGGTGTACGACATCATTGAAATCGACGCCTCTACGCCGATAGCCTTGCCGATGTCTAAACACCTTTTGAAAGCGGTTCAGTCTCCATGGTCCAAACCTTCATCGGCACCGGTCTTCACCAAGCGTTTAGACCATATGTACCGGGTTCAGGAAGAGGGAACCTCGTTCCTCCATCTCCATCCTCGCCCGAATTCCTTGGTCGTCTCTACATCGTCTAAGACCAAGAGTTCTAACTCCACTCCGTCAGACAGAGAGAGTAAAAAGATCGATGCCTACGGCCGTAGGGTTTACTCTTCTGCAGCCTTGGGGATCAAATCCTCTAATTATCTGGCCTGTTTTGGACGGTACGAGTATGCCTTATGGCAGAGGATGTCTGAGCTTCTTCCATCTCTACCGGAAGACAAGCGTGCCGAGGCAAGATCCATCCAAAAGGAAGGCCTCCTTGTTGCCAAACAGCTCTTGAGCACTGCAAAACACTCCTTAGACGCTTTTTCGACGTCGATGGCTTCGGCAGTATCGATCCGACGTCACGCCTGGCTCCGAAACACCTCTCTACCTCAGGACACTAGGTCCTATATTGAGGATCTCCCTTTGACGGGGAGGGCTTATTCCACTCCTCCACCGACGCTGCCTTGCAGGAGATGGATAAAAACATCAAAGCCTCAAAATCTTTGGGAGTTTCAGCGCCACAAAGATCCTACAGGCAAAGGTCGTGGTCACGATATGCTCCCCGTCGTCCATACCCAACGAAGCCGTCTCCTGACACGGTTTGGAGACCCCGTCAGTCTCCAGCCTACAAACAATCGTATCAGTCAAGACCGAGATCCGGTACCCAACACCCACAAGCAAGGCCCAAGTCCAACCGCGGGCCGAAGCAGGGTCTTTGACTCCGCCCTCTCGATGTCGAGAGAACTGACCCGTCTCCACCCCTTTCTTTCGGCGTGGAGAGCCGTAACCACGGACCTCTGGGTTCTTTCGATTATAGCCAATGGCTATTTCATCGAGTTTGTAGACCTCCCACCATTACCAACCTTCCGATCCACCCCTCCTTCGACTATTCTTCTCCAGGAGACCAACTCCCTGTTGGAGAAGAGGGCAATAGAACCTGTCCCCAAAACCTTCGAACGGATGGGGTTCTACTCCACGGTACTTCACCGTGCCGAAACGGGACGGAGGACTACGTCCCATCTTGGATCTTCGGGATCTCAACATCTATATAAGGTACCGAAAATTCAAGATGACGACCTTGCAAGCCCTACTGCCCTTGATTCCGCTGGGCGCCTGGATGGCTACCATCGACCTCCAGGATGCCTACTTCCACCTAAATATCCACCCCTCCCACAGGCAGTATCTTCGCTTCGCAATAGGGGACCATCATTATCAATATCGATGTCTCCCCTTCGGAATATCTACGGCACCGAGGGTCTTCACCAAGACCATGGTAGTTGTCGCGGCCCACCTTCGCCTCCAGGGGATCACCATCTTCCCCTATATCGACGACTGGCTTCTCGTGGCCGACTCCCCGGCGTCTCTACGCAAAGACACTACATTCACCCTACACCTCCTCTCAACACTAGGTCTCCAGGTGAACCTGCAAAAGTCCTGTCTCCACCCGTCTCAAAGGGTGCAATTCATCGGGGCATTACTCGACACTGTAGCCGGCAAAGCCTTCTTACCGATGGACAGAGCCCAAACCCTGTCCAACCTAGCAACATCAATTCGAGACTCTCCATCCACGACGGCGTACACCGTTCAACGCCTTCTCGGACACATGTCTGCCACGACTTCGGTCCTCCTCTGGCGAAACTCCATATGAGACCTCTCCAACTTTGGTTTCTGAAGAGTTTCCGTCTACACCGCATGCCTCAATCAAAAATCCTAATCCCAACACAAACTGTGCGGGACTCTCTCACCTGGTGGACTGTTGTCCCCAACATTACAAAGGGTGCCCCTTTTTCTCCCCCACACATCATTACACCCTGACAACGGATGCTTCCTTATGGGGATGGGGAGCCCACCTCGACGGCATCAGTACAGGGTACCGGTGGGATGCTGCCACCAGACACAGGCATATCAACTACCTGGAACTACTGGCCATTTTTCTAGCTCTTCGAGCTTTTCAGCGCATCCTGAGAGGCCACTACGTTGCTGTCCTCACAGACAACACCACGGCGCTCAGCTACCTGAATCGTCAGGGAGGAACTGTTTCCAGGAACCTCTGTCGATTAGCAATCGACCTCTGGAACTGGTGCGTTGCCAACGACATTGTTCCCGTCGCCACACACATCCCCGGAGTGCTAAACATCGAAGCGGATCTGATCAGCAGAGGCCACACTCACCATCACGAGTGGGAACTGAATCAGATCTACCTCCAACCACTCTTCGACCGGTGGGGGACCCCAACGATAGACGTGTTCGCCTCGCGGAAGAACACAAAATGCAGATATTTTTGCACCCAAGGAGGCAAGGACCCCCTTTCTTTGGGAGACGGTCTGCTGGTGCCTTGGACAGGCCCATTTTTGTACATGTTTCCTCCACTGCCCCTACTCCTCAGAGTAGTACACAAGGTGGCCAGATCTCGGCCAAATTGCATCCTGGTGACTCCGTGGTGGCCCAGGCAACCCTGGTTCCCCACCCTACTGCATCTGGCAGGGAGCAGGTTCCATCACTTCCCCAGAGTGCGAGATCTCCTCATCACCGAAGGGGGCAAGGTACTCCACCCAGAGGTGAACAACCTGAAGTTAACGGCCTGGAGGCTCCAACCTTGAACTTCTCCACCCGGGTTGCAGAGGTCCTCTGTAATGCGAGGAAGGAATCGACCCGCTCATCCTACCGCAGGAAGTGGCAAAAGTTCCTCTCGTACTTGGACAAGTCTACAGGCAATCCAACCACAGTGGGCCTGGACAAAATTCTGGACTTCCTCCTGCTCCTGAGAGACCGGGGTCTATCCCACTCATCAGTCAAAGTCTATTTGGCGGCTATCTCCGCTTACCACCAGGGCTTGGAGGGACGCACTATTTTCTCCCATCCAACCGCTAAGCGGTTCCTGAAGGGCCTCATTAGATTGTACCCTCCTGTGGCCCCACCTACAGAATTGTGGGACCTACCACTGGTATTAAGACAACTTACCAGACGGCCGTTCGAACCGATGGCCACTTGTGAACTCAAGTACGCGGCGTGGAAAACGGCCTTCCTAGTGGCTGTCACCTCAGCCAGAAGGGTTAGCGAGCTCATAGCACTCCGCCATGATCCACCCTACCTGGTTTTCCTCCCAGATGGCGTACGTCTGGTACCGGACTTGACTTTCGTTCCAAAGATTGTTTCGGAGTTCCATCTCAATACTGAAATACTCTTACCAAATTTCTTCCCACATCCAGAAGATGACGGGCAACGCTTGCTCCATACCCTGGATGTCAAGAGGGCACTCCTCTTCTACCTGAACCGTACTCAGCCAACCAGACGTGACAACTCGCTGTTCCTATCATACAGCTCGCCCTCCCTAGGGCTCCGCATCACGTCTCAACGACTTTCCAAGTGGATTGTCGACACGATCCGGCTGTGCTACACGCTAGCAAAAAGGTTGCCTCCTCTCGTCTGAGGGCACACTCAACTAGGTCCATGGCGACCTCAACGGCCTTTCTGAAGGGCGCATCTCTCTCGTCCATCTGTAGAGCGGCTATGTGGTCCACGCCAACCACGTTCATCAAACACTACGCTCTGGACGTCCGTGCCCAGCAGAAGGGTGACTTGGGTCGTCTGGTCCTCTCTTCTACGGCTCCCTGAGTCTGACAGCACCCACCTCCAGGTGAGCCACTGCTTTTTAATCTCCCATGGGTGTGATGCACAGAGACCACGAAGAAGATAAACAGGTTGCTTACCTGTAACTGGTGATCTTCGAGTGGTCATCTGTGCATTCACACCGCCCGCCCGTCCTTCCCCACTGCTGTCATCCTCAGCTGTTCTCATACATGCTGGGCTTGATAGCGGTCAGAAGGAACTGGCGGGATGTCCGTGCCCCCGCCCTTTGGGCATGCGCGGTGGGGTTCCTGCGCATGCCCGGGGGCGGAGGGCGCGAAAATCCCGTTGTGAGCTTTGTACAGACACCGACCAAGTCAGCGCAGGCGCACTGGTTCCCATGGGTGTGAATGCACAGATGACCACTCGAAGATCACCAGTTACAGGTAAGCAACCTGTTTTTCTAGCCAGTTTAGGCCAACCGCATCATGATAAAGTCTTAAATTTGGTAATTGAAAGCCTCCTCTTTCCTTTGCGTCACATAAAATTTTCATTTTAATTCTCAGTTTTTTTGCCTGCCCAAACAAATTTAGAAATTTCCTTTTGCCAACAGTTAAGCGCCTTTGAGTCTTTTACTATGGGAATCGTCTGAAATAAAAACATAAATCGTGGCAAGATATTCATTTTGACCACCGAAATTCTTCCCAACAAAGATAAATTTAATTTGTTCCATTTTTCAATATCTTTTAAGACTTGAGCCCCCCAATCTTTTATAGTTGTTTTTATACAGATCAATATTCTTCATTGTCAGGTCTATACCTAAGTATTTAGTTTTTTTCACTACTTCACAGCCTGTAGACATCTGCAACTCCATTTGTTTTGGGCTTGTCATATTCTTACACATCACCTTGGATTTCTGTCTATTTATGTAAAATCCTACTAGGTCTCCAAACGCTTTTATTTTATGTAGTAAAAGCGGTATAGTTTTCAGTGGTTCCTCTGCTATAAACATAGCATCATCCGCAAAAGCTCTGTACTTAAATGTGAATCCTTTTAATGTCAGGCCTTTAATGTCCTTATCTTCTTTAACATTCCAAAGCAAAACCTCTAAAACCCGTATGAACAATAGTGGAGAAAGCAGACAACCGTGCCTCCTTCCACAAGCATTTTCGAATTTGCTGGCAGTTTCCACGCTCTTGGCTTCCCCGGAGAAATCTGTGAACGGCCGGTTGATGCAGATGCCGAGGCTTTTCTCTTAGAGAGCCTCGGCCTGCCCGGCGGAACCGTAGTGCTCAGGAGGGAAGGAAGGATCGCTAAGGAAGGCTGAAGAATGCAAAGCAGTGCCCGACAAACCCTCCGGGAGCTTTTCTTGAGCAAGAGTCTAGCAGCACCTCGAAGTCTCACGAAATCTGAGGCAGGATGTGTGAGCTTTCGTGAGCCACGTCTTCACTCACCTCTTCCCTTCTGGTACCTGAAGAAGTGGGCGGTGACTCCCAAAAGCTCCTCCCCCTACCACAGATTTTGTTAGTTCTTAAGGTGCTCCGGGACTCTGGCTCTTTGCCGCTGCTACAGACAGACTAACACGGCGACCCATCTCGGTCCATCTTTCCTTGAGTTCTTGTAACCTGGAGCTGCAGAAGTTTGGATCTGCATGGGTGACCTTTTTCACCCACTTCCTGGGGTCATCTCCTGCTTTACTGCGTCCTGTCCTGTCTTCTCAGCAACTGTGAATTGTTGTGAGGTATCCCAACAGCTGCCAGTATAAAGGACCACCTTTAAAGGAGGGTTATCGAAAGAATAACCGAATACGTCGGTCTGACTTGCGGATCTGGCAGACAAAAGCAAAGCTTGTGTTTTCCGGTGGGGAATTTATAGTCTCCTTCTCAAAGCGTAATGTTTCTATTCTTCCCCCCCCCTTGTCATGGCTGACTTGAGGTCGCTCTGTAGGGTTTTCAGAGCAAGAGACATTCAGAGGTGGTTTGTTGTTGCCTGGACCTGTGCAGCGACCCTCGACTTCTTCGGTGGTCTCCCTCCCAAATACTGACCAGGGCCGACCTCGCTTAGCTTAGATCTGACAAGATTGGGCTAGCCCAGGCGTTCCATACAGCTGTCAATAGGACAGTGCAAATTTCTTTGACAACAAAAATAAGCCTGCATAAATAATGGGAATGGGAATAAGGTCTCTTTATGATTTGTACGTGTGTTATGTCCCATCAAATCGCTTCCAATGTGTAGAAGAGAGAAGAGAAGAGATTGGATTTATACCCCACCCTTCACTCCCCAAAGGAGTCTCAGAGGGGCTTACAAACTCCTTCCCCTCCCCACAACAGACACCCTGTGAGGGAGGTGGGGCTGAGAGAGCTCTTGACAGGAACTGCTCTTTTTTCAAGGACAGCTGTGCCAGAGCTTGTGAGAGCCAGTTTGGGGTAGTGGTTAAGTGCGCGGACTCTTATCTGGGAGAACCAGGTTTGATTCCCCCACTCCTCCACTTGCACCTGCTGATGTGACCTTGGGCCAGTCACAAGCTCTGGCACAGCTGTTCTCTCAAGGACAGTTTCTGTCAGAAGTTCTCTCAGCCCCACCTCCCTCACAGGGTGCCTGTTGTGGGGAGGGGAAGGGAAAGGAGTTTGTAAGCCACTCTGAGACGCCTTTGGGCAGTGAAGGGCGGGGTATAAGTCCAAACTCTTCTTCTTTTTCTTCTTCATCAGCAGGTGCAAGTGGAGGAGCGGGGCAATCAAACCTGGTTCTCCCAGATTAGAGTCCGCACGCTTAACCACTACACCAAAATGTGTACCCTCTGTGAATTAATGACCTCCAAAACGTCGTATCGTTAAACAGCCTCGCTCGGGTCTTGCAGACTTAGGGCCGTGGCTTCCTTGGTGGAGTCCATCCCTCTCGTGTCGAGAGCCACTTTGGTGTAGCGGTTACGAGCGGTGGACTCTAATCTGGGAGAACGGGGTTTGATTCCCACTCCTCCACATGCAGCTGCCGGTGTGACCTTGGGTCAGTCACGAGTTCTCTCAGAGCTGTTCTCTCAAGGGCAGTCCTCAAAAGAGCTCTCTCAGCCCCGCCTCACTCACAAGGTGTCTGTTGTGGGGAGGGGAAGGGGAAGGAGTTCGTAAGCCGCTCTGAGACTCCTTCGGGTATTGGAGGGCAGGGTAGATATCCAATCTCTTCCTTCTCCTCCTCCTCCTTTTCCTGCTGCCTTCGACTTTCCCAACCATTATCCTAGATTTATGCCCCAGTTCATTCTGCTTGAAGGGCAAAGAGCTTCATCCAGTACAAAAATCCCACTTTGCCCATGAAGCCCCTTTCAGCAGATCCTTTGGCTCTGAAGTCTCACCAGGTGTGTCGGTCTTGTGTTGTACGGCACATTTTGGAATCGACTTGAGCGCATCCTAGTGTGTGCATGGTAAACAGAGGCTGAGATTTCACCCGGAACCGGAACTGTGCTAACGGCACATTCATTCTGCGCAGGAACCGTACAACCCTGGGTATGTTCCAGAAAAGAGTTCCAGGCGCTTTAACTTTTCTTCATAGGGAAAGTTCTCCAACCCTTTTATCATCTTAGTTGCCCTTTTCTGCACTTTTCCCAAAGCTATAATATCCTTTTTGAGGTGGGGTGACCAGAACTGTACACAGTACTCGAAACGAGGTCACCCCAGGCTGATGCCGGGGCCAAAAATGCCTTGGCTCTGGTTGAGGGCAGTGGGATGGACGGATGGATAGATAGAGTAGATAGAGATATGTATTTGGTGACTGACACCGCAGTGTTGGTTTTATTCTCTCTCCCCTCTTCCCCTTCATATTTTTAAACATTGCTTCCTCTTGTCTCCTGCACCTGGGCTTACTGAGGGCGGGCCTTTGCCTTCACTGGGGGCCCTTTTGTGGTCATCTCCGCCTTCCGGGCAGCCATTCTGCGGCTGGCCCTGCCTCGATCACAGCTGTTTTGTCGTTGCGCCCACAATCCCGCGTCCAACTTGTCCACAGGCTCAAAAAAGCTTGTGGACCCCACACTAGACAGCAGAGTAAAAAAAGACCCGGCTTTCATGGTTTCCGTTTCTTTGCAATTCCCATTTGGGGAGGAGGGGGGTGTCTAGCGTTCTCTGAATCTCGCTTTTTTCTTCCCTTTTCTTGCCCACGCTTCCTGTCCTGGCTTCCTCGCGTGGCTGAAACATGTCTTTCCTCCCCCCGGCAGCTCCCCGTAAGCGGCAGCACCCTGCACGACCAGATCGCCATGCTGAGCCACCAGCGGTTCAACACGCTCACGGCACGCATCCAGCACAGCCTGCTGGGGCGCAAGATCCTGGCTGCCATCATCATGCGGCGAGGGCAGGAGGGCCTGGGCGTCGTGGTCAGCATCGGGACAGGTAGGACTGACCACTCCCCCCCCACATGGGCAGAGCTCGAGCCATTCCAGAGATGCAGCTGCGCATCTGATGCCCTTTAGAATCTCCAGGGGGAGATTTCCTGACCGCTGTCTCTTTCTTTTCTTTCTTTTTCTGCCTGCCAGGTAATCGCTGCGTGAAAGGGGAGGAGCTGAGCCTGAAAGGGGAGACGGTGAACGACTGTCACGCAGAGATCATTTCCAGAAGGGGCTTCATAAGGTGAGAAGGGGGAAGAGGGAGAGACTAAGCCAAGATAATCAGGGGGCTGGAGCACTTCCAGTTTGGTCTAGTGGTGAGGTAGGTAAAGGTAAAGGGCTTCCCTTGCTCGAAAACCAGTTGAATCCGACTCTAGGGGTGCAGTGCTCATCTCCATTTCCAAGCTGAAGAGCCAGCGCTGTCCGAAGACATTTCCGTGGTCATGTGGCCGGCATGACTAGACACTGAGGCGCATGGAACGCTGTTACCTTCCCACCGAAGCGGTACCTCTTTATCTACTTGCAATTTCTTGCTTCCGAACTGCTAGGTTGGCAGGAGCTGGGGCCGGAGACAGGAGCTCACTTCGTTACGCAGCACTCAGGCCTTGAACTGCTGATCTACTGACCTTCCAGTCGGCAGTTCAGCATCTTAACCATTTGAGCCACCGCCACCCCTAGTGGTTAGGTATGCGGACTCTAATCTGGGAGAACCAGTCTGATGTTGCTTCAGACCAACACGGTTACCAGCCTGAGCCAACCAAGTCGAGGCAGGTGGTAGAACATGCCATTGAGTCGCAGCCGACCTAGGGCGACCCAGTGGGAGTTTTCAAGGCAAGAGATAAACAGAGATGGTTTGCCACTGCCTGCCTCTGCATAGCAACCCTGGACTTCATTTATGTATGCTTTAGATTTATGAGTCGCCCCATGCTTGTGTACACAGGGCTGTGGGCGATGTACAGCAAAAGTTAAGACATCCAACGGGACAAGTTAAAATTAATAAATAACGTTCATTGCATTCTGAAAACAAATCGCAAGATGGCGTTACTAATCTGTTCCTAAACCCATTCTGGACTGGGTTGCCGCCTCGTAGACGGGGTCAAGAGGAGGCAGAAGCGGAAGAAGATGGGAGAGCAAGGGAACAAAAGCCTGGCCGAACATCTCTGCCTACCTTACAGGCCCTGTGGAATTGCATTAAGTCCCACAGGGTCCTGGTGGGAGCTGGGCAGAGAGTTCCACCAGGTTGGAACTCTGGTCAAGGACAGCCAGTCATCCTTAGGGCCAGGGATCACCAGTAAGTTGTTCTCAGCAGAGCATAATGCTCTCCTAGGACCATACGAAATCTTGGGCATACCTCGATGGTGGCAGACTCTTGAACAAACTTACTCCCAACAACACTCTTTTGGCAGTGATTTGTTCATTGAGGAAGAAAGGTGTTTCAAGCTGAGACCGTCTGTGTCAGAACTGACCCTCTTGGCGCCAGTTCTGGTATTATACAGAAAATTCAAACAGTGCCCCCCCCCCGATGATCAGTCCAATATTTATTTATTTATTATCACACCAATTCACTCAGCCCGCCTAAATCTACTATGCACCGTTAGCCTTCCCCCAACACCTGCAAGCTTAGTATCTAATAGTGTCTGCTGTCCAAGGTCAAGCACGCATACTTCCCAGGGAAGGGAGGCCTTGCTTAATGCAGTTACAAGCTCGTGCGCTTTTTGCAAAGCAGCTCTCACATCTCACTCAGTACGCTCCCAAGCTCCCTCCCCCAACCAGAATACCAGAAGATGATAGGCATACAGGACCAGAGAACAGCTGTAATCATGGCACACAAGAGCCGAGTTTGACCGATGGTCTCTCATCTGAGCGCTAACCAAGGTCGACCCTTCGTAGCTTCCAAGATCTGATGATAACAGGCTAGCCCCTTAGCCAGTCAGGCCAGGGCTCAATCTTATTCTCCTCACAAGAATTCTGTAAGCTCGGCCAGTATCATTATGAAATAAATAAATACTGGCGGGGAGTGGAAGGGAGGAAGCGAAGGCTGAGATAGTGGTTTGCCCAAGACATCCTGCTGAGTTCAGGGCAAAGTTGAAATTCAGGAGCAGACCGCCAGACTTAACAGCCCAGTCTTACCGACGGTGATAACAGCGTCTCCGGGGTTCCGTTGCAGGTTTCTGTACAGTGAGCTCATGAAGTACGACCCCTCTGCCCCCAAAGACAGCATCTTTGAGCCAGCAGAAGACGGCATGCTGAAGATCAAAGACGACATCACCTTCCACCTCTATATCAGGTGCGTACCACCGGCAGCGTGGCCAGTTTGGTGTAGTGGTTAAGTGCATGGGCTCTAATCTGGGAGAACCGGGTTTGATTCCCCACTCCTCCACCTGCACCTGGCTGGATGACCTTGGGCAAGCCGTAGTTCTGTCACATAGCTGTCCTTGAACAATAGTTCTGTCACATAGCTGTCCTTGAACAAGAGCCGTTTCTGTCAGAGCTCTCTCAGCCCCACCTACCTCCCAGGGTGTCTGTGAGGGGAAGGGAAAGGAGTTTGCAAGCCACCCTGAGACTCCTTTGGGTAGTGAAGGGTGGGGATATAAACCCAATCTCCTCTTCCTCCTCTTCTTCTCCTTCTCCTCCTCCTCCTCCTCCTCCTCCTCCTCCTCCTTCTTCTCCTTCTCCTTCTTCTCCTCCTCCTCCCCCCCTCCTCTCAGTAGTTGCACCTTCATAGATTGAGGGGTGGGTGGGATGTCGAGAGAGAGAGAAAGAGGAGGCTTTCTTAGTGGGCATTTTCACACATGCTGAACAGTGTACATTCAATCGACTAGATTTGCAACTGGATTCTACTGTATGAAAAGGGAAACTACACTTGCAGATGATTGCTCAACTGCATTGGAAGTTGATTGAAAGTGCAGTAGGAGCAATGAGCACCTGAAAGACTAACAGAATTGGGGGGGGGGGAGCTCGTGAGCCGCACGGTGCCTGTTGTGGGGAGGGGAAGGGAAAGGAGTTTGTAAGCCGCTCTGAGACTGCCTTGGGTAGTGAAGGGCAGGGTATAAATCCAATCTCCTCCTCCTCCTCTTCTTCCTCACTTTACCATTATGGAGCCTTGTTCCCTTCCAAGATTTTTGACAGCTGGCTTGCATCTTTGCTGTTTCAGGGTTTGCTTTTCCCCTCTAATCTGACCAAATCACTTCTGACTTTGGTGGGTGTAGCTCAGTTTGGCTCAGTCGTTCCTCTTCTAGCTTTGCCTTTTAATTTTTGTTATTTCAAATTTGGGGCGTGTGTTTTTTTTAATGTTTAAATCTCCTCTCAGTATTTGTGTGCCACTTTGAAGCGGGACAGGCAGCCCACAAAGTATGGCATGAATTGCAGGAGGGGTTTGGATCAGGGCAAGGGGCACCTTGCGGAGGGGGCGTCACGTCCTCCATGTCATTGGCCTTGTCACGTTAGTGGCCTCCCCTTCCGGTTACGTGAATTATGTAGGGGTAGAGATCACTCATAAGAACATAAGAGAAGCCAATGTTGGACCAGGCCAACGGCCCATCTAGTCCAACACTCTGTCACACAGCGGCCAAAATATACCAGGTGCCATCAGGAGGTCCAGCAGTGGGGCCAGGACACTAGAAGCCCCCTCCCACTGCAGCCCCCCCAGCACCAAGAATAGAGTGCATCACCTGCCCCAGACTGAGAGTTCCCATCTATACCCTGTGGCTAATAGCCACTGATGGACTTCTGCTCCATATGTTTATCTAATTCCCTCTTGAAACTGTCCATGCTTGTAGCTGCCACCACCTCCTGTGGCAGTGAATTCCACGTGTTAATCACTCTTTGGGTGATTAACATATTAATCACTCCTG
>JAPDNY010000001.1:5732621-6060961 GCA_029375565.1 Gekko gecko | reverse complement strand
CATATTAATCACTCCTGGCGTCCGCTCCAGTCCTGCCTTCTTTTTCTGACGCCGTCTTTGGTTCAATTGGGATTCCGCACTTTACTGGTTTGTTTGTTGGTTTGTTTCTTTTTTCTCAGCACGGCGCCTTGCGGGGACGGGGCTCTCTTCGACAAATCCTGCTCTGACCCGGCAAATACAGTGGGGGAGGGCCCGCATCAGCCGCTCTTTGAAAACCCCAAGCAGGGGAAACTGCGCACCAAGGTGGAAAACGGTGAGCACCTCAAGAGCTTTCCGCCTGCCGTCACGTTGGGTTTTGGCATCCTGGGAACTGCAGTTTTGGGTTTGAGGGAGGGGGAAGCAGGCCGTACTTGCGCTCTTTCAGATTTTTCGGCACGGTTTGATTTTTGGCTTCCCCGAGCAGGCGAAGGGACCATTCCAGTGGAATCGAGCGACATCGTGCCAACGTGGGACGGGATCCAGCACGGCGAGCGCCTCCGCACCATGTCCTGCAGCGACAAGATCCTTCGCTGGAATGTGCTGGGCCTGCAGGGGGCGCTGTTGTCCCATTTCATGCGGCCGGTCTATCTCCGCTCTGTCACACTGGGTAAGGAGCATTTCCTTCCCCTCAAAAGCAGTGGTGGGGATTTCTCCGCCTCTTGGATTGTGAAACAAAAAGCTTTTACTTCTCGGGGACGGGGAACCGAGCCATTTGGGAGGGGCAGGGAGACGCAAAGGCGTTAGTCCTTCGAGTTCCACTTTCCTTTGCTTGCCAGGGGTGTGCTTCTGGCACCCTGGAAGGCGTGTTCTTTGACACAGGAACCGAAGAGGATATGGTCTCTCTGTGGTTTGCAGAGCCTTAGCTTCTCTGCCATTCTCTCTCTCTTTTTTAATTTATAATTGTTAAGAATTTAATAACAATACAAGGTAAGTACAATAGATGTCTGCAGATGTAGTACAAAAGTAGCTTAGCAAAAACATTAATGCTTAACTATGTCCAGGCTGAAGACGCCAGAGAACTGTATTACACACTACAAAACAGCTCTTAAGGCAACAATCGTATAATAAATACATCTCTTTACAGGCAAATTTTAAATCAGTGTTCTGAAAGTAACTTCAGATATTATCTTAGATCTAAGCCAAATAATGTTTCAGGTTCAAATTTCAAAAGTACATCATTGTTTTGTATAACGGATTTGCTGGAATGACATCAGATTCAGCCATATAGTTAATGAGTGAATAAAGGTAAAGGTTCCCTTGCTCGAAAGCCAGTCGAATCCGACTCTAGGGGTGCAATGCCCATCTCCGTTTCCAAGCTGAAGAGCCTGCGCTGTCCAAAGACATTTCCGTGGTCATGTGGCCGGCATGACTAAACTCTGAGGTGCACGGAACACTGTCACCTTCCCACCAAAGTGGTACCTATTTATCTACTTGCAATTTCTTGCTTTCAAACTGCTAGGTTGGCAGGAGCCGGGGCCAGAGACGAGAGCTCATTCCGTCACGCGGCACTTGGGTCTCGAACTGCTGAACTACCGACCTTCCAGTCTGCAGTTCAGCGTCTTAACCACTTGAGCCACCGCAGCCCTAATGAGTGTATACGAGGATGCTATAAATTTTTCTTCAAATTTGCTGGAAGAGAGATTGAGTGTGCTAAGTGATACATATCGAAGTGGTCCCAAATACGAATTTGCCAGGATTGGATCGGGGGGGTGTGTGTGTGTTTTGCCTAGCTGTGCCGTGGCTATGGTATTTCTCTGCCGTTCTCAACACTGATGCCACACTGATTCCATCAGGACGCCTCTTCCGACATGATCCTCCCAACCGTGGGGAGGAGAGGTCATGACTTCAAGGCTGGCAAAGTTGCTACTGTCTTCCTCTGGAATACCTCCTCCGTGCCTCTGAGATGTTTCCCCCTTACTTCTCCTTTCCAGGCTACTTGTACAGCCAAGGTCACCTGACGAGGGCCATCTGCTGCCGCATGTCGCGAGATGGCGACGCATTCCAGGCGGGGCTCCCGGAGCCGTTTTGCGTCAACCACCCCGAGGTACGTCCGCGGCCGCGCTCGCTCTCTTGGCATAGCCTTGCCTTGCCCAAACACATTCATTCACTGTTTGGTGTTAACAGGTATGGGAGCCTGCTCTACACTGAAGACTTTGAGGTCCCTGTGGCATTCTTGCTATTCGGGGGAACTGTTTTTACTTTGTGACGTGCTTGCTTTTAGGGGAAATGGTTTTACCTTTAATTCACACTTTGTATATATAAATTTGGTAGTTTCTGCTGCCACCAGGAATTTAAAATTCCAAATCTTCTCTCCTTTGGTAGTATAACCCAGGGTCTGGGCACTTCAGAGGACTATGTGGCCCTGAGGAAGTACTGTACTGAATTCTGGGATATTTAAACAAAAATGGATTTATGGAAATAAGAACAAAATAGCTTTCTGGAAAAAGGAACTTGTAAAATATAACTAGCAAGCTTGATGTCCCACCAGTCTCTCAGACACCAAAATTCCACTCTAACAGGATGCTCTCTCTTTCTCATATATGTAGCCAAACCGGCTAAACTCTTTGACTTTTCCACACAAGATAAAACATTGGTCTAATCACACAGTTTAGACACAGCTTGTTCCTTTTCCTTATAGACTCTGTCACAATACTATTAGAGTTCCACAGACTCTCTTTAAAGCTTTTCACACTTCACTCTCCAAAGACATACACCGACACTCTGTCGTATCACTGAATTGCCTCCCAGACACACATACCCAGAATCCTCTCAGACACCCCTCCTCCCACACTCTCAGTCAGCAGTCAGTCAAATCACACTTGTCACCCTCTATCACTCTCCTTACAGAACTGCATCCAAACGCAACATTTAAAGGAACACAAACACCAAAAACCTGGAATCATTACAGTCCCCCCCTCCCCATTTTGCTAGAGACAATAACAAAAATTGCACTGTGGCGGTTGCAAAGGCCATCGTTCTTCCTGCAGAGGAGAGGGATGGTTTACAGAAGTGGAAAGGTCCCTTACCTGTTCAGTGTCAGAAACCTAGATCCTAGTGAAGGCGGTGGAGGGGCCCTGGCTCAGTGGCAGAGCCTCTGCTTGGCATGCAGAAGGTCCCAGGTTCAATCCCCGGCCTCTCCAGTTAAAAGACACGTAATAACATCAGAAGAGCCATGCCTGATCAGACCAGTAGAAGGGCTTCTAGAGTTCTGGCCCCGCTGGTGGACCTCCTGATGGCCCCTGGGTTTTGGCCACTGCGTGACACAGAAGTTGGACTGTGTGGGCCATCGGCCTGATCCATCATGGCTTCTCTTACGTTCTTTTGTGCCCCCCTCCCCCCCGTCTGAATACCGTAAGTCTCCCTTCATAGAAGGTGCTTTCCTGAGCTCACATCATCCATCCTGCCTTCCCCCCAATGACTCAGGTCGGCCGTGTCAGCGTCTACGACTCCGCGAGGCAGACGGGCAAAACGAAGGAGTCCAGCGTCAACTGGTGCCTGCCCGACGACACCGACGTAGAAGTCCTGGATGGCACAAAAGGCAAAATAGATGGGTAAGGGGGACTCAGCGGGGTTGGCACCCAAGTCTTGGTGGAGCAGGCCCCGGGGAGGCGGTGGGTTTTGGGTAGGCTCTTTACGGCCTCTGACGGCCTTTTTGTCAGTACGCTCAAGGTTCAAGCGGTGACGCTCGACTGAAACAAAAAGGCGGGTAGGAATTTGGGGCTTCCATAGTTCACCCAAAGAGTGATTAACAGGTGGAATTCACTGCCACAGGAGGTGGTGGCAGCTACAAGTATGGATGGCTTCAAGAGGGAATTAGATAAACATATGGAGCAGAGGTCCATCAGTGGCTATCAGCCACAGGGTATAGATGGGAACTCTCAGTCTGGGGGCAAGTGATGCACTCTGTTCTTGGTGCTGGGGGGGGTCAACAGTGGGGAGGGCTTCTAGTGTCCTGGCCCCACTGCTGGACCTCCTGATGGCACCTGGTATTTTTGGCCACTGTGTGACAGAGTGTTGGACTAGATGGGCCATTGGCCTGATCCAGCATTGGCTTCTCTTATGTTCTTATGTTGCATTTTGCTTGCCAGACGTTCCAGGTTCGTGTCCAGTTCCAGGATCAAAGGTAGCGGGTTCTTCAGAAGTGATTAAAATGTGGAATTCGCTGCCAGACGATGCTGTGGTGGCCATGGGAATAAACAGCTTTAAAAGAGGATTAGACAGATTCATGGAGGATAAATCTATCAATGGCTACTAGCCATGGTGACTGAGGGGAGCCTCCATGTTCGGAGGCACTAAGTCCCTGAATCCCAGAGCCAGGAGGCCACGTCAGGGGAAGACCTCGGCCTCCTTGCCCTGTTCTTGCACTTCCAAGGGAACTGGTTGAGGCCACTGTGTGAGGCAGGACGCTGGACTAGGTGGACCCTCACTGGTCTGATCCAGCAGGGCTCTTCTGATGTTCTTATGAGGGGAAGGCCTCAGCCTCTCTGCCCTGTTGTTGGCCCTCCAGAGGAACTGGTTGAGGCCACTGTGTGAGACAGGATGCTGGACTAGAGGGACCCTCACTGGTCTGATCCAGCAGGGATCTTCTGATGTGCTTATGAAGGGAAGGCCTCGGCTTCTCTGCCCTGTTGTTGGCCCTCCAGAGGAACTGGTTAAGGCCATCATGTGAGACAGGATGCTGGACTAGATGGACCACTGGGCTGATCCAGCAGGGCTCTTCTTACATTCTTATGAGGGGAAGGCCTCGGCCTCTCTGCCCTTCTGTGTTGGCCCTCCAGAGGAACTGGCTGAGGCCACTGTGTGAGACAGGAGGCTGGACTAGATGGTCTGATCCAGCAGGGCTCTTCTGATGTTCTTATGAGGGGAAGGCCTCGGCCTCTCTGCCCTGTTGTTGGCCCTCCAGAGGAACTGGTTGAGGCCACTGTGTGAGGAGGGATGCTGGACTTGATGGACCCTCACTGGTCTGGTCCAGCCAGGCTCTTCTTATATTCTTATGAGGGGAAGGCCTCGGCCTCTCTGCCCTGCTGCCCTGCTGGGCCGGTTATTTTCAGAAGGGTGGCCCTTTTGGTCTGCCGTAGAACAGCCAGATTCAAGTCCAGGAGAGCACCTTGGAGTCTGGTTTTTAGGGCATGAGCTTTCGAGACTCAAAGCTTCCTTCATCAGATACAAGTCAGTATGTAGGCCCCTTCATAAGAACATAACATAAGAGAAGCCAATGTGGGATCAGGCCAATGGCCCATCCAGTCCATGAAAAGCACAGTGGCCAAGAATACCAGGGGCCATCAGGAGGTCCAGCAGTGGGGCCCGGACACTAGAAGCCCTCCCACTGTTGCCCCCCCCCAGCACCAAGAATACAGAGCATCACCTGCCCCAGACTGAGAGTTCCCATCTATACCCTGTGGCTAATAGCCACTGATGGACTTCTGCTCCATATGTTTATCTAATTCCCTCTTGAAACTGTCCATGCTTGTAGCTGCCACCACCTCCTGTGGCAGTGAATTCCATATGTTAATCACTCTTTGGGTGAAGAAGGACTTCCTTTTATCCGTTCTAACCCGACTGCTAAGCAATTTCATGGAGTGCCCCCGAGTTTTTGTACTATGAGAAAGGGAGACAAGTACTTCACCTGCGAAGGAACTCAGTTCCACAGATTAAGAACAGTGGGTCTCCTCCCCACGCCTGGGCTGCACAGGGGCATAGGATTCTTTTTTTATGTATATGTGCTTGTGTGTGCCCCTGGAAGTCATGGTGACCTCTGGTGACTGACCCCTCCTGGGGGCCTGGGGGATATTCGGAGAGGTGGCTGAATACAGCCTGCCCCCGCCTCCCGTCTGCTGGTATTCCAAGGCGGTCTCCCATCCAAGTCCTTGCCAGAGTCAGCCCCGTCCGTCTTCCGAGATCGGACGAGATGGGAATCCCGTTATTCTAGTGCAGGTGGTGCTCAAGTGTTCACCTGCCGTAAGAACAAGGGAGCTCGGTTTCTTCCACGGGTGAGAATTGGCAGCGTCCCTGCTCCGTTCCCAGGTGGCACCGGTCAGTCGCAGGCTTTCCCTGCGTGCCGTCGTCCCCTCAACACCATCTAGTCATCTGGCATGATGTGGCCGGTGTGCCACTGTGCCTCTCACCCCGCCCCACCCACCCCCCGGCCAGGATTCTGCACAACCAGCTCGGCAGTAAGATCCGGAGGTTCCCCCCTCCCCCATGGTCATAGACTCATAAAATCACAGAGTTGGGCCCTACAGAGGCCACCTAGTCCTACCCCCTGCTCAGTGCAGGACCGGCCGAGAGCATCCCTGACAAGCGTTTGTCCAGCCACTTGCTTCAAGACCGCCAGTGAAGGGGGAGCTCACCCTGCTTCCCTAGCCAGCCCATTCCACCGCTGCACAACTCTGGACTCTCAAAAAGTTTTCCCTAAGAGCCAGCCGGTACCTTCCCGCCCTTAGTTTAAACCCATCACATTGCGAGTCCTCTCCTCTGCCGCCGATGGGGACCGCTCCCCACCCCCTCCGAATGACGGCCCTCCAAAGACTTCAAGAGAGCCATCCTGTCCCCCCCCCAACCTCCTCTTCCTCTCTCTCCCTCTCCCTCTGCAGACCAAAACTGGACGTCTCCCGGGTCTCCAAGCGGAACCTCTTCCTGCTCTTCCAGGAGCTGTGTGCCAAGATGGATCGCAAGGGGCTGCAGAAGCTGACGGTCTACTCGGAGGCCAAGGAGGCGGCCGCGGCGTACCAGAGTGCCAAGCGGAGCTTCTTCTGGGCACTGCAGGAGATGGGCTACGGGAGCTGGATCTGCAAGCCCCAGGAGGAGAAGTCCTTCGGCCTGGCCGAAGTTTAGCAAGCTGTGCCGGGGGGGGGGGGGGTCATGGACCGGGGGGAGGGTCTTTTTTCTGGCCGGGGAAGGAAAAGGGACATTTTTTATTTTATTCCGTGGGTGGTTGTTTATTTTTTAATGGAAGCAGGAATGTCAGTTTAGGAGTCTGGGTTTTTCTGAGGCCTTCCTTCCTTCCGGTTAAATCGGCAGCACGTTTTAAACTCCACTGGGAGAGAGAGAGGGAGGGGTTCTCCCCTCATTCCCATTAATTTCCCCTCCCCCTTGGCAAACATGGAGGGAGGTGGGTGTGCTCACGAGAGAGAGAGAGAGAGATTGATCCACCAGCATCCACACATGTTGTTTGTGTCCCCCCCCCAAAAAAAAAACAAAAATCAGGAGGCTGCCTCTCACCTCACCGGCTCTCGGCCTTCCCCGGGGGAAAGAAAATCCCAACTGGAGAGTTCCCTTCAAGCTGTGAATCGGTTTCCTGCCATTCAAGGCACACGCCTTTGAGGGTGTCCCCCCCCCTTTTCTTTTCTGCATCAGCCGCCCAATCCTCACAGCGCCTTCCCTGGGGCCTGTCGAGATTCCTCTTCTCCGTTGGCCCAGTTGCGCCCTGGCGCCGAGCTCCCGTCGGGTCTTCAGCCTTTCCCACCTCTACGGGGTTGAGGGGGGTCCCCGGGGCAAAGCCCTGCTCTGCGGTCATGCCAGCAAGGCTAATCCCCGGCTTGTCCCCCGACGTCTCACCCAGCCTCCCTGAAGAATCCCTTCTGCCGCCCAAGTTGAGCCGTTTCCCTTCCCGGACTCTCTCCCCCTCTCCCTCTCGGACTCCAGATGTGCGCGGACAGCTGCTTGGCTTATTTTTAGGGACCTAACCAGGGCGTCTGGCTCTTCTCCTTATTGATTAATAGGAGACCGTGGTGCCGAACTGGTCGATCCAGTGCGGGCCCGTGCGTGCGCTCTCCTTCCTTCCCCTCGCTGCCCCTTCGTATATATATAAAAGGATCCGGGAAGCTCTGTTCTGAGGAGTCAAGCTGGTCATCCTGCTGTGTTTGAAGAGCCACGTAGCCAAAAGTGGGAAAGGGTTCAGGAGGCAATCGAGACGGACGACAAACTACCTTGCAGCCAGACCTCAGAATGAAATGGGCACCGTTCAGCCGGCCAAAACCTCTCCCCCTAGGGAACGAGCAGTCCGGTTGGCTTGGTGCTGTGCAGTTCCTTGCTGGTTAACAGAATTTGGGGCGGAAGGGGAGGCCTCAGTGAACGAACCGGCACCTTTGGCCTCTAGGGTCATGCCTTGGAAGGATCCCCTTGCCCTCTGGGGAGACAGCAGACAGCTTTTGGGGTCTGGTGAGACCGCTCAGGCCTAATTCACACAAAAAGAAGCTGAGCCAGTCTTCTTGGGCCATACCGCTCTGGATCATGGGGAAGGGGGGGTGTTCCTGGTTGACGACTCCCATGGTGTGTATGTGGGGAGGGTTTCCTTGTATCTAGAAAACGTGCTGGTCAGGAAGAAAGCTGGGGTAGAGTTGGTCTCACTGACATGATAGGAGTTATTTTTTAAAAAATGTGCAGGGGATTTTGCTTTGTATACAGTCATGTAACTCCCCACCCACCCACCCACCCCTCAGCTGCAGAGCCCGGAATGGTATGGCCCTTTCCCTCTGAAAACTCAAAAAAAGGGAGAGACCCTGGAGATGAAAAGCGAATGTCCTTTTAACACTTTCAGAGCTGCACAGCCCGCCAGCCCCCGGGGTCCTCCGTATCGGCAGAAAGCCACAAGCAGCCGCACTCGGGGGGCTGGCTGTCCACAGACCCTCCCCACCCCAAGCATTTCTGAGCGGCGCCCCCTAACCCTAACCTGAAGGGTCCCCAACCTCCGATCAGACAGGCCTGCTTGGTATTCGCCCGCTTTCCCCCTCCCGTGGGCATGCCCGGGGCTTCGCCACTGCGACTCGGCTGGCGAGTTTCTCTTATGCAAAACGTTTTTTCTACCACGAGGCAGCCTCCCGTTCTCCTTTTGTTTTTTCCTTTTGTTCCCCCCACACACACTTCTCTCTCCCTTCCACAACCTCCCCCCAGCTGTCTTTTCTCCCATACCGTTCATCCGCTTCCCTCGTCGCCGAGGCTCTAGATAAAAAAACAAACAACCAGATGTAAATTTATTCACGGCAAATCCGTGTCCTCCTTTGCCGCCACCGCCACCACCGTTGTAATTCAGGTTTTGTTTTTTTCCTGTTTTTTTTTTTAAATGTCTGCTTTTAAGTGTCCCTCTAGATTCCCGTCGTCGGATGATTCGATGTCATCACATTCCGCCTGAAATTAAAAACGATTTTTTTTTTCTGTACCGGGTTGGCCCTGGCGTGATTCTTTGAGGCTCCGTTAATCCCCCCCGGAAACCCATAAAAGCACTTTGGGCTGCATGCCACCCATCTCAGGCACTCTTCCCTGGCCCGAGGAGCCGTCCCCGAACGCCGGAGGCCTGCCCCCACCAGCAGGAGGGATCCGTGTGAGCCAACTCGCGGCTTGCTAATTGGAGTGACATCCTGGACACGGTTCCCAAAGTCATTTGGATGTCTGCATGCCAGCGGAAGCCCATCTCCCACCTCCCCGGCTGTGGCTGGTTTTGAGAACGCAAGGAGAGCCCTGCTGGATCAGACCGGTAAGGGTCCCTCTAGTCCAGCATCCTGTCTCACACAGTGGCCTCAACCAGTTCCCCTAGAGGACCAAGAACAGGGCAGAGAGGCCGAGGCCTTCCCCTCATAAGAACGTCAGAAGAGCCCTGCTGGATCAGACCAGTGAGGGTCCCTCTAGTCCAGTATCCTGCCTCCCACAGTGGCCTCAACCAATTCCTCTGGAGGGCCAACAACCAGGCAGAGAGGCCGAGGCCTTCCCCTCATAAGAATATCAGGAGAGCCCTGCTGGATCAGACCAGAGAGGGTCCACCTAGTCCAGCATCTTGTCTCACACAGTGGCCTCAACCAGTTCCTCTGGAGGGCCAGCAACAGGGCAGAGAGGCCGAGGCCTTCCCCTCATAAGAATGTCAGAAGAACCCTGCTGGGTCAGACCAGTGAGGGTCCCTCTAGTCCAGCATCCTGCCTCACACAGTGGCCAACCAGTTCCTCTGGACCGGCAACAACAGACAATACTAAGATCTAGTGTGGTGTAGTGGTTAAGGGTGACAGACTCTAATCTGGAGAACCGGGTGTGATTCCCCACTCCTCCACATGAAGCTAGCTGGGTGACCTTGGGTCAGTCAGAGCTCTTTCAGCCCCCAAAATGTCCAGCTCGCCACCCAGTGGTGCATGACGCTAATGAGATTGAACTTTAGGCTGCCAGGCAATCTTTGGCTCTCCTGGCTATACTACACACAATGCCATATGATAATTATTACTCCAACTGGCAGTGGTTCTGCAGGGTCTCGGGCAGAGGTCTTCACGTCACCTATGTCTGGTCTTGCCTGTTCTTTTTTTAACTGGAGCTGCCAGGGATCGAACCGGGGACTTTCTGCATGCCAAGCAGAGAGACTCTACTACTGAGCCATCCATTACTGGTTATACCTGCAGCCCTTTCCCCAAAGCACCTGTTCAAGGTTACTTTGGTGCGGTGCTGTCTTCTTCCCACAAGGGGTCAGGTTTCCCACTTGCAGGATCACGTGAGAACTGGTGGGGAGGCCGTGTGCTAAAAGAACTCCCATCAGGCGGCCACTGGGAAATACCGTTCAGTTAATGGAAAGCACAACGCCCAATGATGCAAGGATTCTGAGCAGAGCGGATGGGGTGGCTTGTAAAAAAAGCTACTGCAATAGTTCTGGTTATCACTTCTCAAAAAAAAAATACTATAGCATGGGAAAAGATTCAGAAAAAGGCAACTAAAATGATTAAAGGGGATGGAGCACCTTACCTGTGGAGAAAGGTTAAAGAGGTTAGGGCTTGTTAGCTTGGGAGAAACTGACTGAGGGGCGACATGAGAAGAGATTTACAGCATGGCACGAGGGGTTTGGGTAAACGTGTGGAGCAGAGGTCCATTAGTGGCTATTAGCCACAAGGTCCAGATGAAACACTCTGTCTGGGGCAGCAATGCTCTGTCTTCTTGGTACTGGGAGGTAGAGGGCTTCTGGAGTTCTGGCCCCACTGGTAGACCTGCTGATGGCCCCTGGGTTTTGGCCACTGTGACACAGAGTTTTGGACTGGTTGGGCCACTGACCTGATCCAACATGACTTCTCTTATGTTCTTATGTCTAAGGCAGTGATGCTCTGTGTTCTTGGTACTGGGAGGGCAACAGAGGGAGGGCTCTTGGAATTCTGGCCCCACTGGTGGACCTCTTGATGACCCCTGGGTTTTGGCCCCTGTGTGACACAAGAGGGTTGGACTGGATGGGCCATTGGCCTGAATCCAACATGGCTTCTCTTATGTTCTTATGTCTAAGGCAGTGATGGTCTGTATTCTTGATGCTTGGGGGGCAACAGTGGGAGGGCTTCTGGAGTTCTGGCCCCACTGGTGGACCACTGTGTGACACTGGATGGGTTGGACTGGATGGGCCATTGGCCTGAATCCAACATGGCTTCTCTTACATAATTGGGGAACTAGGTGTCCAGGAAGTCTGTTTGCAGCAAAGGAGCTAAGACACTTGGGTTCTTCTGCTTAAACCAAAGCTGAAGGACGCAGAAACCAAATTCTACCCAAGGTATTGGCAGTTGCTGACAGAACTGAATGAACAGAGACACGAACCCATCCTTCTGATCACGCGTGCAATCTGCTGGCATCCAAAAAACCCCTTCTTGATAAAACTGATCCGAATTTCTTACCCGATGAGTATCAAGAGGTTCGTCCCCTCTCATAGGGCGACAGTCTTCCCAAGTACCTTAGAGGAGAGGGGGTTCTCCCAGTTGGTCTGTACATTTCGCGAAGCCTACCTGTATGACGCCCACTGATGATGGATTTGGGGTAGAATTGCCGCCATCTTGCCCTCACCTGGGCTTTGCAGGCTAGCCAGATCTCACATGCTACGCAGAGGTAGGCAATGGCAAGCCGCCTCTGAACCTCTCTTGCCTTGACCCGGATGGCCCAGGCTAGCCCGATCTTGGAAGCTAAGCAGGGTTGGCCCTTGGACAGGTGACCACCGAGGAAGTCCAGGGTTGCCATGCAGAGGCAGGTAGTGGCAAACCACCTCTGTTGGTCTCTGGCCTAGAAAAAGCTATGGGGTTGTCATTGATGGTTTGGTCCTGTCCTGGATGGCCCCAGCTAGCCTCATGTCCTCAAATCTTAGACACTAAGGGTTGGCCCGGTTTGGTACTTGGATGGGAGACTACCAAGGCAGTCCAGGGTTGCTACGCAGAAATAAGAACATAAGAGAAGCCAATGTTGAATCAGGCCAATGGCCCATCTAGTCCAACACTCTGTCACGCAGTGGCCAAAATATACCAGGTGCCATCAGGAGGTCCAGCAGTGGGGCCAGGGCACCAGAAGCCCTCCCACTGCTGCCCCCTCCAGCACCAAGAATAGAGTGCATCACCTGCCCCAGACTGAGAGTTCCCATCTATACCCTGTGGCTAATAGCCACTGGTGGACTTCTGCTCCATGACTATTCCTCTTGAAACTGTCCATGCTTGCAGCTGCCACGACCTCCTGTGGCAGTGAATTCCATATGTTAATCACTCTTTGGGTGAAGAAGTATTTCCTTTTATCTGTTCTAACCCGACTGCTCAGCAATTTCATAGAGTGCCCACGAGTTCACAAACATTCACAAACCACCTCCGTTTGTGTCTTACCTTAAAAAATCCTGTAGGGTCACCAGAAGTCAGCTGTGACTGGACTGTGCTTTCCACCATTAATTTCAGACCCTTGGCTTTTGGCTAGGACTGCCACCATCTTGGGGAGCGGGGGTTAATTCCTTCTGTCCCTGATGATTCCGGGCGGCTCAGCCCTGGTCTTCAGTTGCCACAGTCTGGGTGCATGACAAAGTCTCCTCTCTGCCCTAGCAGGGAGGCCTGGGGGAAGTCCCTTTCCTCCACGGAGACACCGGCCTCCGCCTCCTCAGTCTTGCCTCCTTTGTGAAACAGAATCCCAGAGTTGGAAGGGGCCATACAGAGGCCATCTAGTCCAACCCCCCCTGTTCAATGCAGGACCAGCCTAGAGCATCCCTGACAAGTGTTTGTCCAGCCGCTGCTTAAAGACTGCCAGGAATAGGGGAGCTCACCACCTCCCCAGGCAGCTGATTCTCCTGTTGCACAACTCTTACTGTTAAAGCATTTTTCCTAAGATCCAGCCGGTACCTTCCTGCCCTTAATTTAAACCCATTCTTGCGAGTCCTCTGCTGCCAACAGAAGAAGAAGAGATTGGATTTATACCCTGCCCTTCGCTACCCGAGTCTCGGAGCTGCTTGCAATTTCCTTCCTTTCCCCACAGCAGACACCCTGTGAGGGCGGTGGGGCTGAGAGAGCTCTTGAGAGAACAGCTCTGAAATGATTTGTGACTGACCCAAGGTCACACCAGCAGCTGCACGTGGAGGAGTGGGGAATCAAACTCAGTAGAGCAGAGTCCTCTGCTCCTAACCACTTCAGATACTTCAGGAGAGCCATCCTGTCCCCCCATCAACCGCCTCTTCTCCAGACTGAACAATCCCAAGTCCCTCGGCCTTTCCTCACAGGGTTTCTTGGTCTCCAGGCCCCCGATCATCCTCGTCGCCCTCCTTTGCAGCCGGCTCCACTCTGACCACAACCTTCTTGAAGAAGGAGCTTAATATCTGCATGGGGGGGCCCTCATAATTTTATTGCTCAGCCCCTGTTCTTATCGCAACCCACAGCAGTCCCCAGAGCCAGTTCAAGCCGTTTTATTGCCCTCATCACCACCTGGGCCTGTAGTACTGCCAGCTGCAACCCAGCCGGGTTTGGTACCAGCACCGCCAGTGGCAGAACAGCTTTCGAAGCCGATGCCATTCGCCATTGGGTGGAAGTGAGCCAGGCCGCAGCTTGGCTGGGGAACGGGCCCCAGAGGAGCCCCTGATGACAGCGGAGCGGCGTGTGGGGTCTCTGGTTGCCTGGGGCCCGCCGGAGCACGCTGGCACCTGGCTGGAGCCCACGGCGGCTTCAGAAACTCTGCCAACCATCTGCTGCCTTTCCGAAAGGCCGGGAAACTGCCACCACCTTGGGGAAGGAGAGGGCAGAGCGGGCCCTTTTCCAGGCAGCTCGGCCAGGGCTTGTCACATGGTAACGTGTTTGGGGATGATTGACGGCTTCCGCTGGAGCGGTGCTGCAGTTTGGAGCTCAAAGCAGTGGGGGGGTTCAGAGCTGTTTATGCAAGGAGGAGGTGCCGGGGTGTTAAGTTGGGCAGGGAATGTAAATGCAGCAGTAGCACAGGGGTCCCTGACCTGGACGGCCCAGGCTATCCCAGTCTTGTCAGATCTCAGAAGCTAAGCAGGGTCAGCCCTGGTTAGGACTTGGATGGGAGACCACCAAGGAAGCCCAGGGTTGCTACGCGGAGTCAGGGAATGGCAAACCACCTCGGCTCATCTCTTGCCTTGACCTGGCCCTGGCTAGCCCAGTCTTGTCAGATCTCAGAAGCTAAGTAGGTTAGGACTTGGATGGGAGACCGCCAAGGAAGCCCAGGGTTGCTACGCAGAGGCAGGGAAGGGCATTCTACCTCTGAATGTCTCTTGCCCTGACCTGGACGGCCCAGGCTAGCCCGAACTCATCAGATAAGAACATAAGAGAAGCCAATGTTGGATCAGGCCAATGGCCCATCCAGTGTCTCTGTGTCACACAGTGGCCAAAAATACCAGGTGCCATCAGGAGGTCCAGCAGTGGGGCCAGGAGGACACCAGAAGCCCCCCCACCAGGCACCAAGAATAGAGGGCATCACCTGCCCCAGACCGAGAGTTCCTATCTATACCTTGTGGCTAATAGCCACTGATGGACTTCTGCTCCATACGCTTATCCAGTTCCCTCTTGAAGCCGTCCAGATCTCAGAAGCTACGCTCTTTTCGACTTCAGGTTTTCCTGAAGTGAGCCAGTGACTCACAAAAGCTCCAATACCCTGCCACAAATTTTGTTAGCCTCGGAGGTGCTTCCTGGACTCTTGCTCTTTTCTACTGCCGCAGACAGACAAAGGCAGCTGCCTGTCTTGATCTAAATCTGGTGGTAAGTTTTTTTGTTTTTTTTAAAAAAAAAACCCTTTCCACAGACTTCTGCTATCTTGCCGCAGGGCTTGGCTTGGGATTTCTTACACCAGAGGAGACCACAGATGCCATGTGCCTGCCATCCCCTTTCCTTGTGCCCACAAAGTGTTTTTTAGAAAGGGGCCGGAGGGGGGACTTTTGCCCAGTAAGGTTTCTGACTAGCCGCTGGAGATTTAATTGGCTAACTTTTAAAAAGAAGAGGAGGAGGAGGAGGAGATTGGATTTATACTCCGCCCTTCACTCAGTCTCAGAGCGGCTTACAAACTCCTTTCCCTTCCCCTCCCCACAACAGACACCCAGTGGGGCTGAGAGAGCTCTTTCGAGGACTCTCTTTGAGAGAACAGCTCTGAGAGAACTTGTGGCTGACCCAAGATCACCCAGCTGGCTGCATGTGGAGGAGTGGGGAATCGAACCCAGTTCTCCCAGATTAGAGTCCACGCACTTAACCACTACACCAAACATTTTAGAGCTAAGAAGTTCTAAAAACATTGTTTTGCTAGCAGTTGCCACCACAGCACACTGTATGACTGAAGGTAGACAGCAGAGGCCGTTCTGTGGCAGCCATTTTGCCCTGGGTCAGAATTCTAAAGGTGGCCACAGGCTGAAAAAGGCTGTGGGGACTCCTGGCTTACACTCTCAACCCCTCTCTGCCTCCCCACAAGTCCACACTCTACCCCACTTCCACATTTTCAGGGGAGGAGGAGGTTTTATAACCCACCTTTCACTACCCGAAGGAGTCTCAGAGCGGCTTACAATCTCCTTCCCTTCTCCTCACAACAAACACCCTGTGAGGTAGGTGGGGCTGAGAGAGCTCTCTCGAGGACTGCTCTTGAGAGAACAGCTCTGAGAACGGTGACTGACCCAAGGTCACACCAGCAGCTGCATTTGGAGGCACGGAGAATCAGACCCGGTTCTCCCTGATTAGAGTCCCTCGCTCTTAACCACTACACCAAACTGGCTCTGAGGACAAGAAACGGAAACCAAAAGCTGCAAAAACCGAGACCTGTAGAACGAACAGCCATCTCTATGCATTCGTAGTGTGTGGTCCTTATGAGCTTTACTCCTCTTGCTGACACACAGCCCTCGACCACAAAATCCATCTCCATCCGCAGGGTTTCCAAACACCCCTCCGCAGTTCGCCGGTTCCCTTCCCTCACCCGAAATGACGACCACGTTCCTTCTATGTGACCTATTTTATTGGTTTAACTGTGACAGCATCGGCTGCGGGGCTGGGGAGGAGGGCACAGTCAATGGCTATGTGGTGAGAATGCTTTGGTCTCTCTGCCGAGGCCGCTGGTGGTCGTCTGGTGGAGAAATTCTCTGTTGCCGGGAGACCGGAGCGCTCCTCCCTGTTCCTCCAAGAGCACACTCCGGGAAGGGTGACCTTGACATCAATCTGGTCAGGGAGATGGAAGAACCTAGAGGGACGGGGAGGCAGGCGGGATGGAGCAGAGAGGTGGCCTCTTCCCCCACCCCCTTACCTTGCAGTTTTCCTGATCGGTGTCGTGGGAGAAGAGGGGAGCCCTATGGACTCCCTGGGAGGGGGGCGGGCTAATAAATGCCCCTTTGGCGAAGTCGCCACAAGGATGGCCGTAGCTTTCACCAGAACTGGTTATGACGCTGTATCAACGGGGGCAGAGGCCTGCCCTACGCAACCCGGTTGCTGTTCCTCGAAATATGTAGGGTATTTTCTTTTAAATCCCTGAGTTTGGGAGCTGGTACCCCATGATTGGCACAAGCCAGGGCGCAGTGGGGAGGGGGGAGCTACAGTCCTCTTTCAAGACGCCCCGCGTGGCAGTAAGACCGCCGTGGAAGCGAACGTTCGGCCTCTCGAATACACTGCAAGAGCCGTTCTGAAACTTCGAGATGTCCCCGTGGCCATTCGCTAGGAACTGACGCACACCGACGGCCGTTCGGCGCCGTCCTTCTGAGCGGGTCCCCCCTTCCCCAAACAGGCTTCGTTCCTGGTGGTACTAAAGCAAAGTCCAAAGGGAGGGAGGGCCCACCACGGTCCCTTCTCGACAGTCCCTTGAAAGGTCTGGTGGGGTGCCCCTTCTCCGTGGAGGGCTGCTAGAGAAGAGGGTGGGGGTGACCCTCCGGCTATTTGGAGCCGGGCACGCCGTGGTTCAGCTGCAGCAGAGAGTTGGAGGCGTAGTTTTGGAAGAGCGGCTGCAGGAACATGCCGATGGTGCCAAAGACGCAGACGAAGACGAAGATCCACAGGAAGAGGCGGTCGATGACCATGGCCACGTACTTCCAGTCCTCGCTCACCTGGACGGGGGAGCAAGAAGACAAGAGTCAACGCCGGTCAGCTCGGCTGCCTCCATTTCAGGGTTGTCAGCCCTCCAGGTGGGGCCTGGAGATCTCCCCCTTTCACAACTGACCTCCAGCTGACAGAGATCACCTCCCATGGAGAAAATGGCTGCTTTGGAGGGCGGGCTCTGTGGCCTTGTGCTATACTGAAGACCCTCCCCTCCCGAAACCCCGCCCTCTCCCGGCTCCACCCCCAAAGTCTCCAGGTATTTTCCAACCCAGACCTGGCAACCCTACTCATTTTGCTCTGGCAGTCCCTCTGCTGGTCCTAGGGTTGCCAGCCTCCAGGTGAGGCCTGGAGATCTCCCCTTTCACAACTGACCTCCAGCTGACAGAGATCAGCTCCCCTGGAGAAAATCGCTGTTTTGGAGGGTGGACTCTGTGGCCTTGTGCTATACTGAAGACCCTTCCCTCCCGAAACCCCGCCCTCTCCCAGATCCACCCCCAAAGTCTCCAGGTATTCTCCAACCCAGACCTGGCAACCCTACTCATTTTGCTCTGGCAGTCCCTCTGCTGGTCCTAGGGTTGCCAGCCTCCAGGTGAGGCCTGGAGATCTCCCCCTTTCACAACTGACCTCCAGCTGACAGAGATCAGCTCCCCTGGAGAAAAATGGCTGCTTTGGAGAGTGGACTCGAGGGCGTTGTACCCTGCTGAGGCCCCTCCCCTACCCAAACCCCGCCCTCTCCCCGATCCACCCCCAAAGTGTCCAGGTATTTCCCAACCCAACCCAAAAAGAGCCAAGGAGGTTAGTTACAAACCAGATATAGGGCCAATTATTAAAAACTCTGTGTGTGTGTGTGTGTGTGTGTGTGTGTGTGTGTGTGTGTATATATATATATATAAACTAGTAAATATAAAGGTTTCCCTTGCTCGAAAGCCAGTTGAATCCGACTCTAGGGGGCGGTGCTCATTTCCATTTCCAAGCCGAAGAGCCAGCGCTGTCCAAAGACATTTCCATGGCCATGTGGCCAGCATGATTTAACGCTGAGGGTGCACGGAACACTGTCACCTTCCCACCTATTTATCTACTTGCGATTCCTTGCTTTCAAACTGCTAGGTTGGCAGGAGCCGGGGCCAGAGACGGGCGCTCACTCCGTGATGCAGCACTCGGGTCTCGGACTGCCGAGCTACCGGCCGCCTGGTCTGCAGCTCAGCGTCTTAACCTCTGAGCCACCGCGGCCCTTATGTATAAACTAAGTAATATCAAAAATACATGCATTTATTGTTAAAGGGTTGAAAACAGTCATGGGCCCAACACTAGCCTCGTTACAGAATAAAGATTTCCTCATGCTCCCCTCTAAGCTGTGGAGCCTTGTGAGCAAAAATTCTACTTTGGGAGCCACCGGCATTAAAGCCGTGAGCGAGCGATCTGGCAACCGCATCAATCAGTTTGCTCTGGAGCCATCCTTCCTAGGTAAAGGTAAAAGTTCCCTTGCTCGAAAGCCAGTCGAATCCGACTCTAGGGTTGCGGTGCTCATCTCCGTTTCAAAGCCGAAGAGCCAGCGCTGTCTGAAGATGTTTCCGCGGTCATGTGGCCGGCATGACTAAACACCAAGGCGCACGGAACGCTGTTACCTTCCCGCCTAAGTGGTACCTGTTTATCTACTTGCAATTTCTTGCTTTCGAACTGCTAGGTTGGCAGGAGGTGGAACTAGAGACGGGAGCTCATTCCGTCTTGCAGCACCTGGGTCTCGAACTGCTGAACTACTGACCTTCCACAGCCTGCAGTTCAGCATCTTAACCACTTGAGCCACGGCAGCTCCTGCCATCCTTCCTAAGCTGAGACAAAAACGGGTGAGCCGGAGGCTAAAGAACGGTGAGCCAGCTCACACCAAACTCAGCTTAGAGTGAGCACCGGACACAAGTGGAAACTATCATGACCCGACGCGTTTCGGCCTTAATAAGCCTTCTTCAGCGGTCAAAGCAATATTTGTACATAAAGGCTCAGGATACAGTAGTAAAAAAAAAGAGAGCCAGTTTGGGGTAGTGGTTAAGTGCGCGGACTCTTATCTGGGAGAAGCGGGTTTGATTCCCCCACTCCTCCACTTGCACCTGCTGATGTGACCTTGGGTCAGTCACAAGCTCTGGCACAGCTGTTCTCTCAAGGACAGTTTCTGTCAGAAGTTCTCTCAGCCCCACCTCCCTCACAGGGGTGTCTGTTGTGGGGAGGGGAAGGGAAAGGAGTTTGTAAGCCGCTCTGAGACGCCTTTGGGCAGTGAAGGGCGGGGTATAAATCCAATCTCTTCTAAAACAATTTACAAGTTGATGTAGGACCAGAAAAAAAGAGGTTCTTCCAATTTTGGTCCAGAAAATACAGGCAGAACCAACTGGTCAGAGCCACTGTACCACAGATAATTACCCTGGCTCTGACCAGTTGTCTGTGCCAGTATTTTCTGGACCAAAATTGGAAGGACTTCTTTCTTTGGTCCCGCATCAACTTGTATACTGCTTTACTATTGTATCCTGAGCCTTTATGTACAGATAGTACTTTGACCACCAAAGAAGTTCTTTGACGTCTGAAACACATCGGCTCACAATAGTTCCCACTGGTGTTTAGGGAATTTTTGTTCTGTAATGAGGCTACAGTTGGGCCCATAAACGTTTTTCAACCCTTTGACAATAAATGTCTTTTTTTAGAGCTGCGGTGGCTCAAGTGGTTAAGATGCTGAACTGCAGGCTGTGGAAGGTCAGTAGTTCAGCAGTTCAAGACCCGGGTGCTGCAAGACAGAGTGAGCTCCCGTCTCTAGTTTCAGCTCCTGCCAACCTAGCCGTTCGAAAGCAAGAAATTGCAAGTAGATAAATAGGTACCACTTCGGTGGGAAGGTAACAGCATTCCATGCGCCTTGGTGTTTAGTCATGCCAGCCACATGACCACGGAAACGTCTTCGGACAGCGCTGGCTCTTTGGCTTTGAAACGGAGATGAGCACCGCAACCCTAGAGTTGGATTCGACTGGCTTTCGAGCAAGGGAACCTTTACCTTTACATTTCTTTTTGATATTATTTAGGCGATGTGATAACCATCTTCGAGTACTGGAAGGGCTCTCATATAAAGGATGGCGCGGAACTGTTTTCTGTTGCCCCAGAAGGTTGGACTAGAACCGACCGGTTGAAATTAAATCAAAAGAGTTTTCGGCTAAACATTAAGAAGAGCGTTAGAGCAGGTAAACATTCCTGACAGTTCGAGCGGTTCCTCAGTGGAACAGGCTTCCTCGGGAGGTTGGGAGCTCTCCTTCGTTGGAGGTTTTCAAGCAGAGGCTAGAGGGTCAACTGTGAAATTAGGCAGAATATGAGGGGAGGGGCAGGAAGGGCTGCCTCAGTGCTTGGTTCTCGTGGCCCTTTCTTACACGCCCAGGGAAATGCCGATCGCCACTCTGGGGTCAGGAAGCAGTTTTGGAAGCTTCCCCCCCTTCTTCTGAGCATGGGACAGGGGTCAGTGGGGGTGTGGAGGGGGAGAGGTATTTGTGAATGTCCTGCATTGTGCAGGGGTTGGACTAGATGACCCTGGAGGTCCCTTCCAACTCTATGATTCTGTGTAAACTGTTTTTCATCATTGGCCCTGTACCTGGTTTGTAAACTATCCCTCTTGGTTCTTGATTCACCCCCAACTCTCCAGGAGTCTCCCAACCTGCCTTGGTAATCCCTAACCCTTTTCAGGAGGAATCGCAGGCCCTGGAGCTCAAGGAAGCTGCTAAGAAGTTTCCATGATGAAGCTTGGATGCCCATCCCCACCCCCCCGTCACCCCCACCCCCCGTCACAGACCTGAAGTTCCCTGGGGAGAGGGAATGATTAAGTGGCACCTGTAGCTTTAGGACTAGCGTAGTGTAATGGTTAGCGAGCAGGGCCTAGTCCAGAGAGACTCGAGTTCAAATCCCTATTTGGCTGCAAAATCAATGCGGGACCTCAAGCCAATCAGCCTCAGCCTATGCTACCTCACAGGGGCATTTGTGGGGGTGATCCACAGGATGGGAGAGCTGTGTACTTTGTTCCGAGCACCGTCCAAAATGGCAGGGTAGAAGCACAAAGTGCATGAATGCAAAAAACTGCCTTATACTGAATTGGACCTTTGGTCCGCCAAAGCCAGTATTGTCTACTTGGACTGGCAGCGACTCTCCAGGGTCTCAGGTGGAGGTCTTTCACATCAACTGCTGCCTGGTCCTTAGGGTTCCCAAGTAACTTATGTTTAAAAGCGGGGAAGAGTTGGTCCCGGGCTGGGACATTTGCACCTGACGTCATCACATTGGGCACGTCGCCAGCCAACGCTCTAGCAATCAGCCTGGAAACTATGGTACCATAGAGTTTTCAGGCTGATTGCTAGAGCGTCAGCCAGTGACGTGCCTGGCGTGATGACGTCACCTCTGGGTGACGTCATCATACCGGGCACATCGGCCAGAACCGGGTAATTGGGGGCGGGGTTCCCCTCGCCAGCCTGATCTGGACTGGCAGATTGGGGGCCCTTTCAGCGGGAAAAATCCTGCCCCCCGGGGGGGGGACTTGGCAGCCCTACTGGTCCTTTTCACTGGAGATTCTGGGGATTGAGAACCTAAAAAGGTAAGTCAAACAAAACAGAGGGCCAACAATAAAAATTTGAAGGACATAATATTTTTAGTTGCTGTAGATTTTCCGGGTTGTGTGGCCGTGGTCTTGGTATTTTATTTATTTGATTAGATTTTTACCCCGCCCTCCCAGCAAGATTATAAAAAGATACATGTATTTATTAACAAGAATGAACAAGAATTTATTAACAAGAATTACTAACAAGAATGAAAAGACATATAAGGGCCCAATAACGCCTCATGTAAAAATACCAAAATCTTATACACAAGGGCCAATGGACTTGACCTGATGCGTTTCGGCCTGTATAGGCCTTCTTCGGAGGTCAGACACCACGAGGAGCATATTGGCTTATATCGTAATACAGTACCATCATACAATTATGCAACATAAGATACAAGATGGACCAGAAAAGGATTGTTCCAAAGTGAAACCACCAGGCACAGAATAAAAGTATAAACGAGGCCTCCAAAGATGCAATCACATGCCAGATGATGTTTCACTGGTCCAGAAAGTACCTTCCAACGATTGTTTAGCCAAAGCATCCTCAGTAAAATTGTCCCTTCAGCAAAGAGCCTGTGATTGCATCTTTGAAGGCCTCATTTTTACTTTTACTTTTACATGAGGTGTGATCGGGCCCTTATATGTTTTTTCATTCTTTGTTAATAAATACATGCATCTTTTTATACTGTATACATCAAAATTTTATTTTTGGCCCTCTATTCTGTTTGACTTACCTTTTTAGGGTCTGGATCCCGGGTTTCAGGGTTAAGTCTCTCTCCCCTTTTTGTCCCTAGTAGATTCTGGGGATTGAACCGGGGACCTTCTGCGTGCCAAGCAGAGGCTCTGCCACTGAGCCACAGCCTCTAATCAGACTGGCAGAGGCTCTCCAGGGGCCTCAGGCTGAGGTCTTTCACATCACCTGCTGCCTGGTGCTTTTAACTGGAGATACCGGGGATTGAACCGGGGACCTTCTGCGTGCCAAGCAGAGGCTCTACCCCTGAGCCACAGCCTCTAATCAGACTGGCAGAGACTCTCCAGGGGTCTCAGGCTGAGGTCTTTCGCATCACCTGCTGCCTGGTGCTTTTAACTGGAGATACCGGGGATTGAACCGGGGACCTTCTGCGTGCCAAGCAGAGGCTCTACCCCTGAGCCACAGCCTCTAATCAGACTGGCACTGGCTCTCCAGGGGTCTCAGGCTGAGGTCTTTCACATCACCTGCTGCCTGGTGCTTTTAACTAGAGATACCAGGGATTGAACCTGGGACCTTCTGCATGCCAAGCAGAGGCTCTACCCCTGAGCCACAGCCTCTAATCAGACTGGCACTGGCTCTCCAGGGGTCTCAGGCTGAGGTCTTTCACATCACCTGCTGCCTGGTGCTTTTAACTGGAGATACCAGGGATTGAACCGGGGACCTTCTGCATGCCAAGCAGAGGCTCTACCCCTGAGCCAGAGCCCCTCCCCAAAGTGATATACCCTTTAGAGAAACCTTGGGGATGTATATATTTTACTTCATTTATACCCAGCCTTTCTTCCCAATGGGGACCCAGATTGGCTTACATTGTTTTCCTCTCCTCTGTTCCATCCAAACAGCCACCCTGTGAGGTAGTTTAGGCTGAGAATGTATCCCCCAGGCCCAAGGTCACCCAGGGACCTTCCATGGCATGACTGGGGATTCGAACACGGGTTTTCCAGACCCTAGCCTGACACTCTTCCCCCTGAACCACACTGGCCCAGCCAGTCTCCTGGAGTTATTCGGCCCTGTTTCCTACATACTGCTTCTGCATCGGTGATGCATCCGAGTTGATCTTCCTGCATTGTGCAGGGCGTTGGACTTGATGACCCCTGGAGATCCCTTCCAACTCTAGCCAGTTTGGTGTAGTGGTTAAGTGCGCGGACTCTAATCTGGGAGAACCGGGTTTGATTCCCCACTCCTCCACTTGCACCTGGCTGGATGACCTTGGACAAGCCATAGTTCTGGCACAGCTGTTCTTGGAAAAGAGCAGTTTCTGTCAGAGGTCTCTCAGCCCCTCCTACCTCACAGGGTGTCTGTTGTGGAGAGGGGAAGGGAAAGGAGTCTGTAAGCAGCTCTGAGACTCCTTTGGTAGTGAAGGGTGGGGTAGAAATCCAATCTCCTTCTCCTCCTCTTCTATGATCTCTCTTGGTGGGGCTAGAAACTTGGGTGTTTTCTTAAATGAAAGCTAGAATTCTCAAGTCTTGGGGTTTTTTTGCAAAACCATGTTGAGTTTTTCGGATCCCTTGAGCCGCAACAAAGACAAATCAGTGGGCTCTAGATCGAATCAAGCCTGAACTCTCCCTAGAAGCGAACGCAACTCAGCTGAGGTTGCCATCCTTTGGTCCCATTAGGAGAAGCCCAGAGTCCCCGGAAAAGACCATCGTTCTAGGAACAGTGGAAGGCGGCAGGCAAAGAGGGCGGCCCAACGTGAGATGGACGGACTCCATCGAGGAAGCCACGCCCCCACGGTTTGCAAGGCCTGAGCGAGGCTGTGAATGTTAGGCAGCCTGGGAGGACACTAATTCATTGGGTCGCCATGAATCTGAAGCATCTCGACGGCACTTAACACACCCACATTCTGTATTTGCACAGAGCAGGCCCAAAGCGTGGGATACACACAACCCTGGCTGTAGTTATAGACTCATGGAGTTGGAAGGGGCCATACAGACCATCTAGTCCAGGGGTGGCCAAACTGCGGCTCGGGAGCCACATGCGGCTCTTTCACACATATTGTGTGGCACCCGGCCGGGCGGCTGGGGAAGCGAAGGGGAGGCATGCTTTTCCTCCCACCCTCCCTCCCTTCCTCCATCTCTCCCTTTCTTTCCACCTCTTTCCTTCCACCCCCCCTCTTTCTTTCCACCTCTCTTTCTTTCCTTCTTTCTTTCCACCTTTCTTTCCTTCTCTTTCTTTCCACCTCTCTCTCTTTCTTGCCACCTCTTTCCTTCTTTCTTTCCATCCCCCTCTCTCTTTCTTTCCACCTCTCTCCCTTTCTTTCCACCCCCCTCTCTTTCTTTCCACACCCCTCTCTTTCTTTCCACCCCTCTCCCTTTCTTTCCACCTCTTTCCTTCTTTCTTTCCACACCCCTCTCTTTCTTTCAACCTCCTTCCTTCTTTCTTTCCACCCCTCTCTCTCTCTCTGTCTTTCCATCTCTCTCCCTTTCTTTCCACCTCTTTCCTTCTTTCTTTCCACATCCCCTCTCCCTCAGACACTCTCACTGTGTGACACAGAGTGTTGGACTAGATGGGCCATTGGCCTGATCCAACATTGGCTACTCTTATTTATTTATTTAATTTATACCCCGCCCTCCCAGCCATAGCCAGCTCAGGGTGGCTTACAACAGCAATAAATAGTATAACAATCATAAAACCATATAATAATTACAAAAGGTGCTAGCCAATAATAAACAAATAACAGTTTAGCGGTACATTTGGGATGCGGCTCAGCTTCAGTGCCTTCCTCGTGGTCGACCCCGATATAATATTGTGCGGCCGGCTCAGGCTGCTTTGAAGGTTACAGGGCACAGGGTGTTCTCCCCCCCCTCCCCATTCTTATGTCCTTACATCATTAACAAACAAATTAAATACCTTTGAACAAACAAATATCATTCTCAATATCTCTTTTTACCCCGTTTGCCTTGATTTTTGGTAGTCTCGTTTAACGTTAACAGAAAAGGCAAACTCAGATATTTTTAAATAAAAATGTGTTGGTGATATCAGTTCCTGTCCTGCGGCTCTCAAACATCGGACGTTTACTCCACGCGGCTCTTAGGTCGAGCAAGTTTGGCTGCCCCTGATCTAGTCCAACTTTCCCTGCCCAGTGCAGGACCAGCCTAAAGCATCTCTGACAAATATCCGCCCGGCCTCCTCTTGAAAGCTGTCCGTGAAGGGGAGCTCACCACCTCCCGAGGCAGCTGATCCCACCTCTGGACCACTCTGGCCGTGAAAAAGTTACATAGAACTGGAGAGTTTCTCATTGATGTACACTTGAATGGTCTCTTTAAAAATCAGTTTCCCGCAATTAGATTATAATCTGAGGTCAGAGAGAGGGTGGAATCAAGTTTCTGAACTTTCTGGATGCAGAGAGAAACTCCCGTAACAAGAACAGGGGCAGCGAATATTGCAATCCTCACCCAATCAGGTGAAGGACTTTAAAAAAAAATAAAATCAGCCAGTAAGGTAAAGGTAAAGGTTTCCCTTGCTCGAAAGCCAGTCGAATCTGACTCTAGGGTTGCGGTGCTCATCTCCGTTTCCAAGCCGAAGAGCCAGCGCTGTCCGAAGACGTTTCCGTGGTCATGTGGCCGGCATGACTAAACACCAAGGCACATGGAACGCTGATACCTTCCCACCGAAGTTGTACCTATTTATCTACTTGCAGTTTCTTGCTTTCAAATGGCTAGGTTGGCAGGAGCTGGAACTAGAGACGGGAGCTCACTCCGTCATGCGGCACTCCTGGGTCTCGAACTGCTGAACTACTGACCTTCCACAGCCTGCAGTTCAGCGTCTTAACCACTTGAGCCACCACAGCTCCAAATCAGCCAGTGGGTGTGTGCGAATAATTAATTCGGCCTATCCCGTGTTGCTCTCTGCCTCTTAACTTTCCTTAGCGTCGAAATTTGGGTCCCCAGTTCACAGCTGTAAATGTGCACGCTGGCGTATTTCTGTTCCCCCCCCATGCGACTGCAGAATCCACATTCTTTTTTAATTGCATTTATTTATAAATTAGATTTATGAATCGGCCCGTCCCTGATTACTCAGGGCTCTGGCAGTGAACAACAAAACACTAAAACATTACAGGTGCCAGGTACAGCCCCCCCCCCGACTGTTGGCAGGGGCTGAGGGTTGTCTGGTTGCCAGATCCAGGTAGGGAAACTCCTGGAGATTTGGGGGTGGAGCCTGGGGAGGACAGGGACCCCAGTGGGGTACAATGCCGTAGACTCCGCTCTCCAAAGCAGCCACTTTCTCCAAGGGAGCTGATCTCTGTCGTCTGGAGAGGAGCTGTAATGCCGGAGGTCTCCAGGTCCCACCTGGAGGCTGGCATCCCTAATCCACACGTCCACAATCCCGAGGGTCTGCATGCTGAACAGAGCCTCCTGCCCGCCCACCCCCCAAGCTGCATCTCGCTCACTTGTCCCCCACTGTGGCGCACAGCTTGGCTGAAATCTGCCGTCTCCCAGGGCTGCCTGAGGCATTACCACCAGCCGACCGGTTCCATTCCCGGTTCCTATGGCGACCACTTAAAACTTGGCACCTGTCTTCCCAGCATCCACAGAGGAGGGGAGGGGGAATGAGGCAAGGCCTGAAGGGTTATGCGGTGATTTGGGGGGTTATTGAGAGGAGGAAGCTGACTGAGGCCTGGGTGTCAAGTTACAGGGGGAAGGAGGGGAGTATTGGACAGCGCCCGAATCACCACCACCTCGCCCCGTGGGAAGAGACGGCGGTTGCCAGTAAGCCGACCTACACGGCACCGAGAGGAAAAGTCTATTTCTCTCGGCCTGCCTCCCCCTCCCTGCGCGCACACACGCACCTCCCCGCGCGCATGAATTTTTCATGGGCCTTCAACACAGAGATCCAGCCGAGCAGAAGGGAAATATCGATTCTGGAGGTTTGCAGCTCGGTTGGTGAACAGGGCCTGCCGCGCAGTTTGGGTGGCGGCGGGGAGAGAGGCGGGTCAGCAAAGGACAACGTTCTCTGACTCACTGCTCTGGCGTGATGTGGTCGCGTGAGGGGGAGTCGTGGGTCTCCCTACAAGCGGGTTTGTGGACAAAATGTCTTTGTTTGTTTTTTGCAGCCTCTCTGTACCGGGTTAGGGACTCGGGGCCACGTTTCTCTTGTAGTCGGCCTGCCGGATTAGAAGGAATCGGCCACACAGCTATTTGAATAATCTACCATTCGGCAGGGACTTTCTGTAGCCAAAATATCCTCAGAAACCCCCCCCCCGATGTGGGTGTCCCAGTTTCCCTATCCTAAAACGCCTGAGGAAAATTGGAGTGGTGGAAAGTGTCTTTCGGAGTGGTGCCTTTCGGAGTGGTGGAAAGTGCCTTTCGGAGTGGTGGAAAGTGCCTTTCGGAGTGGTGGAAAGTGCCATCAAGTCACATTCAGAGGTGGTTTGCCATTACCTGCCTCTGCATAGCAACCCTTGACTTCCTTGGTGGTCTCCCATCCAAGTACTAATCAGGGCTGACCCTGCTTAGCTTCCGAGATCTGATGAGAACGGGGCTAGCTTGACCACCAAAAAGGACAGCTACATTCTTCTGTAGCACCTTAAAGACCCACGAGATTTGCAGGGTGCAAGCATTTGCGCGTCAAAACCTCCTTTGTCAGATACAGGATCTGACAAAGGGACCTTTGATCCTTGAAAATTCATACCTTGAAAACCTTGTTATTCTCTAAGATGCTATTGGGCTCAGATCTAACTTTTCCACTGTGTGACCAACACGGCTCTCCTCTGAAACTTTCTTGCTCGAAAGCCAGTCGAATCCGACTCTAGGGTTGCGGTGCTCATCTCCGTTTCCAAGCCGAAGAGCCAGCGCTGTCCGGAGACTTCTCCGTGGTCATGTGGCCGGCATGACTAAACACCGAGGTGCACAGAAGGCTGTTCCCTTCCCACCAAAGTGGTACCTATTTATCTACTTGCAACTTCTTGCTTTCGAACTGCTAGGTTGGCAGGAGCTGGGGCCAGAGACAGGAGCTCACTCCGTCACGCGGCACCCGGGTCCCGAACTGCCAAACTACCGACCTTCCGGTCTGCAACTTAGCGTCTTAACCTCTGAGCCATCGCGGCCCTAAAACTGTCTTTAGGATGAGCAAAGAAAGAAGAAACGTTTGCAATGGGGAGTGCTTGTGTTGCAAGGTACACAGTGAGGACCGGACCTCCGGGCTTCTGTAAAATACCGGTCTTCAGTGAATGGCTTTTAATGGCCAGTGGCTACAGCTATCGCCCACTCCTTGCCCATTTAGGTAGAGAAACTGTATGTGTGGGGTTGGCCTCGCCAGCAAAGGCGACAGAAGCAGAAAAGAAGAAGAAGAAGAAGAGATTGGATAAGAACATAAGAGAAGCCAATGCTGAATCAGGCCAATGGCCCATCTAGTCCAACACTCTGTCACACAGCGGCCAAAATATACCAGGTGCCATCAGGAGGTCCAGCAGTGGGGATTTATACCCCGTCCTTCACTCGGAGTCTCAGAGCGGCTTACAAACTCCTTTCCCTTCTCCTCCCCACAACACCTCCTCCACCCTGTGAGGTGGTAGGGGCTGAGAGAACTTCTGACAGAAACTGCTCTTTCAGAGAACAGCTGTGCCAGAGCTTGTGACTGACCCAAGGACACATCAGCAGGTGCAAGCGGAGGAGTGGGGGAATCAAACCCGGTTCTCCCAGATTAGAGTCTGCACATTTAACCACTACACCAAACTGGCTCGCTTAACAAAATCCTCCTCCTCTTTGCACAAGGGTTAAAGGGCCAGCTCAGGAAGAAGGGCTCTGGAACAAACTAACTCATGCAGTCGCCAAATGGCTCGCTCACAGCTTTAACGCCAGGAGCTCACAAAGTAGAATTTTTGCTCACAAGACTCCACGGCTCAGAGGGAGCGTTGCTCTCTTGCAACTGTTCCCTCTGGCAGAGTGAGAAATCCAAACGACACAGCGGGTTCTGCGTCTGTGCTTCCCGTCAGTAATTCCAAAATGATGGGCCAGGGCTCACCGAAATGCTAAAAGAGACTGGCTATTGTGTGACAGGCTAAGATTAATAAAAGGATCTTGTGAGCCGCTGGTATGCCCAGAGAGAGGAGGCTTCCCGCTGCATCACTGTATGATGCCCTGTCCTGACCTGCTCTTCTACCACGTTCAGGTCATTGTTCTCTCTGTTTCAGAGCATGTCGTTGGCCATGCCTTCCTTGCAGGTCTCCCATCGGAGTACTAACCAGGGCTGACCCTGCTTATCTTCCAAGATCTGACGAGATTGGGTTTGTACCAGCGGTGGCCAAACTGCGGCTCGGGAGCCACATGCAGCTCTTTCACGCATATTGTGTGGCTCCTGGCAGGGCGGCTGGGGAAATGAAGGGGAGGCATACCTCCCCAATCCCCAATCAATCTTCCCTTCCCCAGCCAGTGTTCCCCTCCCCAGTTAGGTTTGAGTTGGGGGGGCAGAGAAAGAAAACAACTTGAAATGCATTCTCAAAGCCCCTCCCGCCCCCGCGGCCGGCTTGGAGAAGGCATTTGTCTCTTTAAATCCCTTCTCCAAGCCAAGCCAGCCAAGCCAGCCAGCGTGGGGGGGTCCTTGGAGGACACATCTAAAGTTGGCAGTCTCATTTAATGTTAATAAAAAGCAAATCTGCATATTTTTCAATAAAACGTATAATATTTGTTCATATCTTGCGGCTCTCAAACATCTGACATTTATTCTATGTGGCTCTTATGTTAAGCTAGTTTGGCCACCGCTGGGCTTTACCATGTTGCCTCCCCTCCCATCCAGAGCTTACAGGCTGGAAATCTGGTTGGTCTTTAAGGTGCTATTGGGAGGAGGAGAAGATTGGATTTCTACCCCACCCTTCACTACTTGAAGGAGTCTCAGAGTGGCTTACAATCTCCCTCCCTTCCCCTCCCCACAACAGACACCCTATGAGATAGGTGGGGCGGAGAGAGCTCTTTCCAGAACTGCCCTTGAGAGAACAGCTCTGAGAGAACTTGTGACTGACCCAAGGTCACCCAGCTGGCTTCATGTGGAGGAGTGGGGAATCAAACCTGGTTCTCCCAGATTAGAGTCTGTGCTCCTAACCACTACACCAACCTGCCTCTCAACTCTTGGTCTTCTAAATAAGTAGTTTAGCATTCCAAGTTTCAGCTTGACCTCCCAGACTCAATGCTCAGACCCACTGAACTGCAGCTTCTTGCCGAGGACAGCCCTGTGTGCCCAGGCAGGCCACAACGACCACCCCAAGCTCCCACCAGTGGCTATACTCACACTTTGGTCGTCGTCCTCGCTTTTCATGTGGTCTGCGATGAAACGGACTCCGTCCACAGCTTCCTCCAGGCCGCAACAGCAGTGGCCGGGTGGCGCCGCTTGACCCGGCCTGTCTCGGTAACCATTGACCCCATCGGATGTTTCTGTGAAAGGTCTGCTGGCGCCACCACTGCTGCCGCTGCCACCACCATTACCGTTGTTTCCCGTCCCCAACTTAGTAACGGTGGCAGGGTTGACGTAACGCATGCAGGAATGAGCCCCATCTCGCCGGAAGAAGCTGCTGGTGGTACGTTCCTGGTTCTGACGCTTCTGCCGCAACCGCTGGCGGGCGCAGTTCTGCCGCGGCTGCTTCATGAAGAGGAGGGTGGGCAGTTTTTCCAGGAAAACCACTTTGACCCACGGAGGCATGGTGTGGGTAGTCGGCGAGCGGTGGTGCACGTTCAGCACGCAGACGCTGGTGACGATGGAGAAGGTCACCAAGACCATGGTGAACATCAAGTATTTGCCCACCAGGGGCACATCCAGCGAGGTAGGGGGCACAATTTTGGAGATAAGGAGCAGGAAAACGGTGAGGGCGAGCAGGACCGAGATGCAGAGGGTCATCTTCTCGCCACAGTCAGAGGGCAAGTAAAAGACGAGGATGGCTAAAGAGGTGATGAGAATGCAAGGGATGATCAGGTTGATGGTGTAGAAGAGGGGCTTGCGCCGGATGATGAAGTCATAAGTGATGTCCACGTAGGTAGAGTCATTGGGGTTCTCGTTGCGCCGCCCCGGCAGGGCAATGATATCCCACTCGCCGCTGGGTGTGAAATCATCCAAGCTGGCCACCTCGCTCTTCAGCACCAGGTCGATCTCCGTGCGGTCGTAAGTCCACGAGCGAAACTTCATGGTACAGTTCTGCTGGTCGAAGGGAAAGTGTTTCACCTCGATTTTGCAGGCGCTCTTGTAGATGGCAGGCGGGAGCCAGAAGATGCTGCCGTCGTAGGATACCACCGCGTTGGAATAGAACGACACTTCGTACATTCCATCGGCACTGCAGGAGAGGAGGAAATCCTGTTTATATCGAGGCCACAAAGGCAAGGAGAGATACATCTTGCAGGAAAGGGCTGGTCTGGTAGCTATACCCTTTCTCCTTTTAGCCATGCATTACCCTTTTAACCTTTGATCACACCTCTAAAGGAATATATATCAAGTAGCAAAGAGTAGGGCGTAAAGTTTTAGCTGATGGCTTGGTTAGATCGATCTGTTAAAATGTCTGGTACCTTAAGCTAACATGCATCAAGGTTACCCCAAAGGCAAATAAGGATAATAAGGACAGTAATTCCCCAAGGGTAAGGACCGGAAAGCAGCAACAGTCCCACCAAAGGAAAACAAGGTCAATAAGTACAGTAATCCCCAGAAGATAAGGACCAGAAAGTAGCAACAATCCCCAAGGCAAATAAGGACAATAAGGACAGTAATTCCCCAAAGATAAGGAATGGAAAATTGCAGCAGTCCTGTCAAAGGACAATAAGGACAGTAACCTCCCAAGGATAAGGACCTGAAAGTAGCAACAGTCCCTCCAAATGAAAGTAAGGACAATAAGGACAGTAATCCCTTAAGGATAAGGACCAGAACGTAGCAGCAGCATCACCAAGGGCAAATAAGGACAGTAAGGATAGTAACCCCCTGAGGATAAGGACCCGAAAGTACCAACAGTCCCACCAAAGGAGAGTAAGGACGATAAGCATGGTACTCTCTTAAGGATTAAGACCAGAAAGTAGCAACAGTCCCACCAAAGGAGATTAAGGACAATAAGTAATCTCTTAAGGATAAGGACCAGAAAGTAGCAACAGTCCTGCCAAAGGAAAATAAGGACAATAAGGACAGTAACCCAACCGAGGATAAGGACCAGAAAGTAGCAATAGTCCTCTCAAAGGAAAGTAAGGACAAAATGGACAGTAATCCCTTAAGGATAAGGGCCCGAAAGTAGCAACAACTCTTCCAAAGAGAAATAAGGACAGTAACCCCCTGAGGATAAGGATCAGAAAGTAGCAACAGTACCCCCTGAGGAAAGTAAGGACAATAAAGACAGTAATCCCTTAAGGATAAGGAAATGAAAGTACCAACAGTCTCGTCAAAGGCAAATAAAGATGATAAGGACAGTAAGCTCTGTGGATAAGGACCAGAAAGTAGCAACAGTCCCTGGTCCACAGGCATAGTTGGAGTCCTTGAAGTAATGGCAGCTCCAAAAGAAACTTCCACCAAAATCTATTTTCTCCTGCATTGTGGAAATTGCAGGGGAAACTGAGTACATTCTTTTCCTGGACAATATTGCATGTGTGCAGCACAATGTTGGCCACACTCTAGAAAACCGCACCGCTTCTTTTGAAGTGTGCAGGAATTCTGCCACAAACAATCTCAGTCATTCTTCAGAAAGGGATCCCCTGGGATGGTGACCCTGTCCTAATTAATTAATTATCATATGGCATTGTGTGTACAACGGCCTGGAGAGCCTAAGATTGTCTGGCAGCCGTAAGTTCTAGCTCTTTTAGCATTACGTACCACTAAGCCAGTTTGGTGTAGTGGTTAAGAGCGATGGACTCTGACCTGGAGGACCAGATTTGATTCCCTACGCCTCTACATGCAGCTGCTGGGTGACCTTAGGTCAATTACAGTTCTCTCAGAGCTGTTCTCTCAAGAGCAGTTCTCTCAAAGCTCTCAGCCCCACCTACCTCACAGAGTGTCTGTTGTGGGGAGAAGACGGGAAAGGAGATTGTAAGCTGCTCTGAGACTCTGAGTGAAGGGCGGGGTATAAATCCAATCTCCTCTTCTCTAGGTAGGCTTGCCAAGAACTTACCGCACGGGAGCAGGGGATGGATACGTTCTCGCAGGACCATCCCCGGGGGAAGAACAGGCGCGGCGCACCATGCCGTTGCCTGGAAGTGACGCTAGGTGACGCTCTGGCAATGCAGCTGGAAACTCGGTACCATTGAGTTTTCAGCCCCATTGCCAGAGCGTTGCCTGGTGTCACTTCCTGGCGACGGCATGGTGCATTACAACGAGGACTGGTCCGGCCGGGGAGCGTGTGTCCCCCGCTCCCGTGCGGTAAGTACTTGAGAACCCTATCTCTAGGCGGCGAGCAGTGTTCCCTCTAAGCTGAGTTGGTGTGAGCCAGCTCACAGTTTTTTAGCCTCCGGCTCACACATTTTTGCCTTCCCTCAGGAAGGGAGGGCTCCAGAGCAAACTAATGTATGCAGCGGCCCAATCACTCGCTCACAACTTTAATGCCAGTCGCTCACAAAGTAGAATTCTTGCCCACAAGACTCCACAGCTTAGTGGGAACATTGGTGGTGAGCTAGACTTGTTCCTAAGGCAAGAGACATTTCAGAGGCGGTTTGCCCTTGCCTACCTCTGTGTCACGACCCTGGTATTCCTTGGAGGTCGCCCTTCCAAATACTAGCCAGGGCTGACCCTCCTTAACTTCCAAGATCTGAGTAGCCTGCACGATCCACGCTTTTCCTAGCTCCTATGAAACCTCATTACTCACGGCACCCGTTCACTTTCCCTGCTACGTCCTTGCCCTGTCCACAAGCGGAAATCCTGGCCGTGGAATGAGAGCACTGCAGGGACCTACTTGTTGTAGAGCACAACATCTGGCAGCCAGATGTGCTTGGAGGGTAGCCGCACTTTCTTCATGTCGTCAAAGTCCTCGGGGTTCCACGTGAGGCGGTAGTCCTCCCATTCCTGCAGAGGGACGAGAAAAGAGGTCGGGTGGAATCCAAGCACAGATTCACCTCCCCCCTCCCCACCCCGAAATCAACCGCATTTGGAACTCCTACCCAGAAAGCCCGGTTTGCATGAAGAATAACCCAGGTTCGGTGTCTGGCATCTCCAGTGAAAAGGTGTCAGATGCCAAGAGACCTTTCTCGAAACCCCAGAGAACTATTGCCAGTCAATCGGAATCACTAATACGGCGTTACACGGACTGACTCTCCATAAGGCAGCTCTTAGATGTTTTATATCTATGTACGCAAGTGCCATCAAGTCGCAACAAGCTTACATAATGCCCCTGTATAAATCATTGGTGCGACCTCATTTGGAATACTGTGTACAGTTCTGGTCGCCACATCTCAAAAAGGATATTATAGCATTGGGAAAAGTGCAGAGAAGGGCAACTAGAATGATAAAAGGGTTGGAACACCTTCCCTAGGAAGAAAGGTTAAAACGCTTGGGGCTCTTTAGCTTGGAGAAACGACGGCTGAGGGGTGACAGGATCGAGGTTTATAAGATTATGCGTGGGATTGAGCAGGTTGAGAAAGAAGGACTTTTCTCCCTTTCTCACAATACAAGAACTCGTGGGCACTCCATGAAATTGCTGAGCAGTCGGGTTAGAACAGATAAAAGGAAGTCCTTCTTCACCCAAAGAGTGATTAACACATGGAATTCACTGCCACAGGAGGGGGTGGCAGCTACAAGCATGGACAGTTTCAAGAGGGAATTAGATAAACATATGGAGCAGAAGACCATCAGTGGCTATTAGCCACAGGGTATAGATGGGAACTCTCAGTCTGGGGCAGGTGATGCACTCTATTCTTGGTGCTGGAGGGGGCAGCAGTGGGAGGGCTTCTAGTGTCCTGGCCCCACTGCTGGACCTCCTGATGGCACCTGGTATTTTTGGCCGCTGTGTGACAGAGTGTTGGACTAGATGGGCCATTGGCCTGATTCAACATTGGCTTCTCTTATGTTCTTATGTTCTTATGTTCTCTTATGGTGACCCCAGCAAGGGCCTTTCAAGGCAAGCAAGAGGCAGAGGTGGTTTGACAGGTCCTTCCTCCACTGAAGAGCTGAATTCAAGTCCTGTGGCACCTTAGAAAACAATATTTTCGGGATATGAGCCTTCAAGAGTCAAACCTCTCAAAAGCTTATTACCACCCCCCCAAATCTTGTTGGTCTCTAAGCGGCTATTAGACTTGAATCTGGGTTTTCTACTGCAGACCGACGTTGCTGCCCTCTCAAACTATCCTCCTCTGCAAGGTCTGCTTTGGTGGTCTCCCATCCAAATACCGTCCCTGCGTAGCTTCCAGGATCTGATGAGATCCGGCTCTCTGTTTACATCTACAGGTAGTTAAAATGGCCATAGTTGAAGAGGAATGTAAGTCCAGAATTTTGTTCAACCTGTTTTCAGACATTTTAAAAGTTTTGGGTTTTTTTCCCCCACCTTCTCTTTGAGGCAAGGTGAGAAATGAGGAATTATTGCTAGCGCTTTCTTAAGTTGTATGATTACGGTTTTAAATCTACGTTGTTTGGTTTTACTATTTGTTGTATCATTTTTACATCGTTGTAAGTCGCCCTGAGCAAGCCTTGTTGGGAGGGCAGGGCAGAAATCTAACAAATAAATAATAAATAAATAAATTCCTCTCATTCTCCCATGGGTTCGTTCTCTCCTGTGTTCCCACTTAGAAGGATTTCTGATTCGAACATTAACCCTGCGGTTATATGGATTCGTTAGGGTTGCCCGGTCCCCACTGAATTACTCAACACTGAATTACTCAAGAGGGCTTTTCTTTGCAGTTAATAGGGCAGCACTGTCCAAAAGTTACTTGGATTCATTATAGGGGATTGTGGCCTGTACTGCCATGTGTGGGTCACTGTGGGGTGGAACCTCCCGTTGTGTAATTCTGCATTATTGAATGTGTCCTGGCCAGTACCTACAGTGGGGGGGGGGCATTTCGGGGCTCTGCCCCCTCAAACGGGAGGCATGCCCCACAAAAGCTGCTGCCCCTCACCCTCCCTTTAAATGCTGCTTTCCTAGCGGGGGCTGCCCGTGCCTGGTCTCCAAGTGGCAAAATGGCTGCTTGGCGGTCAGGGAAAGCGTGTCCTCCCCCCCGCTAGAAAAACAGCATTTAAAGGGTTCCCTTTAAATGCTGTTTTGGCCTGACCTCCAAGCAGTGAATTGTCACTTGGAGATCAGGGAAGGCATGCGGCCGCCCCTTTTCCTCTCCCTCCCTTTCTGCCCCTCCCCAAATTTCCCCATGCCCCACCAACCCAAAATTTCTGGCTACAGGGCTGAATGCATCAGGTTAACATTTACACTTTGCTTCAGTTCTGGGTTTTTCCCCCCAACTTCTGGTTGGTTCCACAACCCAAGTCCTAAATTCGCTGTTCACTGAATGTCCCCGTCTTGCCGATTTATCGACTCGCTCCGCGTAATCCAGCTTGAATCCCAGCGAGGAAGGCAGGCTATTAATAACACCAGTGAATAAGTAAATAAATCAATACAGGCCTCGAGGGGGACCGGACGGTCTGATTCGGCGCGAGGCAACTTCACGCGTGCGGCTTATTTTAGCATCCCACCTGCCCTCCTGATACAATTTGATTATCTTTTTTCAAACAGCCACATTTCTCGTTCCGCACTGAGCCGAGTGGCTCCGGGGCAATGTTCCCTCTCAGCTGAGTGAGTGTGAGCGAGCTTACAGTCTTTTAGCCTCCAGCTCACACATTTTTTTGGTCTCGGCTCAGGCAGGAGAGCTCCAGAGCAAACTGATTTATGCAGCAGCCCAATCGCTCGCTTGCAACTTTGATGCCAGTCGCTCCACAAAGTAGAATTTTTGCTCGCGAGACTCCGCAGCTTAGAAGGGAGCACTGGTTCCAGAGCTACGGGCTCCTAGACCCCTTCCCTGCGCATGCCGTCTGAATGGACAGATCCTCACCTGCGTCAGCCACACATTGGTCGTCATGATCTGCTCCCTCTCGTGCTGCCAAGAGAACAAAAGACGACGGGAGTCAGTGGAACTGCCCTGACACTTGAATTTCTATCCTGCCCTCCCCCTCTCCTCTTCTTCACCCAAAGAGTGATTAACACGTGGAATTCACTGCCACAGAAGATGGTGGCAGCTACAAGCATAGATGGCTTCAAGAGGGAACTGGATAAACAGATGGCACAGAGGTCCATCAGTGGCTATTAGCCATAAGGTATAGGTAGTAGTAGGAGCTGCGGTGGCTCAAGTGGTTAAGACGCTGAACTGCAGGCTGTGGAAGGTCAGTAGTTCAGCAGTTCAAGACCCGGGTGCCGCAAGACGGAGTGAGCTCCCGTCTCTAGTTCCAGCTCCTGCCAACCTAGCAGTTCGAAAGCAAGAAATTGCAAGTAGATAAATAGGTACCACTTCGGTGGGAAGGTAACAGCGTTCCGTGAGCCCTGGTGTTTTGTCATGCCGGCCACATGACCATGGAAACGTCTTCGGACAGCGCTGGCTCTTCGGCTTTGAAACGGAGATGGGCACCGCAACCCTAGAGTCGGATTCGACTGGCTTTCGAGCAAGGGAACCTTTACCTTTACCTATAGGTAGTAGGAACTCTGGGGCAAGTGAGGCTCTGTATTCTTGGTGCTTGGGGGGGGTCAACAGTGGGGGGCTTCTATTGTCCTCCTGGCCCCACTGCTGGACCTCCTGATGGCACCTGGTATTTTTGGCCACCGTGTGACCCAGAGTGTTGGACTAGATGGGCCATTGGCCTGATCCAGCATTGGCTTCTCTGATGTTCTCTTATGTTCATGGTTGCCGGACCCTCCTGCATGACCAGCAGGGGATGGGGTGGAGGAGTGGGGTTGCCAGATCCACGTTGGGAAACTCCTGGAAGTTTCGGGATGGAGCCTGGGGAGGACAGGGACCTCAGTGGGGGTACAGTGCCATGGAGCCCACCCTCCAAAGTAGCCATTTTCTCCAGGGCAATGAACTCTGTAGTCTGGAGATAAGCTGTTATTCCAGGGGGTCCCCAGGGCCCACCTGGAGGCTGGCATCCCTAAGCTAGGAAGTTCCCAGTTCAGATTTCAGAGGGGGGCCTCCAAAAAACCAGGAAATTCTGCCCTTGGTCCTTTCCCAGGGCCCAGATCAGAAAGGGGTGGCATCTGCAAGCTCAGGGGGAGGAGCTTCAGGTTTCCTCGTCTATGTCCTAGAAGCGGAACACTGGCCCCTCCAAGGGCGGGCTTTCCTGGACTCTCTGCAGGGCTTCGCTTTTCTCGTTTGCTCCTCTCGCCACTCACCACACTGATGAGTTGAGCCAGGGACACCATCAGCTGCACGGTGACCAGCTCGGAGCCATTGGTGGCCGGCCGGATGAGCTTGTTGTAGCGCGACGGGTCCAGGAGGTGTTCCACCAGCCGCTCCTCCGTGTCTGTCCCCAGGCTCCCTGCAGAGCGGACACAGAGCAGGTGAGCAAGCCGCCCTTCCCAACGAGCAAGGTTGCTGAGCGCCCCCAAGGGCTCCCTCTGCCCCCCCCCATGGCATTGAGAGCCAGTTTGGCGTAGTGGTTAAGTGCACGGACTCTAATCTGGGAGAACCGGGTTTGATTCCCCACTTCCTCCACATGCAGCTGCTGGTGTGACCTTGGGTCAGCCACAAGTTCTCTCAGAGCTGGTCTCTCAAGGGCAGTTCTTGAGCGAGCTCTCTCAGCCTTGCTTACCTTACAGGGTGTCTGTTGTGGGGAGGGGAAGGGAAAGGAGTTTGTAAGCCACTCTGAGATTCCAAGTGAAGGGCAAATCCAATCTCTTCTTCTCTTCTTCTTCTTCTTCATTATTCAGACCCAATCCAAATTGCATGCGTCTGCTTAGGTTGCCAGCCTCCCAGTGGGTTATATGGAAAAATATATGACACAGCCATTGTTCCCTCCAAGCTGAGTCAGTGTGAGCCTAGCTCACAGTTTTTTAGCCTCCGGCTCACACATTTTTCTCTTAGCTCAGGAAGAATGGCTCCAAGACAAACTAATTTATGCAGTGGCCAAATGGCTCACTCACAGCTTTAATGCCGCTAGCTCACAAAGTAGAATTTTTGCTCACAAGACTCCACAGCTTAGAGGGAGCATCGGACATGGTGTATAACAGAGGTATCCTTCGGGCAGATCTAGTTTGTGCTTTTTATTTTTTATTTAAAAAATTATATACTGTTATATAAATATTAGCCTCAAGTATTACCAAACGTAGGTTCACCAAAAACAAGACATCCAAGTGCAGGTTTACGCTATGTTCAGGCATTCAATACAGCACCTTGCCAGTTTCACAAGCACCGATCCCCATCGAATACAATCTTTTTCAAGGACAGTGGTATACATACAAGACCTAAGGCGCAATAAATTCTCTGGGTGAGTATCGAGCTCTTGAAATAGCAGCATGTTTTCTAGGGTCCTGCCGCAAGGGTTCTTTCTGTAGCAGGAACTCCTTTGCAAATTAGGCGACACCCCCCCCAATGTAGCCAATCCTGCAAGAGCTTACAGCACTCTTCTTACAGGGGGCTACTGTAAGCTCTTGGAGGATTGGCCACATTAGGGGTGTGTCTCCTCCTCATATGCAAAGGAGTTCCTGTTACAAAGAGAGCCCTGCCTTGTGACAAACATAAGAACTTATATATAGGAGAACGTATCTCTCAAGTTCTATCAGGCAGTCTCCTTGAGCATACGTCTATTATTGCTGCTGTTGTTGTTCAGTCGCACCATCGAGTCCAACTCTTTGCGACCCCACGGACCACACCATGCCAGGCCCTCCTGCCTTCCGCCGTCCTCCGGAGTCTGCTTAATTTCACGTTCGTTGCATCGATGACACTGTCTCACCATCTCATCCTTTGCCGTCCCCTTCTTCTTTGACCTTCAACCTATTGTACACAGTGTCATATATTTTTCCGTATCTTCCTCCTAACACTACGACCCTCACTTTTTGTATTAACCTCCCAGTGGGGCCAGGAGATCTCATGGAACCGCAACTCCTCTCCAGAGAGCAGCAAATAAGTCCCCCTGGAGAAAATTGCTGCTTTGGAGGATGGATTCTGGGGCATCGTACTCTGTGGAGGTCCCTCCCTCCCCGAACCTCACTCTCCACAGGCTCTGCTCCCAAATCTCCAGGAATTTCCCCACCCAAAGTTGGCAGTCCCATGCATTTCTCAGCTCCACAGACTGCCCCTCCCTTCCAGATGATCAGGGCCCTCAACATTTCCCCCCCCCAGTCTCCCAACCCAGTTGTCCAGAAATCCCTCCCCTCTGAGGACTGGCCCCCACAGTACTCTGTGCCACCCGAGGTGTTAATTCAACACATCTAAGTTACAAGGAGGAGGAGGAGGAGGAGGAGATTGGATTTATACCCCACCCTTCACTACCTGAAGGACTCTCAGAGCAGTTTACAATCTCCTTTCCCTCCCCCTCCCCACAACAGACACCTTGTGAGGTAGGTGGGGCTGAGAGAGCTCTCCCAAGAACTGCCCTTGAGAGAACTTGTGACTGGCCCAAGGCCACCCAGCTGGCTTCATGTGGAGGAGTGAGGAATCAAACCCAGTTTTCTCAGATTAGAGTCTGCATTCTAGGCAGGTAGACAGACAGGCAGGCAGACACACGCACAGGTACAACCAGAAGGGAGGGAGGCATTATCCCAAAGTGAGTCTGGAAGCCCAACTGCTCTTGGAGACAATGATGCGAGATTGTCAGTGCAATAAAAAGAAGTTCCGAGCAAAGTGATCCCATCACAGTGTGTGTGGGCCGCTGCCAAGTGAATCATTTAGAGAAACAATTAGAGAGAGATAATTACTTTGCAGACTGAACTAACCAGCCCAGTCCCTATTGATCCCTGGACGGACGGAGAGTGTCAGACCTAGACACACTGATGGCTTAACATGGAGAAAAGAAGAAGAGGAAGAGATTGGATTTACACCCCGCCCTTCACAGCCTGTAGGAGACTCAGAACGGCTTATAATCTCCTTCCCCTTCCCCTCCCCACAACAGACACCCTGTGAGGCAGGTCGGGCTGAGAGAGCTCGCTTGAGGACTGCTCTTGAGAGAACAGCTCTGAAACAACTTGAAGAAGAAGAGATTGGATTTATACCCCGCCCTTCACTGCCCAAAGGCATCTCAGAGTGGCTGACAAACTCCTTTCCCTTCCCCTCCCCACAACAGACACCCTGTGAGGTAGAAGAAGAAGAAGAGATTGGATTTATACCCGCCCTTCACTGCCCAAAGGCGTCTCAGAGCGGCTTACAAACTCCTTTCCCTTCCCCTCCCCACAACAGACACCCTGTGAGGTAGAAGAAGAAGAAGAGATTGGATTTATACCCGCCCTTCACTGCCCAAAGGCATCTCAGAGCGGCTGACAAACTCCTTTCCCTTCCCTCCCCACAACAGACACCCTGTGAGGTAGAAGAAGAAGAAGAGATTGGATTTATACCCGCCCTTCACTGCCCAAAGGCATCTCAGAGTGGCTGACAAACTCCTTTCCCTTCCCCTCCCCACAACAGACACCCTGTGAGGTAGAAGAAGAAGAAGAGATTGGTTTATACCCCACCCTTCACTGCGCAAAGGGTCTCAGAGCGGCTTACAAACTCCTTTCCCTTCCCCTCCCCACAACAGACACCCTGTGAGGTAGAAGAAGAAGTGGAGATTGGATTTATACCCCGCCCTTCACTGCCCAAAGGCGTCTCAGAGCGGCTTACAAACTCCTTTCCCTTCCCCTCCCCACAACAGACACCCTGTGAGGTAGAAGAAGAAGAAGAGATTGGATTTATACCCCGCCCTTCACTGCCCAAAGGCGTCTCAGAGCGGCTTACAAACTCCTTTCCCTTCCCCTCCCCACAACAGACACCCTGTGAGGTAGAAGAAGAAGAAGAGATTGGATTTATACCCCTGCCCTTCACTGCCCAAAGACGTCTCAGAGCGGCTGACAAACTCCTTTCCCTTCCCCTCCCCACAACAGACACCCTGTGAGGCAGGTGGGGCTGAGAGAACTTCTGACAGAAACTGTCCTTGAGAGAACAGCTGTGCCAGAGCTTGTGACTGACCCAAAGTCACATCAGCAGGTGCAAGTGGGGGAATCAAACACAGTTCTCCCAGATTAGAGTCCGCACACTTCACCACTACACCAAACTGGCTCTCTGATGGCTTCACATGGAGACACACAAGATGCTGTTCTTACTCTGAATCAGACCATTGGTCCATCAAGGTCAATAGCAGGGCTCTTTTTGTAGCAGGAACTCCTTTGCAAATGAAGCGACACACCCCCTAATGTAGCCAATCCTCCGAGAGCTTACAGTAGCCCCCTGTAAGAAGAGCTCTGTAAGCTCTTGGAGGATTGGCTACATTAGGGGGTGTGTCGCCTAACTTGCAAAGGAGTTCCTGCTACAGAAAGAACCCTGGTCAATAGTGTCTACTCAGACTGGCGGCCGCTCTCCACGATCTTAGGCGAAGGTCTTTCCCATCACCTACTGCCTGGTCTTATGAAACTAGAGATGCCAGGGATTGAACCCGGGGCCTTCTGAAGGCCGAGCAGAGGCTCTTCCACTGAGCCACGGCCCCTCCCCAAAGTGCTTTAGTAAAGTATCAGTAACAGCACTACCACTAGTGGTAGTAGTACTTCTACTAGTACTTTTCTCTCTCTCTCTTTTTTTGTTCTACGCCCCCCCCCATGTCCTTCCCGCCCTGCCGTGCGGGACAGCAGTGTGGCTAGCAAAAGAGGATTGCTTTATTGCCACCTTGATCGGTTTCAATCTCTTGTTTTATTTTGCAGTCCTCTTAACTATATATTAATTGATTTTAAAGGCCTATAGTGTTGTAAATCGCCCAGAGACTGCTCGCCAGGTGGGTGATTAATAATAATAATAATAATAATAATAATAATAATAATAATGATGATGATGATGATGATGATGATGATGATGACAATGACAACAACAACAACGACAGCAATTATGATAATAACCATGGCCATGATGGTGATGTTGATGATGATAGCGAAAATGGAGCAAAGTTGGTCAAAATGAGCTTTCCTGACTGTTTCTTGACCAGAAGTCGGAATCTCCAAGTCGGCCCTTTTCCAAGTCTGGCTGCTGATGAATGGCTAATCCGGGCATTCATGAGAACATTTTGGCAGGCTGTTAAAATGTCACCAGCTCCCTGCAGCTCAGAATTATGGCCCGCCTGACCTGGCAACGCTCCTGGCCAGCTAAGGCTCAAACTGAGGGGGGGGCCCTGCACCCCGTTTTTACGCTGGGGATATAAGTGAAACTAGGTCTCGACATATAGGGTGGGACCTGGGGATGTCCCGGAATTATAACTGGTCTCCGGGCTACGGAGCTCAGTCGCCCTGGAGGGAAATACCATCTTTGAAAGGTGGACTGTATGGTGTAGTGGTTGGGAGTGCGGATTCTAATCTGGGAGAACGGGGTCTGATTGCCCACTTCTCCATGTGCAGCTGCTGGTGTGACTGTGGGTCAGTCACAAGTTCTCTCGGAGCTGTTCTCTCAGGAGCAGTCCTCGAAAGAGCTCTCTCTCAGCCCTGCCTACCGCACAGGGTGTCTGTTGCTGGGAGGGGGAGGGAAAGGTGATTGTCAGGTGCTCTGAGACTCCCTCGGGTAGTGAAGGGCTTTAGACCCTGCGGAGGTCTCTCCTCTCCCCCCCACAAGCCCCGCCCTCCTCAGGCTCCACCCCCAAACCTCCAGGGATTTCCCAACCCAGACCCGGCAGCCCTATATAATCCAGATATGGTTCCCTGTGTTATTTCCCCTCTCAGGGCTCCTTCGCCGGCTCCAAGGAGAGCCTAGCCTGGCCGCCTAAGGAGAGACCTGCCGGAGCAGAAGCAGGGGCCTGTCCGCCGGCCATCGGGATGCCAGGACCAGCGGCAGCTTGGAGTCGACAACCCGAGTGCAAAGACACAACACGGGGGGTGCCATCTGGCCTCCCACCTAATGCAAGCTTCTGGCTTTGCGCGAGGGGTGCCAACTCCGGTTTGGGAAATCCCTGGAGATTTGGGGGTGGCGCCTCAGCAGAGCGCAATGCCATCCAGTCCCGCCCTCCAAAGCAGCCATTTCCTCCAGGGGAACTGGTCTCCGTCAATGCTCCTTCTACGCTGTGGAGTCTTGTCAGCAAATATTCTACTTTGTGAGCTACTGGCCTTAAAGCTGTGATTTGGCTACTGCATAAATTAATTTTGCCCTTGAGCCCTCCTTCCTGAGCTAAGACAAAAACGGGTGAGCCGGAGGCTAACAAACGGAGAGCTAGCTCACGCTAACTCAGCTTAGAGGGAACACTGGTCTTTGTGGTCTGGAAAACAGCTGCAATGCCAGGAAATCTCCAGGCCTTACCTGGAGGTTGGCAAACCTACTCCGAACAAATCTCAACTATCCGTTCTCCCCCCCCGTTCTTAAAAGACTTGGCAGCACATGAAAATTAGAAGTTACGACACTGAGCTGCAGGCCAGAAGGTCGGTAGTTGCGGCTGTTCGAGACCCGAGTGCCGTGTGACAGAGTGAGTTCCCGCCTCTGGCCCCAGCTCCTGCCAACCTTGCATTTCGAAAGCAAGAAATTGCAAGTAGGTAAATAGGTACCGCTTCAGTGGGAAGGTAACAGCGGTCTGTGCGCCTCGACATTTAGTCATGCTGGCCACCACAGAAACGTCTTCAGACAGCGCTGGCTCTTCGGCTTGGAAACGGAGATGACCACTGCCCCCTAGAATCGGATTCGACTAGCTTTCGAGCAAGGGAGACCTTTACCTTTACTTATGCCCCGGAGAGGTAAATGCGTCTCCCCTAACTGGTAGAGAGGGGAACGGGCAGACAAATATATTCCAGGTGGTCCCAACCCAAGGCCCACAAAGCCCAGCACCACTGGCCCAGTCAGATGCCAGGCAGAACACAGGGCGGGGGGGGGGCACTCTTCTTGCGCCTTCCTGTAAGTCAGGGCGGGCCTATTCCGTCACATCCCCCGGCATCTGCTCTTAAGCAGGTAGACTGCTTCTCAACATGGAGGCTCCATTCTTAACGACCACATTTTCAAGCTGTCGCTGGGCCTGCCTGCTGCAAATGGGACGCCGTCCCTGCTCTTTGGCGCACGGAGCAGCTGGTGTTCCTGGACACTCCATTTCGCTGTCACGATTGGCAAGGTCTTTCCTTCCACAGATGAGAAACGTTCGCCCGCTGGATTTCTGCCTAGCGCCTAGCCACTGAATGCAAAGGGGCAGCCTCTTCCCTAATTCTCCCCTTGGCCTGCGTCCGCAACACAACCACGGCCGCCGCCTTTTGATTCATTCTCCCCCGTCATCTATTAATCAATTCCGAGGCACCAGGCCTACCACCATTAGCTCTGGCAGAGCTTCTGGGCCGGTAACAGCTGTCTGTCAGGCAGAAATCCAGAGGCGAAGCCCCTCCCCGCTGCTCCAAACCACGCCCGGTGTTTCCTGCGAATTTCTGCTTTCCCACAAAGGATGTAAGATGATTTCTACTAGACCAGGCCAAGATAGAATCATAGAATCACAGAGTTGGAAGGGGCCATACAGAGGCCATCTAGTCCAACCCCCGGCCCAACGCAGGACCAGCTGACAGCATCCCTGCCAAGCGTTTGTCCAGCCACTGTTTGAAGACGGCCAGTCACGGGGAGCTCACCATCTCCCTAGGCAGCTGATTCCACTGATGCACGACTCTGACTGTCAAAAAGTTCCCCCCGGTATCCAGCCGGTACCTTCCTGGCCTTAATTGAAACCCAGGATTGCAAGTCCTCTCCTCTGCGGCCAATGGGAACAGCTCCCCGCCCTCCTCTAAGGGACAGCCCTTCAGATACAAACTTATTACAGTTCCTCAGGGCCTGTAAGACGGAGTTGTCCAGCCAGGCCTTTGGCGGAGGCGGCAGATGTCCAATCACACTGCCCCCCCCCCACACACACACAGCCCAAACCCACCTGAGCCGTGCACTTATCGAAGCCCTCTTGGCCAAGATTTGTCCGCTGGCCCAGTATGCTGGCCCTCTGAACATACGTTCAGCACACACCCGGGGGCCCATTTCTTCTCGCTCGCCATCACGTTTGTAAACGATTGGATTTTACCGATCTTATACTGTGTTATGATGCATACATTTTATTTGTATATTCTTTTGTTGTGATCCGCCCTAAGCCCAGTTGTAGGGGAGGGCGGAATATAAATCACACAAAATCAATCAATCGATCAATCAATCAATCAAATACTTCTACTGTAGACCAACAAGGCTACCCTCAGGAGGAGGAGGAGGAGGAGAGATTGGATTTATACCCCGCCCTTCACTCAGAGTCTCAGGGCGTCTTACAATCTCCTTTCCCTTCCCCTCCCCACAATAGGTGCCCTGTGAGGTAGGCGGGGCTGAGAGAGCTCTTTCGAGGACTGCCCTTGAGAGAACAGCTCTGAAAGAACTTGTGACTGACCCAGGGTCACACCAGCAGCTGCATGTGGAGGAGTGAGGAATGAAACCCGGTTCTCCCAGACTGGAGTCTGCGTTCTTAACCACTACACCAAACCAGCTCTCGGATGTGACTTTTGTTGGGCTGACCGCAAGAAACTCTTTCTTTCAGTTGCATCTGAGAACTCTCCTCCATATTTAGTTTTAATTTCTTTATTTATAGCCCGCTTTTCTCCCCAACAGGGACCCAAAGCAGTTTACATCACTCTGCTCTCCTCCGTTTTACCCTCACAACACCCCTGTGAGGTAGGTTCAAGCTTCCAGGGGAGAGTTTGGATTTGAACCTGAGTCTTCCACATCCTAGTCTGGGGCTTTAACCACCACTCCATGCAGACAGAGCAAGAAAGGTCACCCTGTTAGTCTGTCTGTAGCATTAGAAAAGAGCTAGGGTCCAGCAGTACCTTCAAGACTAACAAAACTTCCCTGTCGCAAATTTTGTTAGTCTTTAAATTGCTACCGTTAACTGGACTCTCGCTCTTTTCTACTACACCGTGCCGGCTCTGTTTCTTGACTTGTCGGCATATCTCACTGTTCAGCAATGCAGATTTCTCAGCTGCTCTGAACGATCCGTGCCTCCAGGCACATCTGGTTCTCACCTGGCTGTTTTAGGGGCTTTGAAAATTTTGGCGCATAATTTGACAAAGTCATTGTTTTCTGTGTAGCCAGGAGTCCTCTGAGTATGTAGATATTTCCCCCCCACCCCTTACATTTGTTGCACGCACGGTTTATGAAACAGTTATACATTTTGCACTCTGCCACTGACTAGCAGATTGACTTAGTAGGCACGCTTAGCACTTCCATGATATAAATATATTTTAAAGTGCCGTTTATGATTCTAACCACATGAACAGGAATCAATCATGGACATATATTCAGCCTGCTGGGAGAATAAGATTGCTACCTTGCTATTCTGCTAAGGATTGTGGCCTTGGCTGGCCGGCTGCAACTGCGCATGTGTCAGTTAAGCCTAGCTAAAATGGAGAATGACAGCACCCTGTAAAACATATCAGCTAATATAGATACGTTTAGAGCTTCACAGTTTAAGAGTCTATTGTTTAGCAAAAAGAAGAAAAAACTTTGCCTGGGAAGACCCAACCCACAGATCTTAGCCCAATTAGAAATTTATGATGAAGTATAATGGTAACAGCGTTCCGTGCGCTTTGGTGTTTAGTCATGCCGGCCGCATGACCACGGAAACGTCTTCGGACAGCGCTGGCTCTTCGGCTTTGAAACAGAGATGAGCACCGCAACCCTAGAGTCGGATTCGACTGGCTTTCGAGCAAGGGAACCTTTACCTTTACCTTTTATAATGGAACCAATCAACATGCTTTGCTAGTTTATGTCATATTGAGTATAAAATTCTATGTCACCCATTGTAATGTTGGATGAGCGGGTGGGTATTCGAGGGTCCCAAAACCTTGTGTACCTGTGCGCTCCCTTTATTAATTAATAATATTTTTTTAGTGGTTCTTCTCTACAGGACAGTGCCGTGTGTTTCTCAAATTGGGTTGGGCAAACACAAGCCAGAGACAGAGTTCCTGTCCCACACATTTGACGGGCCTAGTTTTTCCCCCACTTTCATCATCTGCACAAGGACCAGTTGCTTGACTATTGCAGGCAGTTGTTTTATCCTTTTTTATTATTACAGAACTATTGTTTTTGTAATGACTTCTCTGACTGATCGGCCAATGTGGTGCAGTGGATAGACTAGGATCTGGGAGACACAACAGGTTCGAATTGCTGGATATTGTAACTGCATGCAAGACGATCTGGGAGGGAAAGGGTTAAGAGCAGGGCTATTTCGGGGCAGGAACGCACAGGAACAGAGTTCCGGCTGGCTCCCGAGTTGGCCACGCCCAGCAGGAACTCGTTGGCATAACAGGCCACACCCAACAGCAGAAACTCATTAGGATTGGCTACATTAGGGGTGTGCAGCCTAACATGCAAAGGAGCTCCTGCTCCCAAAAAAACCCTGAGTTTTGACCAACAAACAAGGTAAACAGAATATGGTCGAATCTGTATTTGCATTTTTAAATCAGTTTCGTGCCGCTGTGATGCTGTCGAGCATAGAGAAAGACAGCGTCACGGCAGCACGAAACTGATTTAAAAACGCAAATGCAGCAGGAAACTAAGAAGCAAAAGGTGGGTGTGGCTGGATGACCACACTACTGGTAACATGGGGGTGTGGCCTAATATGCTAATGAGTTCTGTATGACAGCAGGTGGCCACTAGTGTGGGTGGCCTTAAAAGAGGATTAGGCCACTTCATGGAGGAGGAGGAGGAGAGGGCTATCAGCGCCTATGAGGTGGTAGCTCAATGGAACCTCCACGTTCAGGGGCAGTCTACCTCTGACTCACAGTCCCTGGGGTGGGGGGAAAAAACAACAGGCCTGGATTAGACACTGTGGGACTGCATGCTGGTCTCTGGTCTGATTCAGGAGCAATCTCACGATTTACCCCTCCACAACAGGGCCAGAGGGAAAAGAGTCCGCTGGCTTTCTCTACCACGGCTTCGGTTTTTACGATTCATCATCCCTTTCCCGGCCAAGCCGCGAATGCAAACATTTTCCCGCTCTCTGACAGCTCGATTGCAATTTTGGGAAACAGTTGACAGGAGCTACGCAATAAAGGCAGGGCTTGAATGAAGAGGCCTATCAAAGTATTGATCAGGGATGGGGTGGTGGTGGTCATAATGCACGGGACGGAAAATATATTCTCACATAAATGAGGGAGGGAGCATGCGCTGTCACTCGCGGAGCTCATGCCGACGCCAACCTCGAGCGCCTGCCAGGATGGCTCACGGCCTCATCCGGGAGAGACGGATGAACAGGGCTTTGGGGGCCAGGGCCACAGGATCCGTTCCCTGTCTTTCTACTTGGATTTAAAAAAATCCTCTCTGAGTTTCGCCCTGATCTGGGTAGCCCAGGCAAGCCTGATCTTGTCAGATCTCGGAAGCTAAGCGGGGCCGACCCTGGCAAGTGCATGGAAGGGTGACCTCCAAGGAATACCAGGGCCGGGATGCAGGGGCAGGTTATATCAAGCCACCTCTCTGAAACATCCTAGCCCCACTAGGGGTCACCAGAAGTCGCCATGACTTCCAGGATCACACGCATACACACACAATTTTCACACACACCCCAAAATTCCTCTCTAACCCTGCATCATTTAGAAATCAATGGAGCCAACAGCAGTACTCTAATTGGAGGCTTGGCTCATGGTTCAGTGGCAGAACATCTGCTTGGCATGCAGAAGCTGTCCTTCCTGAGCCAAGACAAAAATGCGTGAGCTGGAGGCTAAAAAACTGTGAGCCAGCTCACACTAACTCAGCTTAGAGGGAACACTGGGCCTGATCCAACATGGTGTCTCTCATATCCTTGATGCTGGGAGGGAGAAACAAAGGGAGGGCTTCTGGAGTTCTTGCCCTGCTGGTGGACCTCCTGATGGCCCCTGGGTTTGGCCACCGTGTGACACAGAGTTTTGGACTGGATGGGCCATTGGCCTGATCCAAAATGGCTTCTCTTATGTTCTCTTATGTTATGTTCTTGGTGCTTGGGTGGTAACAGTGGGAGGGCTCCAGGAGTTCTGGGACTGCTGGTGGACCTCCTGATGGCCCCTGGGTTTTGGCCACTATGTGACACAGAGTGTTGGACTGGATGAGCCATTGGCCTGATCCAACATGGCTTCTCTCGTGTTCTTGTGAGCTGGCAGAAGCACATAGGAAGAAAACTCCCCTTTACAGAGCCGATGGAATCTTGACAGGTAAGGCTCCTTGCATTTCTAAGTACTTACTAAGTGCTTTACAAGAGTTCCCAATTTATCACACTCATTATTTTGGTCATCCACACAACAACCTTGTACATTATATCCCATGTAGCTTTTGGGTGGGACGGTGGTGAAACAGAGAGAAGATGGCTTCCTAAGGCCACTTGCGGTGGAAATGAGATTTGCCTCCACTGGTAGCCAGGAGTGACTTTAGATTCTCATATCTGGTTTTTAGATACTGAGGGGGGGAGCTAAGAGCTGGGTCTGTGCACATCTGCTGCTCCTAACTTGCCTGTTTTGCTGTGACCGGTTTCCCTTCCTGGCGGGTGTGGAAAATCCCCTCAAATCACAGATAACTTACGGGAACTCTGTAGGGTTTTCACGGCAAGAGGAAGTCTCTTGGCAAAACGTGTAGGAAATTTGGGGGAATTTTAATGAAGTAATAAAAATATATTTTTACCTGATTTTTGCACCATCGGCCTTGGCCTTATCACTTATCTCCCTTTTATTTTATCTTCGGTTGATTGTAAGTCATTCTATGGACTTCTATAGTGTTATATTGGCTGTTACTGTTGCAGTTGAATTTTTACTGTATCTTAATGGCCTTTTATCGATTTACTGGTTTTTTTACATTTTTGTGAACCGTCTCGGGGACTTCTAGTTGGAAGAAGGCCTATAAATAAAAAATTTCTTGACCAAATAGGAAGAGGTTTATTGTGACAGGAGCTTTTGTGAGTTGAAAGAAAGACCCGTTCACGGGTCTGAAACTGGCAAAGCATTATCAAGGGTCTGAGAAGGTGAACAGTCAACTCCCAGTCTCTATTGAACCCAAGTCGCATAAGCATCAAGCGTAGATACAGATTCCCATTCAGCACTGTTACAATATATACACTAAAACAAACAAACTCTTAATCTATTTCAAACTATTGCAAAGGGGGGGGTGCGCTTTCCTTTCTCCCTCAATATAAATTGCTCAAAAGGAGAAGGGGGAGACTGGATTTATACCCCGCCCTTCACTTGGAGTCTCAGAGCAGCTTACAATCTCCTTCCCTACCCCACAACAAACACCCCGTGAGGAAGGTGAGAGAGCTCTTTTGTGAACTGCTCTTGAGATAACAGCTCTGAGAGAACTTGTGACTGGCCCAAGGTCACACCAGCAGCTGCATGTGGCGGAATGGGGAATCAAACCCGGTTCTCCCAGACTGGAGTCCGCATTCCAAACCACTACACCAAAATCCACATACTTAACACTATTCAAGAATATCAGATTTGATCTTCTCCCACTTTCTCTTTCACCATCTGTCACTTTCCATTTTCATTCTTTGGAGCGGGGGGACGGGATGGGACCTTGCATTCTTTTCCTCACTCCCCCCCCCCTTTTAAAAAAAGCTTGGCAGTCTTTCAGCAATTGCAGTCCAAATGCTTGCTGTTTAATTTTTCCTTCTAAACATATAATCCAACAAACAATCAAATCCTTGCCTAAATTATGCCAAGGAGAAAGACCACACACATCAGCAGAGAACTTCAACCTGCATGCCTGTCAAACATAGGGTTGCCATGTCCAGGCCAGGAGATTTGGGAGTGGGAGAACCCAGCAGGGATATGATAACATAGAATTCACCCTCCAGAGCGGCTCCTTCCCCCCATGGGAACTGAATTTAGTTGTCAGGATATGAAATTCCAGGGAGATTTCCAGACCCCTGGTATCTCCACCAGTTTCAAATCCCTCTAGGGGCTGACTGATCATACTGCATTTGTCATTATAAAGAAATCGGGGTATTTTGTTGTTTTGATCCCAACACAACTTAGTTGCATTCATCTATCAATGCACAACTTGTGAAATGGATGTGGAGAAGGATAACTGTGTGGATTGGGGAGGGGCTAATGGATTTAAAATGTGATTTTATTATGGATGTCTTAGTTTGCTGGCTGCTTTGGTGGCCCTAGAGGAGGACGAGGAGGAGGAGATTGGATTTATGCCCCGCCCTTCACTCGAGTCTCAGAGCGGCTTACAAATGCCTTTCCCTTCCCCTCCCCACAACAGACACCCTGTGAGGTAGGTGGGGCTGAGAGAGCTCTTTCAAGAACTGCCCTTTCAAGGACAGCTCTTGTCAGAACTATGGCTTGCCCACGGCCATCCAGCAGCTGCAAGTGGAGGAGTGGGGGAATCAAACCCGTTTCTCCCAGATCAGAGTCGGCACGCTTGACCACTACACCAAACTGGCTCTGTGAAGGCAGAAAGGCAGGGCACGTATTTCGAAGCATGAAACGAAATAAATAAGTTGTGGGGAAAACAATTCTCTCTTTTCATGCGATCTAAACACACACAGAAATGCGAAAGCTCGGGTTCTAAATACTGTGAGGCAATGTTCCCCCCAAGCTGTGGAGTCTTGTGAGCAAGAATTCTACTTTGTGAGCTCCTGGCATTAAAGTTGTGAGCGAGCAATTTGGCTGCTGCATAAACTTGCTTGCTCCGGAGCCCTCCTTCCTGAGCTAAGACAAAAATGTGTGAGTCGGTGGCTAAAAAACAGTGAGCTAGCTCACACTCACTCAACTTAGAGGGAACACTGCCTGTGAGGTGTAGAACAGCATGCACCCAGACAGATCAAGAAGAGTAGCCGAGTTAGTCTGTCTGCGGCAGGAGAAAAGAGCCAGAGTCCAGCAGCACCGTCAAGACTAACAAAATTGGTGTCAGGGGAGGCGCTTCCGTGAGTCACGGCTCACTTCTCCAGTTGCCTTGACGAATTTCCATTCTGTAGGGCTAAGTGTGGTGCCTTCCACGGAGACAGGTCAAGACGGGTAGCCGTGTTAGTCTGTCCGCAGCAGTTGAAATGAGCCAGAGTCCAGCAGCACCTTCAAGACTAGCAAAATCTGTGGCGGGGTGGGAGCTTTCGTGAGTCATGGCTCACTTCTCCAGATAGATAGAGACGGGGGGCCGTGTTCAGTCTGTCTGCAGCAGCAGGAAGGAGCCAGAGTCCAGCAGCACCTTCAAGGCTAACAAAATCTGTGTCAGGGGCTTTCAAGAGTCATGGCTCACTTCCCCAGATTCCTCACCACTTCACTTCTTCACATTTAGCCGTACAGAATAGAAACCCGTCAACTTTGGGAGGAAACCTGCACCCGGTGAAAGCGGGGCTAGGTACAGAGAGCTTGTGCTGGGAGGTAGGGTGGGGTGGGGTGGGGGGAAACAGTGCAATCCCATGCAGGAAGACTCCAGTCCAAACCCATGAATATCATCCTGAAGTAACTCTGCAGAAGATTCCTTTGTTAATAGCACTGGAGGGGAGAGACGGCAAGTCCCTGTGAAATGCCACAAACCTAAAAATACGGCGTCTGTTGTGAGCTGCAAGGCAAGGGAGACAGGAGTACGAATTCTGCATCCAGCGATCCTCTGTACAACCCTATCGACAGTTACTGCAGTGTAACCCCGTTGAAATGAATGGGCTGAGACTGGCGTAACTGCGCAGGGCTGCATGGTGTTGCGTTCAGCCGGGGACTAACAGCAGGACCGGCCGATGAATTGTAAAATTAGCACCTTGCTTTTCTCGTCCGTGCCCTAAAGAAGCTTGCCATTTTTTAAAAAAAGATCTAATAATTCATACTGATGCACACTGTGACATCAGGGCTATTATTTATTTAAATTCCCTTCCAGCCGCCCCCTCGACTCGACGAGCTCCCGGCAACATACCATATGCAATGCTCGGTGTAATCCTAGAGAGATTTGTGCTCTTCTAAACCTATTGAATGCAGTACACTTGGAAGGTTCTAGCTCCGATTAGGACTGCACCTTAAGGCTATATTTTTTTTAAAGAAGATCATCTATCCCCCAGCACTAACAACACATCCTGAGTTCTTATAACGATGGCACAGATTGAAATAACTTGAAAGCAAGGGCTACAGAATAAATCACTTGGAGGGGGAAAACAAGGAAATGGTGATTTATCGGTACTGGCTCTGTCAGAACACACAAAAAAGCCAAAAGCATGCAGACAGGATGTTATTGAAGACCTAGCAAGGCCCACCGAGAGCAAAAGCCGATAACAACTGGCGGGATCCTTCCATGTTGTTCTCCGACCTCTTTGCTCAAAGCGGCCCTCTGTGCTGTGCCTAGAAATACCCCTCCCTCTCACCAAAGGAGCCCCCTGTACCCCACCAAACTCTCCCCACGTCCTCCTTCCAGAAGTTCCCCCTGTACACGGCTTCATTTTCTTCTCAAGACTAAGAGTTCCCTGCCCATCCTCTCTTATCCTTTCTGGCCTGCTTGTGAACTTTCCCCGGAGCTGGCCATCCCTGAAGATAGAAGGACAGGCTCGTAGGGCCTTGGACTGACCGGCTGGACAAGTTCTGACCCTGAGCCTCGAATGCGCCTGGAGCAAGCCAACAAGCATGGACGGCTTCAAGAGGAAATTGGATGAAAATAACATAAGAACGTAAGAGAAGCCAATGTTGGATCAGGCCAATGGCCCATCCAGTCCAACACTCTGTGTCACACAGTGGCCAAAAATACCAGGGGCCATCAGGAGGTCCAGCAGTGGGGCCAGGACATTAGAAGCCCTCCCACTGTTGACCCCCCCCAAGCACCAAGAATACAGAGCATCCCTTGCCCCAGACTGAGAGTTCTTATCTATACCTTGTGCCTAATAGCCTCTGATGGACCTCTGCTCCATATGTTTATCTAATTCCCTCTTGAAGCTGTCCATGCTTGTAGTCGCCACCACCTCCTGTGGCAGTGAATATGGGGCAGAGGTCCATCGGTGGCTATTAGCCACAAGGTATAGATAGGAGCTCTCGGCCTGGGGCAAGGGATGCTCTGTATTCTTGGTGCTTGGGGGGCAGCAGTGGGAGGGGCTTCTAGTGTCCTGGCCACACTGCTGGACCTCCTGATGGACCCTGGTATTTTTGGCCACTGTGTGACCCAGAGTGTTGGACTGGATGGGCCATTGGCCTGATCCCACATTGGCTTCTCTTACGTTCTTAAGCCTTCAGATATAAACAGCTCTTTTTAAAGAATACCAAATCTTATTTTATTCCCTCCAGTTTGTCAAGAGCGGTTCCAGCCAGGTTGGAGAGTGTTTGGGATCAGCACCATCTCCTAGCTTGGATCCCCTTCCCTTTTTTTGGTGAAGACCCGGACCGGGAAACTTTGGCACGAGTGGACCCAACAGAAGCTACCCAAAGCCTGAGAGGGTAGAAGGCAACCCCCCTTGCCACTGCTGCCGCCGCCCAAGTCTAAGCCGGTGACGGCCTGTGACTCTCTCTCTCCCCAGCTGAGACAAACGTGGAGTTACTGACGTATCTCAAGACCAGAATTTAGACTTGCAATAAAAATAGCAACAGACGCGGCCGGCCGGTTGACTGCCACCGCTGCCAGCCAGACATCCCCCCACACACACACACAAAAACACTGCCAATCATAGATTGGGGAAGGGAGAGGAAAGGGAGACTTCTCCTGTCTCAAACAAAGCCCTTTCTTGGAAGGGAGGGGGGCAGTCAGGATGCCAACACTAGTGGGAAGATAGGGCGGTGGGGTGGTGATGGTGGAGACACACACTTACTTCGCAGGATCCCGAAGAGACAGACACAGACCAGAAGAGCCATCGAGGCCGGGGTCCGCTTCATTTCCTGCTCAAGACGAGAGACTCATCCTCTTCCCGCCCCCACCGCCCCACTTCGAGGTGGGAGGGAGGAGGGAGGTCCCGATTCCGCGGTTTCTTCGCCTCCCGGGCTTCGATGGAGGCTGCGGAGAGGGAAAGGCTCATCCGAGGCAAGGGAGGGGATTGGGGAGGGGGACGCAACAGCGGCAATTCCGCGCTCCCCCCTCCTCCGGCCGCCTTCTTTCCTCGGCGGGGCCGCTGTCCGAGGTGCTGAAATCCAAACCCGGCCGACTTCTCTCTCTCTCCCGCCGGCTCCCCTGCGCTGTCCCTGGTGCTGAAAACCAAAACCCAGCCGACTTCTCTCTCGCTTTTTCCCCGGCTCGCCTGCGCTGTCCCTGGTGCTGGAATGCCTCCCGCGCTCAGCGGCGCCGGAGAGCCATGCGCAAAGCCGGGGACACCCCCTCCCCCGCTCCCCACCCGCCCACCCACCCGCACCGACACACGCACACCCTCTCCCGCCCCGGCCAGCTTTGCAAAGGCGGTGGGGGCAGAGGTTAGGGGGGTGAGGCGAGACGGCACACGCCACAGCAGGCGCTGGCCCCGGGAGGAGAGGAGAGGCTCCTGGCTCTCCTCTCCGGCATCGCCTTCCTCCTCCTCCTCCTCCCCTTGACGCAGCAAGAGAGAGAGAGAGAGAGAGAGAGAGAGAAAGGCCACCCCTTAGGGATCCACGGGCCAGCAACGCATCCTCCGACCGCCGCCGACTCAGGTCCCGCCGGGACCCATTGGGAGTTAGCCAAAGCGCATGGTGGCAGCGAAGGAAGGAAGGAAGGAAGGAAGGAAGGAAGGAAGGAAGGAAGGAAGGAAGGAAGGAAGGAAGGAAGGAAGGAAGGAAGGAAGGGCCTTCTTCTTCCTCTGTAGTGGGGAGTCAGGGCAAACACCCAGCAGGCCGGATAGAGGGAATGCCCAGAGCCAAAGAGACGATTGTTCCCGCAGGCAGCAGCATAATAGCCGCACTCTCATTAGGAGGCGGACGTCTGATGTGCAGGGAATGGTGAGGGAGAGAGAGCACGTGGGACAGAGGGCTCGCCATGCGTGCGTATGTGGGGGGAGCAGAGAGCTGTGTGCAGGGCGGGGAGAGACGCTCGGCAGGGCCACGACCCTAATAGATGTGTACGTTTAGATGGGGGAGGGGTGGACTTCTCCCCTTGCCAGTGAGAGGACAGGAAATTGTCTGCATATATATGTGAGCAGGGGAGGGAGGAGCGGAAGCCTCCGTGGTCCCTGCTGAATTGTGCCTGTAGAAATGCCTGTGAGGGAGGGGAAAGGGCTGGGAAAGGGGGAACGGACAGGGGTGCACCTTTGCTTAATTGGTGTGCGCGTGGCCACAGAGAGGGGGCAAGGGGGAGGAGCATCTGCATGCCCTGCGAGACCGGCTGTGGTGGTGGGGGGAGGCAGGAGGGAAAGTAGCCTTTTGTTCATAAGATCTGAGTCAAGTGGCACCTACAGGCCCGTAGCTAGGATTTAATTAAAAAAAAATAATACTAAGAACATAAGAGAAGCCAATGCTGGATCAGGCCAATGGCCCATCCTGTCCAACACTCTGTCACACAGTGGCCAAAAACACCAGGGGCCATCAGGAGGTCCAGCAGTGGGGCCGAGACACTAGAAGCCTTTCTACTGTTGCCTCCCCCCAAGCACCAAGAATACAGATCATCACTTGTCCCGGACATAAGAACATAAGAGAAGCCAATGCTGGATCAGGCCAATGGCCCATCCTGTCCAACACTCTGTCACACACTGGGCAAAAATACCAGGTGCCATCAGGAGGTCCAGCAGTGGGGCCAGGACACTAGAAGCCCTCCTAATAATACTGTATTAGTTTTTTTAACAAGCATCAGTATACACATTTCATGCTGTTTTCAAACACTTCACTATAGTTTCAGATACATCATGCATTTCCATACCTCTATGCACGTTTCATCTGAAATAACTCAACCACATGTCTTACTCCAAAATGTTCAGTACGTTCGAGAGGTTTCTGTGCATCCTTTCCCATAAGCATTCCGCAGATAAGTGAAATTAGAACTTTTGTCGTTTGGTAGGCAATGTGAACGATTTCCCCCCCTAACCCTTTTAGAGGTTGCTTTAAGATGTTTGGAAGATTGATCTTCTGTAGCCAGGATTTCTTTTGTTTAGGTAAAAGTAAAGGTTCCCGTGCTCGAAAGCCAGTCGAATCCGACTCTAGGGTTGCGGTGCTCATCTCCGTTTCAAAGCCAAAGAGCCAGTGCTGTTCGAAGACGTTTCCGTGGTCATGTGGCCAGCATGACTAAACACTAAGGCGCATGGAACACTGTTACCTTCCCACCGAAGTGGCACCTATTTATCTACTTGCAATTTCTTGCTTTCAAACTGCTAGGTTGGCAGGAGCTAAAACTAGAGACGGAAGCTCACTCCATCATGCGGCACTCTCGGGTCTCAAACTGCTGAACTACTGACCTTCCACAGCCTGCAGTTCAGTGTCTTAAGCACTTGAGCCACCGCAGCTCCTGATTTCTCTTGTTTGGGGGCATTTAAATTTTTAAGGGGGCAGCTAAATCACAGTTAAGTAAATAAGTCTGAATGCCCGTCTGTAAAGGGGGAGGCTCCGAGCCTATGTCTAGCCCGTCCTTTCAAAGGATAGGGAAGCGAACGCATCAGTTCCTAGGGGGAAATTTCCTAGGGGGAAATTTCATTGCCTCCAGAAGGCATTTAAAAGGCCTTTTGAGAGTCCCCTTCCACAGGGCAAGAAAGCTCAGAAGGGCACTCAAGAGCGGCACCTTCAGTACCTCTCCCACAATCCCCCTCTCTGCTAGCCTGGTCCTGCTGTAGACCACCTTGGTCATGGGGAGTGCTTCCAAAGCATTCCCATGAGCCTTGGGGAAACATGCAAAAATAAGATTTCTGGCATGGCTAGTTGTGGGGCGTGGCTTTTAATTAAGGGGACAAGGCCCCCAATGCCCCACTGTCAGCTAGGCAACTGTCATAGCTGGTGGAGGGGGGAGAAGCTGATGGGTAGTCTGTTGCTGTAATAGAATCTTAACTTTTGCTTCTTCCTGTCTCATCTTATCTGCTAGCTTAGGCCGGTGACCTTGGTACCTTGCTGCTGCTTTCGCTGGGAATGCAAGCCTGTTAGCTTAGGCAGGCTTTAGTTTATTCCCTGATCGGCTCAGTCCCATCAGGGGGACTCCTTTGAGTTTTGTAGAACTCCCCATTTCACGCACTTGCAATCAGTTCTGACACAGTATGTAGGCACAGATGACCTGCCTTTACTGTACTCAATAAACTTGAACCTTTCTGAAGGAACGTTGTTGGGGGACTCTGACACCCACTGGAGCTATGGGCCTGAGCACCTTAGAGACCAACAAGATTTCCGGGGACGCAAGCTTTCAAGAGCCAAAGCTCCCTTCATCAGATATCAGATCTGACAAAGAGAGCTTTGACTCTCAGAAGCTGATATTTCCCAAAATCTTGTTGGTCTCTAAGGTGCTACTGGATTTGAATCGAGCTGTTTCCCTGCAGAAAAATACAGCTGCCTTCTGAAAGTAGCTTTGGTGCTTAGTACTGCAGAAATGAATAGTAATGTCCTGAACCAGATGGCTCGGGCTGGCCGGATCTCATGAGATCTCGGAAGCTAAGCAAGGTTGACCCTCGTTAGTATTTGGATGGGAGACCACCGAGGAAGCCCAGGGTTGCTACGCAGAGGCAGGCAATGGCAAGCCACCTCTGAACATCTATTGCTTTGGAAACCAGACTACTCGTCTCTATGGCTTATGGATTTCAAGATTATACGGATTTCCCAGGAACTATATAAATCCACTCTAAGATGAATGTATGTCAAATTGGATTATGGACTTACAATACAACAGGAGTGAGACACACTGAAATTTTGGGGACTTTATTTTCCTGCACTACTGCTGTTTCTTGCAAGAACCCCTTGGCTTTATCTAGTTATATGGTTATTGTGTCTCTGAACTTGGTATTAAACTTGTGTCACTGAACTTGGTATTTCCATACATATTTTGTTCTCCTTTAGTGATTTCAGCCAGCGTGTTTTTAGAGGGGGTGTTGTGCTTTCTACCATTTCATGTATGCTGTTCCCTTCCTTCTTTCGTTTTCCTTCTGCTTTTGTGGGGTTGGAAACCTTACAGCAGGGGTGTCGAACTCATTTGTTACGAGGGCCGGATCTGACACAAATGCCACTTTGTCGGGCCGGGACGGGCTAGGCCGGGCGTGCCATAGAATGCAACACAAAATACTTAAGAGTACTTTGTGTTACACGCATGGCCAGGCCCAATAAAGTGGCATTTATGTCAGATCCGCCCCTCGTAACAAATGAGTTTGACCAGGGCTCTTTTTGTAGCAGGGACTCCTTTGCATATTAGGCGACACGCCCCCTAATGTAGCCAATCCTCCAAGAGCTTACAGTAGCCCCCTGTAAGAAGAGCTCTGTAAGCTCTTGGAGGATTGGCTACATTAGGGGTGTGTGGCCTAATATGCAAAGGAGTCCCTGCTACAAAAAGACACCCCTGCCTTATGGGGTCACCAAAAGTCAGCTGTGACTTAATGGCACTTTCCTCCATCACCACCACCACCACTGACGCAGATACAGGCTGATTTAAGTGTGAATGGGAAGCCCCATGTTAAAGATGCATGAGACTGCCTCGAACAAGTGGTCCATCTAGTCCAGATACTTTCCCACCCATGCACACTTGGATAGTGGGAGGACACAGCCAGGCAGTTGTTCTGTGTGCTAACCTTCCACCGAGGGGCAAACAGTCTGCAGTTTGCTGAGCCAGTTTGGTGTAGTGGTTAAGTGCGCGGGCTCTAATCTGGGAGAACCAGGTTTACATAAGAACATAAGAGAAGCCAATGTTGAATCAGGCCAATGGCCCATCCAGTCCAACACTCTTGTGTCACACAGCGGCCAAAGATACCAGGTGCCATCAGGAGGCCCAGCAGTGGGGCCAGGACACGAGAAGCCCTCCACTGCTGCCCCCAAGCATAAGAACATAAGAACATAAGAGAAGCCAATGTTGAATCAGGCCAATGGCCCATCCAGTCCAACACTCTTGTGTCACACAGTGGCAAAAATACCAGGTGCCATCAGGAGGTCCAGCAGTGGGGCCAGGACACCAGAAGCCCTCCCACTGCTGCCCCTCCGGCACCAAGAACAGAGTGTATCACCTGCCCCAGACTTAGAGTTCCCATCTATACCCTGTGGCTAATAGCCACTGATGGACTCTGCTCCATATGTTTATCCAACATATAACATTGTTCTTGGTTCGATTCCCCACTCCTCCACTTGCCCCTGCTGATGTGACCTTGGGTCAGTCACAGCTCTGGCACAGCTGTTCCTGAAACAGCAGTTTCTGTCAGAGCTCTCTCAGCCCCACCTACCTCACAGGGTGCCTGTTGTGGGGAGGGGAAGGAAAGGAGTTCGTAGCCGCTCTGAGATTCCGAGTGAGGGCGGGTATAAATCCAGTCTCTTCTTCTTCTTCTACTTCTCCTCCTCCTCCTCAGCCCCTCACTGTATTGTTTCACATTGTGCTTGGATTTTAATCCGTGCTATTTATTTGTCTTTATCTGCCCCCACTTCCACCCCAGCCTTTCCCCCAATGGGAACCTGTGGCGGCTCACATCACTTTCCTCTCCTCCATTTTATCCTCACAACGATCCTGCGATGAAGGTTAGGCCCAGAGTGCATGTGACCGGCCCAAGGTCACCCAGCCAGTGTCCACGGCAGCATAGGGATTCAAACTCGGGTGTTCCAAACAGTGTTCCCTCTAAGCTGAGTTAGTGTGAGCTAGCTCTCCGTTTTTTAGCTTCCGGCTCACATATTTTTGGCTTAGCTCAGGAAGGAGGACTCCAGGGCCAACTAATTTATGCAGCAGCAAAATCGCTCGCTCACAACTTTAATGTCAGAAGCTCACAAAGTAGAGTTTTTGCTCACAAGACTCCACAGCTTAGAGGGGGCATCGGTCGCAAATCCTAGTCCAACGCTCTGTTTACTACACCACACTAGAAATGATTGTGTGTGTGTGCATATTGTATGCGATTAGCTAAGCGAAAGGAGCTGCGGTGGCTCAAGTGGTTAAGATGCTGAACTGCAGGCTGTGGAAGGTCGGTAGTTCAGCAGTTCGAGACCCGGGAGTGCCGCATGACGGGGTGAGCGCCCGTCTCTAGTTCCAGCTCCTGCCAACCTAGCAGTTCGAAAGCAAGAAATTGCAAGTAGATAAATAGGTACCACTTCGGTGGGAAGGTAACAGCGTTCCGTGCGCCTTGGTGTTTAGTCCTGCCGGCCACATGACCACGGAAACGTCTTCGGACAGCGCTGGCTCTTCGGCTTGGAAACGGAGATGAGCACCACAACCCTAGAGTCGGATCCGACTGGCTTTCGAGCAAGGGAACCTTTACCTTTACCTAGCTAAGCGAAGTGTATCTGGCTGAGTCGATATCTCTGTGTGGCCATGCAGTTGTGAGTGTGTGTCTCTAACTCTCTCTTTGGAGGTGTCTGCTTTGAACTACGCGTATGTGTGGCATCGCCATGATGTCTGATGCAGGGGTCCAAAACTGATAGTTGGACAAAATAGATGGATGCAGGAGGCGAGCTTTAGGGATTCTCAGACTACTCCATTACTAAGGTTGCCAACTCTGGATTTGCAAATTCCTGGAGATTTTGAGGGTGGAGCCGGGGAAGATGGGATTTGGGGAGGGACCCGGTGTCATGCCAGAGGTACTGATTTGCAGAATCATCATGGATAAGATGCCTGTAAGTTTAGTCAGGATCAGCACATCCAGTGAGTTAAGCAAATGGGAGACAGCTGGGTCAAGGCAGCAATCTCTAATTAGCCTAGGACGGGGATTGGGAAAGTGAGGAATAAGAATCCGGTCCAAGAAGGCCAGAGGAACCCAGAAGAACCGAGGGACTTGCCTGAACATGCACACATCTACGCATTTGGAGGAAGCTGTGAGACCGGAGGTTCTCGACAACTTGACGAATGCCAGGAATACTGCACGTGGCCTTGAAGAGCCAGAGACTGTGGCGGGAATCTTCCTGAACTGCTCACCGTGAGGTATAGTCCGGGTGCAGGAGCTGCTCAGAAGACGGCCAGTGTCTGCAAGCAAGTGAGTCTTGGCAGTTCTGTGTAAACCCTGAAGCAAGTGGCTAAGCCAGAGGGAGCCGGACGTTCAGGGAGGAAGGATCAACAAACCGTCTGTATATAGTAGCTAGATAGTTAGGGTTAGTTTTGTCTATTGTCCGTTTTATTCCACAACTCCCCCTTTATCTGTTTTTACTTTCTTGAATAAACCTTTATGTTTTATAAGCCGGGAGTCTGAACAAGTCTTTGGGCAGTAGAGACTGTTTATGTGCCCTCCTTGCTTCTCCTAAGCTGAGCCGGCTGGCTCTGTAAACGAAGGGGACTCAGGATAAGGGAAGCACGCTACCAGAGTGACCCTGAGCCCCAGTTTGAATTGAGGCCCAGACCCAGGGGGTTGCCTGAGAGATATTGTGGCCAAACACCCACCTGGCACCCCAGGGTCCTGATGGATAAAGCATTTACATCACATGTATGTGATATGGTGGCAGATATATGACATGGTGGCAGCTGCGTGATCTGAATCCAGCCTGAGTAACGGCTTGTTTAAAGTAACACGCTGAAGAAAGTGAAAGCCTCCTTGAAGGCAAATTGGTCTATAAATGAGCCAGAGTGTGGAGGAGTTTAGCAACCTAGCTAGATAGAATGAATTCCAGGATAAAGAGTGAACCGTGTGCGTGTATACAGAATGAAGTGATTGAAGTTATTTTAACTGGGGAGGAATCAGACAAAGACCGAGATGATAAGTTAAATACGTCTAGCACTAATGAAGAAATAGAATGGAAAGTGCTGATGCAGAAGTTTGTAGAGTGCCAGCAAAGTACAATGGATCTCTTAAAGAGACAGTTTGTGAACAAACAGGCAAATGCATGGGAAAATAAGAAATTTCCAATCTATAGAGAAAATGATGACATAAGCGTATATTTATCGCTATTTGAATCAGTATGTAAATCACATCAGATATTGGAGGAAGATTACATACAGATTCTGTGGAGTCATACTCATGGAGATTTGGCTAGACTGCTACAACAAGTACCGCCAAATGAAGTCAATAATTATCAGAAATTTAAAAGGACTGCTTTACAGCATTTTGTTCCTACAGAGAGTCAGCTATGCTGGAATTTCAGAAGCATGCAACCACGACCAGGTGAGTTGTATACTGCGTTCATGACCAGAGTGATGAGAGCTGCGGAAAGCTGGTGGCAGGCGGCAGGAGTTGAGACGTTACAAGACCTGCGTGACCTGGTAATTAAAGAGCAATTTCTTATGTCTGTGCCCCAGGAAACGAATGTGTTGATGCAAGCAAACAGTTCAAAAGACCTAATGACTGTGGCTGCTTTTGCAGAGCAGATAGCTGCAAGTCAACAGCCTTTTGTTACAAAGGATGTCAGGCAAAGTTATGTAAATAACCAAAGGGGAAAAACGGATTCTGTGGCACGATGGAATGGGAAAGGATGCCTAGAAGGATATCGTTCCTCGAGGTTAGAAAGGCCTGTGGAAAAAAGAAAGAGCACTATGGACATAATATGTTACTATTGTTCAAAAAGGGGACACACAAAAAGAAATTGTGTAAAGAGACAACAGGATTCTAGTAAAGTAAATATCCAGCTGATTAAAGAAGGGAATGCTTCTGCAGACTTACTGGGTGTTAAAACAGAAATCTCTAGTCATTTACAGCAGCCGGGAGAAAGCTCAAGGTCAGACCGGGAGATGGAAGCCGGGAGAATCCAGGGCGGCGCTACAATCAAGGTCGGAACGACGGTGGCTATGAATCAACTACAGGTGTTGGACATTAATCAGCTCATTACGCAGGAACAGCGTGCGTGGGTGAGAGAATTTAGAACAGAGCCTGTTACTGTGAATCATGGACTGGTGATCCAAGCAACTAAAGACTCAGGTGCTGATATGTCTTCAGTTAAGAAGAGTTTGTTATCAGAGGTACAGTATGAGGGCTTAATAAGGGTGGAACCTTATGAATGTACTACTCAGTTAATTCCTGTGGTTAAGGTACATGTTAAATTTAGAGGTTATGAGGGAGAGCAACATCTACTAGTACATGAAAAGTCTGAATATGATTTTGTAATAGGCGCTGACCTGTTATACAAGGCAATGGCAGCACCAAATGCTCAGATCCCCTCACTTGAGGATAGAGAACCGGCCAGAGGAAATGGTGTTATGCAAACTGAAGGACAAGATAAGGAGGGTTTGCAATCGGAGGAGGGGGTGGAGAAAGTCTATAGAAAGTTTGACATTCAGGATAAAGTCTTAATGATTGCTGCAGATGGTGGGTCATTGGGTTGGCAGGGCCCTTATGAAGTAAAGAAAGTACTTTCAGGTAACCATTATTTGGTGCAAGAGGGTCTTGCAGAGCAAAAACTGAGGAAGGTTCATGTAAACCAATTGAGGACGTATGAGGAGAGAAGGGAGGTAATGTTCCCCTTGCAGGTGGAAGGAGAGGAAGTAGAGATCCCTGAGGTCAATTTGGAAGGAAATGATATAGAGGAGGTTCGGGTAATGGAAAATCTTACTCCGCAACAAGAGATGGAGTTGAAGGGTTTGCTGCAGAAATTCAAACCATTGTTTAACCAGGCCCCGGGGAAAACAAATATCTTGAGGCACCATATAGAGACAGGAGATCATAAGCCCATTAGAGTGAGTCCATATCCTCTGAATGGACCTATGAGGGAGGTGGTAAAGAAGGAACTCCAGCAAATGATGGACTGGGGGGTGATTCAGGAATCCCATAGTAATTGGGGAGCTCCCATAGTAATGGTGCAGAAAAAGAAGATCCGGGAAGAAGACCCTGTAGAATATAGGTTATGCGTGGATTACAGAAGACTTAATAAGGTTACAGACTTGGATCCTTACCCAACGCCTAGGATAGATCAAATGGTTGAATGGTTGGCAAGTGCGCAGTATATCTCCACTCTAGATTGTAGCAAGGGCTACTACCAAGTTCCTCTAACCCCTGAGGCCTCAGAGAAGACCGCTTTTGTTAGTCCTTTTGGGCATTACCAATTTGTAAGGATGCCTTTTGGGCTGAATGGGGCAAGTAAGACTTTCCAAAGATTAATGGACAGAGTATTAAAGGGTTTGACCTATGCATGTGCTTATCAGGATGATGTGGCAGTCATGTCAAATTCATGGGAAGAACATCTTGTCCATTTGGGAGTAGTTTGCAGAGGTTGAGGGATGTTGGGTTAACGGTGAGAGCCCAGAAGTGCCAGTTTGGCGGCAAAGAGGTCACCTATCTGGGACATAGGGTAGGCAGTGGCAAAATCAAACCAGTGGAAGCCAAAGTGGCCAGCATCTTAGAGTGGCCAGTGCCCGCTAGTAAGAAACAAGTTCAAAGTTTCATAGGGATGGTCAACTATTATAGGCGATTTATTCTGAATTTCAGCGAAAGGGCGGCTCCTCTTACCAATCTTTGTAAAAAGGCTGCCCCTGATAAAGTAACATGGACAAGGGAATGTCAGGAGGCCTTTGATGGTCTTAAGTTGGAATTGGTAAAGGCTCCAGTATTGAGTCCACCTGACTATTCCCGGCCCTTCACGGTCCAAGTAGATGCCTGTGAAAGTGGGGTGGGGGCCGTTTTGACTCAAAAGGGTGAGGACGGGGAGGTGCATCCAATTATCTTTTTGAGTGAAAGCTTCTCCCAAGAGAGAAAGCTTATACTACCATTGAAAAGGAGTGCCTTGCAATCGTGTGGTCCTTGAATAGATTACGACCATATTTGATGGGAGCCAAATTTTGCGTCCAGTCTGATCATAATCCATTAGCATTCCTAGATAAAATGAAGGGAAACAATGCTAGGATTTTGAGATGGGCCTTGAGTTTGCAGGACTATCAGTTTGAAGTCGAACATTTAAAGGGAAAGGAAAATGTTGTTGCTGATGCGCTGAGTAGGCGATAAGATGGAATATAGAAATCTGTCTGATAATTAATTTGTTCCCTTATTTTTGTAGAAGGTCTAATAACGCGTGTTGAGTCAGAACCTGTATGTATTAGGTAGAACCGTATGAACTCTGATGTACTTGTATACCTTTGTTTGAATGTACCTAGTTTAAGACTAGAGAACATTCCTTTAAAAGGGGGCGTGTCATGCCAGAGGTACTGATTTGCAGAATCATCATGGATAAGATGCCTGTAAGTTTAGTCAGGATCAGCACATCCAGTGAGTTAAGCAAATGGGAGACAGCTGGGTCAAGGCAGCAATCTCTATTTAGCCTAGGACGGGGATTGGGAAAGTGAGAAATAAGAATCTGGTCCAAGAAGGCCAGAGAAACCCAGAAGAACCGAGGGACTTGCCTGAACATGCACACATCTACGCATTTGGAGGAAGCTGTGAGACCGGAGGTTCTCGACAACTTGACGAATGCTAGGAATGCTGCACATGGCCTTGAAGAGCCAGAGACTGTGGCGGGAATCTTCCTGAACTGCTCACCGTGAGGTATAGTCCGGGTGCAGGAGCTGCTCAGAAGACAGCCAGTGTCTGCAAGCAAGTGAGTCTTGGCAGTTCTGTGTAAACCCTGAAGCAAGTGGCTAAGCCAGAGGGAGCCGGACGTTCAGGGAGGAAGGATCAACAAACCGTCTGTATATATTAGCTAGATAGTTAGGGTTAGTTTTGTCTATTGTCCGTTTTATTCCACAACTCCCCCTTTATCTGTTTTTACTTTCTTGAATAAACCTTTATGTTTTATAAGCCGGGAGTCTGAACAAGTCTTTGGGCAGTAGAGACTGTTTATGTGCCCTCCTTGCTTCTCCTAAGCTGAGCCGGCTGGCTCTGTAAACGAAGGGGACTCAGGATAAGGGAAGCACGCTACCAGAGTGACCCTGAGCCCCAGTTTGAATTGAGGCCCAGACCCAGGGGGTTGCCTGAGAGATATTGTGGCCAAACACCCACCTGGCACCCCAGGGTCCTGATGGATAAAGCATTTACATCACATGTATGTGATATGGTGGCAGATATATGACACCCGGCAGGATATAAGGCCACAGAGTCCACCCTCCAAAGCAGCCATTTTCTCCAGGGGAACTGATCTCTGTCACCCGGAGGCTGCCATACCAGGAGATCTCCAGGCCTCATCTGAAGGTTGGATGGACATCAGAAGAGCCCTGCTGGATCAGACCAGTGAGGGTCCATCTAGTCCAGCATCTTGTCTCACCCAGTGGCCTCAAGCAGTTCCTCTGGAGGGCCAACAACAGGGCAGAGAGGCCGAGGCCTTCCCCTCATAAGAACATCAGAAGAGCCCTGCTAGATCAGACCAGTGAGGGTCCATCTAGTCCAGCCTCTTGTCTCACACAGTGGCCTCAACCAGTTCCTCTGGAGGGCCAAAGACAGGGCAAAGAGGCCAAGGCCTTCCCCTCATAAGAACATCAGAAGAGCCCTGCTGGATCAGACCAGTGAGGGTCCATCTAGTCCAGTATCCTGTCTCACACAGGGGCCTCAGCCAGTTCCTCTGGAAGAGCCAACAACAGGACAGAGAGGCCGAGGCCTTCCCCTCATCAGGACATCAGAAGAGCCCTGCTGGATCAGACCAGTGAGGGTCCATCTAGTCCAGCCTCTTGTCTCACACAATGGCCTCAACCAGTTTCTCTGGAAGGGCCAACAACAGGGCTGTAAGGCCGAGACCTTCCCCCTCATCAGAACATCAGAAGAGCCCTGCTGGACCAAACCAGTGAGAATCCACCTAGTCCAGCATCCTGCCTCACACAGTGACCAACCAGTTCCTCTAGAAGGGCCAACAACAGGACAGAGAGGCCGAGGCCTTCCCCTGGTAAGAACATCAGAAGAGCCCTGCTGGATCAGACCAGTGAGGGTCCATCTAGTCCAGCATCCTCCCTCACACAGTGACCAACCAGTTCCTCTAGAAGGGCCAACAACAGGACAGAGAGGCCGAGGCCTTCCCCTGATGCTGCCTCCTGGCACTGGGATTCAGAGGATTAGTGCCTCGGAATGCGGAGGTTCCCTTTAGTCACCATGGGCTAGTAGCCACTGATAGACAGTCACGGACCTCCATGAATCTATCGAATCCTCATTGAGAGTCATTAACTCCTCTCCTCCCTCAAAGGTTCACCTTTGCATTTTGGTTGCAGCTTTGTAGTCTCCCTGCATTTGTCCAAAAATCCTGGCTTCCTAAACTCTCTGTGACCCGTGGCGGCTTCCTCTTATCTGAGTTTCATAACTGAAGTTGGCTCGATAGAAGGTATCGCCTCCTTCCGCTCTCTCAGTTGTCCTTAGCCGATTTCTCACTGCCAGTCTGATTTGGAATCAGCATTCTTATTTCCACGCACACGCACATCCAGTTGTTCCTCCATGAAGATGGATTTCCTTCACGGAGAGGGGGAATTATATCCAGAAGACACTCACGCCTCCGTAATACAGCGGGCACAAAGTCCGAAGATCAGTCTCCATTGCAGTAGGACTTTCCTTGTGTTGGGAATGAATTTTAGACCTCGGGGGCCGTGGCTCAGTGGTAGAGCATCTGTAAGGCATGCAGAAGGTTCCAGGTTCAATCCCCATCATCTCCAGTAAGGTTCATATTGTAGGTGATGCAAAGGACCTCAGCCTGAGACCCTGGAGAGCTCTGGAAAAACTAGCAAGATACTCCAGTTCCCTCTTCTCTCTCCCCTTCACCCTCTCTCTCCTCTCTCTCTCTCTCTCTCTCACACACACACTCCTGAACACAAACGTATCAAGGTAGAGCATTCATTGTATGCATACCCCCCTCCACACCCACAAGTACATAGTTAGTGACGGCCACAGGAATAAACACCTTTAAAGGGTGATTAGATAGATTCATGGAGGATAAGCCTATCAATTGGCTACTAGCCATGGTGGCTGAGGGGAATCTCCACATTCAGAGGCACTAAACCTCTGAGTACCAGAGCCAATGGACCATGCCAGGGGAAGGCCTCGGCCTCTATGCCCTGTTGTTGGCCATTCAGAGGATCTGGTTGAGGCCACTGTGTGAGATGGGATGCTGGACTAGGTGGACGATTGGTCTGATCCAGCAGGGCTCTTCTTATGTTCATATCAGGGGAAGGTCTTGGCCTCTCTGCCCTGTTTTTGGCCCTCAGGAGGAACTGGTTGGCCACTGTGTGAGGCAGGATGCTGGACTAGATGGACCCTCACTGGTCTGATCCAGCAGGGCTCTTCTGTTGTTCTTATGAGGGGAAGGCCTCAGCCTCTCTGCCCTGTTGTTGGCCCTCCAGAGGAACTGGTTGAGGCCACCATGTGAGAGAGGATGCTGGACTAGATGGACCCTCACTGGTCTGATCCAGCAGGGCTCTTCTAATGTTCTTGTGAGGGGAAGGCCTCGGCCTCCCTGCCCTGTTGTCGGCCCTCCAGAGGAACTGGTTGAGGCCTCTGTGTGAGGCAGGATGCTGGACTAGATGGACCCTCACTGGTCTGATCCAGCAGGGCTCTTCTGTTGTTCTTATGAGGGGAAGGCCTCGGCCTCTCTGCCCTGTTGTTGGCCCTCCAGAGGAACTGGTTGAGGCCTCTGTGTGAGGCAGGATGCTGGACTAGATGGACCCTCACTGGTCTGATCCAGCAGGGCTCTTCTGTTGTTCTTATGAGGGGAAGGCCTCGGCCTCTCTGCCCTGTTGTTGGCCCTCCAGAGGAACTGGTTGAGGCCTCTGTGTGAGGCAGGATGCTGGACTAGATGGACCCTCACTGGTCTGATCCAGCAGAGCTCTTCTGTTGTTCTTATGAGGGGAAGGCCTCGGCCTCTCTGCCCTGTTGATGGCCCTCCAGAGGAACTGGCTGAGGCCACTGTGTGAGGCGGGATGCTGGACTAGATGGACCCTCACTGGTCTGATCCAGCAAGGCTCTTCTGACGTTCTTATGAGGGGAAGGCCTCGGCTTCTCTGCCCTGTTGTTGGCCCTCCAGAGGAACTGGTTGAGGCCACCATGTGAGAGAGGATGCTGGACTAGATGGACCCTCACTGGTCTGATCCAGCAGGGCTCTTCTAATGTTCTTGTGAGGGGAAGGCCTCGGCCTCCCTGCCCTGTTGTCGGCCCTCCAGAGGAACTGGTTGAGGCCTCTGTGTGAGGCAGGATGCTGGACTAGATGGACCCTCACTGGTCTGATCCAGCAGGGCTCTTCTGTTGTTCTTATGAGGGGAAGGCCTCGGCCTCTCTGCCCTGTTGTTGGCCCTCCAGAGGAACTGGTTGAGGCCTCTGTGTGAGGCAGGATGCTGGACTAGATGGACCCTCACTGGTCTGATCCAGCAGGGCTCTTCTGTTGTTCTTATGAGGGGAAGGCCTCGGCCTCTCTGCCCTGTTGTTGGCCCTCCAGAGGAACTGGTTGAGGCCTCTGTGTGAGGCAGTGATGCTGGACTAGATGGACCCTCACTGGTCTGATCCAGCAGAGCTCTTCTGTTGTTCTTATGAGGGGAAGGCCTCGGCCTCTCTGCCCTGTTGATGGCCCTCCAGAGGAACTGGCTGAGGCCACTGTGTGAGGCAGGATGCTGGACTAGATGGACCCTCACTGGTCTGATCCAGCAGGGCTCTTCTAATGTTCTTGTGAGGGGAAGGCCTTGGCCTCCCTGCCCTGTTGTCGGCCCTCCAGAGGAACTGGTTGAGGCCTCTGTGTGAGGCAGGATGCTGGACTAGATGGACCCTCACTGGTCTGATCCAGCAGGGCTCTTCTGTTGTTCTTATGAGGGGAAGGCCTCGGCCTCTCTGCCCTGTTGTTGGCCCTCCAGAGGAACTGGTTGAGGCCTCTGTGTGAGGCAGGATGCTGGACTAGATGGACCCTCACTGGTCTGATCCAGCAGGGCTCTTCTGTTGTTCTTATGAGGGGAAGGCCTCGGCCTCTCTGCCCTGTTGTCGGCCCTCCAGAGGAACTGGTTGAGGCCTCTGTGTGAGGCGTGATGCTGGACTAGATGGACCCTCACTGGTCTGATCCAGCAGGGCTCTTCTGTTGTTCTTATGAGGGGAAGGCCTCGGCCTCTCTGCCCTGTTGTTGGCCCTCCAGAGGAACTGGTTGAGGCCTCTGTGTGAGGCAGGATGCTGGACTAGATGGACCCTCACTGGTCTGACCCAGCAGGGCTCTTCTGTTGTTCTTATGAGGGGAAGGCCTCGGCCTCCCTGCCCTGTTGTCGGCCCTCCAGAGGAACTGGTTGAGGCCTCTGTGTGAGGCAGGATGCTGGACTAGATGGACCCTCACTGGTCTGATCCAGCAGGGCTCTTCTGTTGTTCTTATGAGGGGAAGGCCTCGGCCTCTCTGCCCTGTTGTCGGCCCTCCAGAGGAACTGGTTGAGGCCTCTGTGTGAGGCAGTGATGCTGGACTAGATGGACCCTCACTGGTCTGATCCAGCAGGGCTCTTCTGTTGTTCTTATGAGGGGAAGGCCTCGGCCTCTCTGCCCTGTTGTTGGCCCTCCAGAGGAACTGGTTGAGGCCTCTGTGTGAGGCAGGATGCTGGACTAGATGGACCCTCACTGGTCTGATCCAGCAGGGCTCTTCTGTTGTTCTTATGAGGGGAAGGCCTCGGCCTCCCTGCCCTGTTGTCGGCCCTCCAGAGGAACTGGTTGAGGCCTCTGTGTGAGGCAGGATGCTGGACTAGATGGACCCTCACTGGTCTGATCCAGCAGGGCTCTTCTGTTGTTCTTATGAGGGGAAGGCCTCGGCCTCCCTGCCCTGTTGTCAGCCCTCCAGAGGAACTGGTTGAGGCCTCTGTGTGAGGCAGGATGCTGGATTAGATGGACCCTCACTGGTCTGATCCAGCAGGGCTCTTCTGTTGTTCTTATGAGGGGAAGGCCTCGGCCTCCCTGCCCTGTTGTCGGCCCTCCAGAGGAACTGGTTGAGGCCTCTGTGTGAGGCAGGATGCTGGACTAGATGGACCCTCACTGGTCTGATCCAGCAGGGCTCTTCTGTTGTTCTTATGAGGGGAAGGCCTCGGCCTCCCTGCCCTGTTGTCGGCCCTCCAGAGGAACTGGTTGAGGCCTCTGTGTGAGGCAGGATGCTGGACTAGATGGACCCTCACTGGTCTGACCCAGCAGGGCTCTTCTGAGGTTCTTATGAGGGGAAGGCCTCGGCCCCTCTGCCCTGTTGTTGGCCCTCCAGGGGAACTGGTTGAGGCCTCTGTGTGAGGCAGGATGCTGGACTAGATGGACCCTCACTGGTCTGACCCAGCAGGGCTCTTCTGAGGTTCTTATGAGGGGAAGGCCTCGGCCCCTCTGCCCTGTTGTTGGCCCTCCAGAGGAACTGGTTGAGGCCTCTGTGTGAGGCAGGATGCTGGACTAGATGGACCCTCACTGGTCTGATCCAGCAGGGCTCTTCTGTTGTTCTTATGAGGGGAAGGCCTCGGCCTCCCTGCCCTGTTGTCGGCCCTCCAGAGGAACTGGTTGAGGCCTCTGTGTGAGGCAGGATGCTGGACTAGATGGACCCTCACTGGTCTGACCCAGCAGGGCTCTTCTGAGGTTCTTATGAGGGGAAGGCCTCGGCCTCTCTGCCCTGTTGTTGGCCCTCCAGGGGAACTGGTTGAGGCCTCTGTGTGAGGCAGGATGCTGGACTAGATGGACCCTCACTGGTCTGACCCAGCAGGGCTCTTCTGAGGTTCTTATGAGGGGAAGGCATCTGCCTCCATGCCCTGTTGTTGGCCTTCCAGAGGAACTGGCTGAGGCCACTGTGTGAGACAGGATGCTGGACTAGATGGACCCTCACTGGTCTGATCCAGCAGGGCTCTTCTGACTGTTCTTATATCCTGTTTTGTATGGGGTGGGGGATCAGACCTTTTAATCAAGGGAGTCATTGATCAAGCCCTCAGTTACAGCAAAAACTGTGCAGGATTTGGCCGGGAAGGGCATGTGTGAGAAAGCAGACTTTGGACCCAGCTGAGCAGAAGCATTCCATGTTGTTCAGTCTGGGCTTATCCCACAAACAAGGTCTGACAGAAACACAGCTGACACTGCCATCCTAAGCAGCGTAACACCCTTCTTTGAAGCCTGTGGGTTTAGAAGGGTGTAACTCTGCTTAGGGACTGCAGTCTGAAATCTTGGAGGAAGTTCGGACCACCTCTGTCCATCAGCAGCGAAAGCTAACCAAATTCCCGGGCCACCAATTCCTTGCTTCCTTTTATTTATTTATAATCAACTGATGGATTAAAGCTTTTATATACCACTTTTCCTGATTGTTCAAGGTGTCTTACAACAAGAGCTCAAAACACATTAATTTACAAAATAAAATAGCCAACCTCAAACAGCGGACCCCAAATAGTTCTCCGTATGTCTCCGTTTCCCTCCAGGTTTCCTTCCTGTTCTTCTGAAATAGTTCCTTGTCTGTAGTTTCAGGAGAGTATCCATGCTGTTCTGCGGTAGGAGAGCTAGATTCAAGCCCAGGAGTACCTTAGTGACCAACAAGATTTCCAGGGTAGGAGTTTTGGAGAGTCAAGGCTCTCTGACAACGTTCTCTGGTGAAGAGAGCTTTGACTCTCAAAACGAGGAGGAGAAGGAGGAGATTGGATTTACATCCCACCCTTCACTCGGAGTCTCAGAGCGGTTTACAGTCTCCTTTCCCTCCTCCTCCCCACGACAGACACCCTGTGAGGTAGGTGGGGCTGAAAGAGCACTTTCGAGGACTGTCCCTGAGAGAACAGCTCTGAGAGAACTTGTGACTGACCCAAGGTCACACCAGCAGCTGCATGTGGAGGAGTGGGGAATCAAATGGAACTCACTGCCGCAGGAGGTGGTGGCGGCTACAAGCACGGACGGCTTCAAGAGGGAATTAGATAAGCATATGGAACAGAGGTCCATCGGTGGCTATTAACCACAAGGTATAGGTAGGGACTCTGGGGCAAGTGATGCTCTGTATTCTTGGTACTTGGGGGGGTCAACAGTGGGAGGGCTTCTAGTGTCCTGGCCCCACTGGTGGACCTCCTGATGGCACCTGGTATTTTTGGCCACTGTGTGACACAAAATGTTGGACTGGATGGGCCATTGGCCTGATTCAACATTGGCTTCTCTTATGTTCTTATTTCTGGGGCAAGTGATGCTCTGTATTCTTGGTGCTTGGAGGGGTCAACAGTGGGAGGGCTTCTAGTGTCCTGGCCCCACTGGTGGACCTCCTGATGGCACCTGGTATTTTTGGCCACTGTGTGACCCAGAGTGTTGGACTGGATGGGCCACTGGCCTGATCCAACATTGGCTTCTCTTATGTTCTTATGTTGAACCCGGTTCTCCCAGATTTGAGACCAACTACAGTAGCTGCGGTGGCTCAAGTGGTTAAGACGCTGAACTGCAGGCTGTGGAAGGTCAGTAGTTCAGCAGTTCAAGACCCGGGTGCCGCAAGACAGAGTGAGCTCCTGTCTCTAGTTCCAGCTCCTGCCAACCTAGCAGTTCGAAAGCAAGAAATTGCAAGTAGATAAATAGGTACCACTTCGGTGGGAAGGTAACAGCGTTACTTGCCGGCCACATGACCACGGAAACGTCTTTGGACAGCGCTGGCTCTTTGGCTTTGAAACGGAGATGAGCACCGCAACCCTAGAGTCGGATTCGACTGGCTTTCGAGCAAGGGAGACCTTTACCTTTACCTTACAGTAGTTACATCTGAGTTATCACCTTTGTTAATACTATCTAGTTGGGAGCCCATTTATGTGGATCATTATACATCAAGCTGTGAACCCTTTTTAGGGTCCATGATAATCATGTGATTTGTCCTTTTTGTGATGTGATACATTGACTGACACGACAGACACGATCGAAAAAGATTTCGAAACAAGGTCACATCTGGAATCCTTGTCTCATGACTAATGCGTATTATTGATTCCACGGCTGTATACAGAGCCCGGAGCCACATTGCTTATGAAGACGCTTACAATGTCCCTATAATTGTCTCTCCATTGATTTGTATTCCACGGCTCCTTCGACGTTGTGAGCCGGATTTCATTAATGATTTTTTTTGCTGTGTTTGTGTTGTAACATTGATTGTTAAATGTATTGTCTTTAAGACATTTGGACAATATTGTTAATAAAGTTTCTGTTTTAGAGCAGTTTAGGGCTACACGGCGTTTATACTGTGGAGTACCGTGTCCGGTTTTGGGCGCCACGTTTTAGGAAGGAGGTTAACCAGCTCGAGCGGGTCCAGAAGAGGGCGACCAGGATGGTGAGAAGGTTGGAATCCAAGTCTTACGAGGAAAGGCTGAAAGAGTTGGGTATGTTTAGCCTGGGAAAGAGAAGGCTCAGAGGGGACTTGATTGCAGTCTTCAAGTATTTGAAGGGCTGTCATGTAGAAGATGGAGCAGATCTATTCCTCTCTTGCTCCGGACTGCAAGACTAGATCTAATGGGTGGCAACTACAGGGGAGTCGTTACCGGCTAGATATCAGGAGAAACTTCCTAACTGTAAGAGTGGTTGAGCAGTGGAACAGCCTGCCTCGGGAGGTGGTGGCTGCTCCTTCCCTGGACGTTTTCAAGTGGAGGCTGGACGATCATCTTTCAGGTACGCTGTAGGGCTATCTTTTGGCTATGCTCCTGCAGAAAGCAGAGGGTTGGACTAGATGACCTGCAAGGTCCCTTCCAACTCTGACATTCTGTGATTCTATGATTCTATACTCCCTTCTACTGATTTGGCTGCGTTCCCGGTCTTTTTGTAGGTAAAAGGACCAGGCGGTGGGTGATGTGAAAGACCTCCGCCTGAAACTCTTGAGAGCTTCTACTGGTCAGAGCAGGGGCTCTGGCTCAGTGGCAGAACATCTGTTTTGCACGCAGAAGGTCCCAGGTTCAATTCTCAGCATTGCCAGCTAGAAGGACCAGGCAGCAGGTGATGGGAAAGACCTCTGCCTGAAACCCTGGGGAGCTGCTGCCAGCCCGAGTAGACAACACTGACCTTGATGGATTCAGTATACAGCAGCTTCATGTGTTCACATGTGTCCGTTCGGCAACGAATCAGGCTGCAGTATCATAGATATACCTGCAAACACAGGTGTCAGTTCTAGCTTTTCCGCTCTTTGGCGTTTGAATCCTCGCCTCTGTGCCTGGATGCAGACACAGCTCAGGGGCCCGGCAAACCCAGAGAGCTCTTTGCAAAGCCCCCCCCCCCGCCAGCTCCTTCCTGCCGCTGCTCCGCGAGACTCCTGTTCACGCATCACTAGGCATGCTGGCCTGGAGCATCACGCCTGAATAGAGCAGCAGAGCCGATGCCAGACGTCTGCACAGCTGCCCTTGCGCCCACCTCTCTCTCGCTGACCTCGTGACTTTAAGAGCAAGGGAGGGAGGGAGGAAGGAAGGAAGGAAAGAAGGAAGGAAGGAAGGAAAGAGGCAGCAGAGAGGACTCACCTTGGAGAAAAGGGACTTTGGCCTTTCCCTTTGCAAAAGGGTGGCAGCCAATGTTCCCTCTAAGCTGTGGAGACTTGTGCGCAAAACTTCTACTTTGTGAGCCACTGGCATTAAAGTTGTGAGCATGCCATTTGGCTTCTGCATCAATTAGTTTGCTCTGGAGCCATCCTTCCTGAGCTAAGGTAAAAATGTGTGAGCTGGATGCTAAAAAACTGTGAGCTAGCTCACACTAACTCAGCTTAGAGGGAACACTGGTGGCAGCGGTGGGTGCGGAGGAAGCGGACTTCCCTCCGGAGGACAGGAAAAGGGCCGACTGGAGAAGACCCAGGGTCCATCTAGTCCTGTAAGTGGCTGTGCGGGTGCTTCCAGGAAGTCCACAGGCAGGGCCGGCAGGCGGCTAAGTCCCCTTCTTTATTCATCCCCCTGCATCTAGCATGAAGAGATAGACTGTAAAGGAAGCTGGAGGCTCGGCTGAGAGGTCATGGGTGAATAGCTCTCGAAGTTTTTGCCCTCTCTCGGCGTGTTGCATCTCTGTCTGCCTAGCTAAAGCCCTGCAGGACCGGAAAGTCTATTTATGCATTTATTTCTGACGACGTGAGCGGTGGGTGACTCAGAAAGGCTCGTAAGAACACAAGGGAAGCCAGGTTTATCAGGCCAGTGGCCCGTCTGGTCCAACACTCTTTGTCACACAGTGGCCAGTACCCCGCCACAAATTTTATTAGCCTTAGTCTTAGAGAGCCAGTTTGGCATAGCAGTTAGGAGTGCAGAATCTAATCTGGGAGAACCGGGTTTGATTTCCCCACTCCTTCACATGCAGCTGCTGGTGTGACCATGGGTCAGTCGCAAGTTCTCTCAGAGCTGTTCTCTCAGGAGCAGTCCTCGAAAGAGCTCTCTCAGCCCCACCTACCTCGCAGGGTGTCTGTTGTGGGGAGGGGAAGGAAATTGTAAGCTGCCCTGAGACGCTTTCGGGTAGTGAAGGGCGGGGTATAAATCCAATCTCTTCTTCCCCTTCTTCTTATAGGGTTGCCAAGTCCCTCCAGGCCACTGGCAGGGGATGTTGGGGTAGGGTTGCCAGATCCAGGTTGGGAAATTCCTGGAGGTTTGGGGGCGGAGCCCTGGGGAGGACAAGGGACCTCCGTGGGGCACAGTGCTGCAGAGTCCGCCCTCCCAAGCAGCCATTTTCTCCAGGGGAACTGATCTCTGTAGTCTGGAGATGAGGTGTAATTCCGGGGGATCCCCAGGTCCCACCTGGAGGCTGGCATCCCTAACTAGCGCTACTGGCCTCTTGCTCTTTTCTACTGCTGCAGACAGACTAACATGGCTACCCATCTTGATCCATCTTTAGTTATTTACATTTATAGTCTGTCTTTCTCACTGGGACTCAAGGCAAGCTTCAGTCTATATACCGTCTATCAAGTCCAGCATCACATACGTGCACACACCCCGCCCCAAGAAGCTAACCAGATTGAGATCTGGAAATACTTCATTTTTACCCCGTCTTTCTCCCCAACGGGGACCCAAAGTGGGTCTCCCCTCCATTTCACCCTCACAACAACCCCGCGAGGGAGGCTGTGCTGTGTGACTGGCCCAAGGTCACCCAACGAGCTTCCGTGGCAGGGTGGGGATTCGAACTCAGGCCTCCCAGATCCCAGCCTGACATGCAAATCTCCCATCCATTTAATCAAGTGACACTTTCCCACCCCGCAAATACCAATTTCTACTACAGAAGAAGAAGAAGAGATTGGATTTTATACCCTGCCCTTCACTACCCAAGGGAGTCTCAGAGCGGCTTACAAACTCCTTTCCCTTCCCCCTCCCCACAACAGACACCCTGTGGGCAATGCTCCCTCTAAGCCATGGAGCCCTGTGAGCAAAAATTCTACTTTGTGAGCTACTGGTATCAAAGTTGTGCATGAATGATTTGGCTGCTGCATTAAATTGGTTTGCCCTGGAGCCGTCCTTCCTGAGCTAGGACAAAAATGTGTGAGCTGGAGGCTAAAAAACTGGAAGCTCGCTCACACTAACTCAGCTCAGAAGGAACACTGCCTGTGGGGTAGGTGGGGCTGAGAGAGCTCTGACAGGAACTGCTCTTTTTTTCAAGGACAGCTGTGCCAGAACTGTGGCTTGCCCAAGGTCATCCAGCAGGTGCAAGTGGAGGAGTGGGGGAATCAAACCCGGTTCTCCCAGATTAGAGTCCGCGCACTTAAACACCACACCACACTGACTATAATGGAACAGGGAGGGCGGAACCCTCTGTAGGGTTGCCAACAGGCCTGTGAGGCCTGGCGATTTCCCGGAATCCCAACAGATCTTCAGGGCATGGCGTTCAGTTCCCCTGGAGACAACGGCTGCTTTGGGGTGTAGAGTCTAGGCAGCATTGAGTCTCACCGCATTGTGCCTTTTTCCTGTGCTCCCCGGGCTCCACTCTCAAATCTCCAGGAATTTCCCCCTGGTGTTGGCAACCCTCCCCCTGTGTCTGCTGCCTCACCTTTGGTGGAACTGAGATGTGATTCAGACTTACTAAGATGAGATTTTGCAAGTTATTAAAGCCGTGCATCAGGGATGTGAAATCTCAGTGACTCGTACCGGGAAGAGTTTTCTTGAAAGGCCTCCTTGATTCTGCTGGTATTTATAGTCTGCTGTTTATCTGCGGGAGCTTAGCGCTTTATTGGTGGGGGGAAGGACACAGTCCAATCTATGACTTCTACGCTGGAGTTCGGAAAGAAAGCGATAACAGCTCACAAATTATGGATGAGACCACGGAGGCAGACAGCGGCAGCAAAAGAGTTTTCGCAAACAACTGGTCTCTTTATTTCTTTCGGGACTGGTTTGGTGTGGTGGTTAAGAGCGGCGGAGTCTAGTCTGGGAGAGCCGGGTTTGATTCCCCACTCCTCCACGGGCAGCCAGCTGGGTAACCTTGGGTCAGTCACAAGTTCTCTCAGAGCTCTCTCAGCCCCACCTGCCTCACAGGGTGACTGGTGGGGAGGGGAAGAGAAAGAGACTGTAAGCCGCTCTGAGACTCCGAGTGAAGGGCGGGGTATAACTCCAATCTCCTCCTCCTCCTCGTCCTCCTTCATAACAACTGTGCACAACCATATGCTTTATTCTCATTGATTTAATGATGATACACGCCCACATCTCAGTGCCAGAACTGCTCCTTCTTTAAAACAGAAAAAGATGCTCATATACAGGGGTCGCCAACGTGGTGCCCATGGGCGCCATGGTGCCCGCCAAGTGTTTTAAACAGTGAGTGGGGCCAGGTGGGGTTTTGGTCCAGCAAGGCTTCTGATTGGCCACTGGAAATTTGATTGGCTGTGCAGATTTTTAAAAATGTTACTCTGGTGGCAACGCAGCACAAAGATCTTGACTGGGTGACTGAAAGTAAGCTGTAGGGCGGCAGCCATTTTGTGGCAGGCCCCGCCTCCTGTGGCAGCCATTTTGTCTCAGCATTTTTGTGCTGCACCCACCACAGTCTTAAAATCCTAAGTGCGCCCACAGGCTCAAAGAGGTTGGGGACCCTTGCTCTTACAGATCTGAGACAGGACAGGGTCATCTCTGAAGACTTGGGAGTCGGCTGTTTGTCTCTGACCTTTTCCACATGTCTGACTTCCATCTCTGTCCCATTTTTTTTTATCTAGCCCCTTCCTCTAAGGATCTCGGGGTGGCTTACACGGTCTCCACCCCCACACATCCCTTTTATCCTCACAACAACCCTGTGAGGTAGCTTAGGCTGAAAGTGACTGGCCCGAGGCCACACATGGAACCCCACGGCTGCGTAGGCATTTGAACCTGGATCTCCCTCGTTTTAGTCTCACACTCTAACCACTGTGCGATGCTGCCCTACCCATCTGTGGTCTACCTAAATGACTAGGTTTGGTGCTCCGCCATAGACCGCTGGTTTCTGCTACCTACCTACAATCCTCTCTGCACTTAGGGCCAAACCACACATTTGGGGTTTGAATGAGGTTAAAAGCTGCGCGGAGCCAGTTTGGTGCAGTGGTTAAGTGCGCGGACTCTAATCTGGGAGAACAGGGTTTGATTCCCCACTCCTCCACTTGCACCTGCTGATGTGACTTTGGGTCAGTCACAAGCTCTGGCACAGCTGTTCTCTCAAGGACAGTTTCTGTCAGAAGTTCTCTCAGCCCAACCTACCTCACAGGGTGTCTGTTGTGGGGAGGGGAAGGGAAAGGAGTTTGTAAGCCGCTCTGAGATGCCTTTGGGCAGTGAAGGGCGGGGTATAAATCCAATCTCTTCTTCTTCTTCTACCTCCCAGGGTGTCTGTTGTGGGGAGGGGAAGGGAAAGGAGTTTGTAAGCCGCTCTGAGATGCCTTTGGGCAGTGAAGGGCGGGGTATAAATCCAATCTCTTCTTCTTCTTCTACCTCCCAGGGTGTCTGTTGTGGGGAGGGGAAGGGAAAGGAGTTTGTAAGCCGCTCTGAGATGCCTTTGGGCAGTGAAGGGCGGGGTATAAATCCAATCTCTTCTTCTTCTTCTACCTCGCAGGGTGTCTGTTGTGGGGAGAGGAAGGGAAGGGGATTGTAAACCGCTCTGAGATGCCTTTGGGCAGTGAAGGGCGGGGTATAAATCCAATCTCTTCTTCTTTTTTAAAAAAGGACAGCCCAACAGGGTTTGGAACACCACCATGCCGGGAGGAAGCACCCCTGCCTTCCCTCCCAAGCCTTTTTCTGGCACAGAAACTGCACTAGGGTGGAGTTATTTCCCTGCTGTTCCTGTTTTGGGTGCACAGAATACTGTCATATGCTGGAAGGTTGTTGATGGTGGAAAGGGCCGTCAGGTCACAGCTGATTTACAGCCACCCCGTTGGGGTTTTCAAGACAAGAGATATTTCAGAGATGGTTTGCTCTTGCCCGCCTCTGCATCACGACCCTGGTATTCCTTGGGGGTCTCCCATCTAAATACTAGCCAGGGCCGACCCTGCCGAGCTTCCAAGATCTGGGGAGATTGGGGTAGCCTGGTTTGCCCAGGTCAGGTGGAAAGGGAGCAAAATGTAAATGGACTTTTTTTTTGCTAGGAAGAAGAAGGAGAAGAAAGAGAAGAAGGAGAAGAAGGTAAAGAAGAAGAAGGAGGAGAAGAAGGAGAAGAAGAAGGTGAAGGAGAAGGAGAAGAAGAAGAAGGAGAAGAAGAAGAGGAGGAGGAGGAGGAGATTGGGTTTATACCCCACCCTTCCCCTGGAGTCTCAGAGCGGCTTACAAACTCCTTTCCCTTCCTCTCCCCAGGACAGACACTCTGTGAGGCAGAAGAAGAAGAAAAAAAGAGGAGGAGGAGGAGTTGAATTTACACCCCACCCTTCACTACCCGAAGGAGTCTCAGAGCGGCTCACAATCTCCCTTCCCTCCCCCTCCCCACAACAGACACCCTGTGAGGCAAATGGGGCTGAGAGAGCTCTCTCGAGGACTGCCCTTGAGAGAACAGCTCTGAGAGAGCTTGTGACTGACCCAAGGTCACACCAGCAGCTGCATGTGGAGGAGCGGGGAATCAAACACGGTTCTCCCAGATTAAGAGTCCGGGCTCCTCACCACCACACCAAACTGGTTCTCTTGCGACTTGTAGAATCACCATGTTCTTAAGGGCCAGGTGGAAGAGTGGCTATTTATTTGATTCATTGACATGCCACCCTTCTCCCCAGTCAGGACCCGAAGTGGCCGATACTGTTCTCATCTCCTCGCCACAACCTTGTGAGGTAGGTTAGGCTGAGAGTGCGCGTGACTGGACCAAACTCACCCAGCGAGCTTCCATGGCAGAGTAGGGATTCAAACCCAGGTCTCCCAGAACCTAGTCTGATCGCCTTAACCAGTAGATCACACTGGCTCATTAGGCTGGGGAACCGCAGGTTCAAATCCCCACTCAATCCATAGCATTCCCTGGGTAAGGTTGCCTGTCTCCAGGGGGTGGGGGGTGCAGAGACCTCTCAGGCTGCGATCACACACACTAAAGAATCCACTTTCAATCCACTTTACAGCTGGATTTTACTGGGCAAACTGACAGAATCCAGTTGGGAAGTGGATTGAAAGTGGATTGTTTAGTGAGTGTGATCGCAGCCTTTGAATTACAACCAATCTCCAGAGGAAGCGGTTGCTTTTGAGGGCAGATTTCATGACGGGAGGGGACAGGAAGGGGTGAGCCAGCGCTCGGCTCTCGTGGCCCTTTCTTACATGGCCCAGGGTAATGCCCATCGCCACTTTGGGGTCAGGGAAGGATTTCCCTCCAAGCCAGATTGGCCCAGCGATCCTGGAGGTTTTTCGCCTTCCTTTGGGCACAGAGCTGGGGTCACAGAGGGGAGCAAGGGGGGTGGGAGGTGAAATCCCAGCACTAGTGCAGGGGATTGGACTAGATGACCCTTGGGTGTGTTGGCAGAGTAATTGACAGAGCAACGGCACACAACCTGATTAAAGAGTAGACAAAGGTTTATTTAGGAACTAACATACAGGAAGAAGAAGAAGAAGAAGAAGAAGAAGAGGAAGAGGAAGAGGAAGAGGAAGAAGAAGAGGAGGAGGAGGAGGAGGAGGAGGAGGAGGAGATTGGATTTATGCCCCACCTTTCACTACCCGAAGGAGTCTCAGAACAGCTTACAATCTCCTTCCCTTCCCCTCCCCTCAACAGACACCATGTGAGGTAAGTGAGAACAGCTCTGAGAGAACTTGTGACTGACCCAAGGTCATCCATCAGGTGCAAGTGGAGGAGTGGGGAATCAAACCCGGTTCTCCCAGATTAGAGTCCGCGCTCCTAACCGCCACACCAAACTGGCTCTCCCAGGAAAGGGGAGAGAGACAGAGACAGGTCCGGAACTACATCTCTCGCTGAGAGAGAGGGCAAGACTAAGGCCGAGAAGAAGAGGGAAATTGCCCTGAGAGCGGCGGCGATCTGGTAACAGACAAGGAATGGCACTTAACCGGAGAGAAGGTGCTGACCTCACCATCCGATCTAGTTGTCTCCTTGCTGCCCTCTGCAGGGTCTTCTTCTTCTTTAGACACCAGACATTGCCTTTCCCAGCAGGGTGTCCCTTCCAGCTCTATGTTTCTGTGTTATACTCTGCTGAAGAAGAAGAAGAGATTGGATTTCTACCCCGCCCTTCACTACCCAAAGGCGTCTCAGAGCGGCTTGCGATCTCCTTTCCCTTCCCCTCCCCACAACAGACACCCTGGGAGGCAGGTGGGGCCGAGAGCTCTCTCTTGAGAACTGTTCCTGAGAGAACAGCTCTAAAAGAACTCATGACTGACCCGAGGTCACACCAGCAGCTGCATGTGGAGGAGTGGGGAATTAAACCCAGATTTCCCAGATTAGAGTCCTTGCTCCTAACCACCACCGTACCAAACTGGCTCCTTTCCCTTCCCAAAACCTTTCCCTCCCCAATCCCACCTCCCCAACCAAAGCCCTAGAGGACTTTCGGCCAGTTGTTCCCTCTCCGCCGGGCTTGCCTCACAGGGTCGTTGTGAGAACCACACAGAGGAGGAGAGTGCCAAGTGTGCCATTCTGTGTTCCCTAGGGGGGGAAAAATGTGAGGTTTAGAAAAAAAAAAGTCACGGATGATTTACAGCGAGAGCTTCTATACAAGTCAATTCTCGATCGTGAGCGATGAGTTGATTTATTTCGCTGATGACCTGAGCCGATGGAAGGCCGGTACGTATTTTTAATGTATCGGAAGAAGGGCCGTACCTGTGTGCATCGGCTCAGACCCTCTCAGCACAGCACAAAGCGATTTCTCCTTTTGCCGTGTGATAAAGGGTTTGATTTGATCTGACTTGACCGCCGGTGCGTCAGAGACGATTCTCAACGCTTGTTGTCGGGTTCTCCGAAACATGGTGAGACAGCACGCGTCACGACGTTTTCTGCACCTTTTCTTCCGCCTTTGCCTTCAGTGCCGGTTTTATGGTTTTTGATGATCAATAAAATGTACACACACACACCCCACGCTCCCTCTAAGCTGTGGAGTCTTTTAAAAAATTTTTTGTTGAATATAAAGTCAACAAGCGATGATGAAACATTAAGAAGGAGGAGAGAAGAGGAGATTGGATTTATACCCCGCCCTTCACTACCCGAAGGCGTCTCAGAGCGGCTTACAAACTCCTTTCCCTTCCCCTCCCCACAACAGACACCCTGGGAGGTAGAAGAAGAGGAGATTGGATTGATGCCCCGTCCTTCACTACCCGAAGGAGTGTCAGAGCAGCTTACAAACTCCTTTCCCTTCCCCTCCCCACAACAGGCACCCTGGGAGGTAGAAGAAGAAGAGATTGGATTTATATCCCCGTCCTTCACTACCCAAAGGAGTGTCAGAGCAGCTTACAAACTCCTTTCCCTTCCCCTCCCCACAACAGACACCCTGGGAGGTAGAAGAAGAAGAGATTGGATTTATACCCCCGTCCTTCACTACCCGAAGGAGTATCAGAGCAGCTTACAAACTCCTTTCCCTTCCCCTCCCCACAACAGACACCCTGGGAGGTAGAAGAAGAGGAGATTGGATTGATGCCCTGCCCTTCACTACCCGAAGGAGTCTCAGAGCGGCTTACAAACTCCTTTCCCTTCCCCTCCCCACAACAGACACCCTGGGAGGTAGAAGAAGAAGAAGAGATTGGATTTATACCCCCGTCCTTCACTACCCAAAGGTGTCTCAGAGCGGCTTACAAACTCCTTTCCCTTCCCCTCCCCACAACAGACACCCTGGGAGGTAGAAGAAGAAGAAGAGATTGGATTTATACCCCCGTCCTTCACTACCCAAAGGTGTCTCAGAGCGGCTTACAAACTCCTTTCCCTTCCCCTCCCCACAACAGACACCCTTTGAGGTAGGTGGGGCTGAGAGAGCTCTGGCAGAAACTGCTCTTTTTCAAGAACAGCTCTTATCAGAACTACAGCTTGCCCAAGGTCATCCGGCCAGCTGCAAGTGGGGAAGGGGGAATCAAACCCGGTTCTCCCAGATTAGAGTCTGCACTCCTAACCACTACACCAAACTAGTTTAAAGTAACAAAATGGTGACAACACAGTCACAAGATCTATATAGCATGAAACACGGGAGATATTACTAAGACGGTATAGTCCATGTATTAATATTACAGTAAATAAAACATCAGAATCACTGCCGGATATAAGGTTCAAAAACATTTCAGAACAGGATGCCTTAACAATACAGCTAGTAAGTTTCATTTAGTATTGTGTGAAAGAAACGATGTAAAGTTAAATTAAACTAGTATCAAAACTGAGGTGTGTACCACGGCTAAACCAGACGGGTGTTGTGAGGTTATAGAGAGTATACAAATTGAGGAAGTCAGCTCGCCTAAAAAGTAGTCGGGATATATTTGGTTGTGAGGTTGGAGGTCATTAGAAAAGGTCGCCATTTTAGATGCGAACCGAGCTGAACTGATCTAGAATCGGCCGGTCTTATGTGGTCTGTGGTTTTCTCCATTATAAAGAGGTCCCAGACTTTAGAGTACCGCCGGTCGGTCGTGGGAGGTTGGTGTGACTTCCATTTCGAGGCAATAGATGTCCTCACACCCACTATAAAACTAGAGATCAAGTCACGACACATATGTGGAATGGATTTATCAGTCCAGACATTGAGAAAGAGCAATTCTGGTGCTAATGGTATGTCGTAAGCTGTAATTATTTGGATTTGTGTGATGACGTTTTCCCAGGATGATCTGATAACTGGACATTCCCACCAGCAATGCACCATAGGAATGGTATGATGAAGAGAAGACCAGTTTTTTTGAGCATGAGGTACCAGTCCTGTGAGCAAAAATTCTACTTTGTGAGTGACGGACCTTAAAGTTGGGAGCGGGCCATTTGGCTCCTGCATCAGCTAGTTTGCTCTGAAGCCATCCTCCCTGAGCGGAGGCAAAAATCCCTGAGCTGGAGGCTAGCAAACTGTGAGCGACCTCACGCCAACTCGGCTTAGAGGGAACACTGTAGTCCTGCCCCCCCCATTCCCATCTTCTTCACTGGGGAGTATGTCAGACGCCACCCGTATTCATCCATTTCATTTTCTCCATTGACACCCTGCCTTCCCACCAGCTGGGACACAAAGACGTCTATGCTGTTCTCCTCCCTTCCGTTTGATCCTGACAACCACCGACAGGTCCAGCTAAGAGTGTGAGACAGGCCTACTGTCACCCAAGGAGCTTCTCGGCACAGCAGGGATTCGAACCCGGGTCTCCCAGATCCTAGTCCGACCACTACACCACTCTGGCTCTCTGGGGGCTTTCCGTTTTATATTCTTCAAAACCTTGCGTGGTAGTTAGGGTTGCTAACCTCCAGGTGGGGCCTGGGGACCTCCCAGAATTATACCCCCAGACTATAGAGATCAGTTCTCCGCTGGAGAAAATGGCTGCTTTGGAGGGTGGAGTCTATGGCATTGTACCCCACTGAGGTCCGTCCCCTCCCCAAACCCCGCCCTCCCCAGACTCCACCCCCAAAAATCTCCAGGAATTTCCCAACCCAGACTTGGCAACCTCAGGGCTATTTTTGGGCAGGAACGCACAGGAACGGAGTTCCAGCTGACTCCCAAGTCAGCCACGCCCAGCAGGAACTCATTAGCATAATAGGCCACACCCAATAGCAGGAACTCATGAGGATTGGCCACATTAGGGGTCTGTGGCCTAACATGCAAAGGAGTTCCTGCTGCAAAAAAGCCCTGGGTTTTGACAACAAACAAGGTAAACAGAATAAGGAGCAAAAGGTGGGTGTGGCTGGATGACCACACTTCTGGCAACATGGGGGTGTGGCCTAATAGGCTAATGGCCTGTGCTATCAGGGGTGTGGCCTAATATGATAATGATTTCTGCTATTGGGTGTGATCTATTATGCTAATGAGTTCCTGTTGGGCTTTTCCTACAAAAAGAGCCCTGCCCACCTTAAACATGTCCGTACTGTCTGCTCAGGCTGGCAGCGGCTTTCCAGGGACTCAGACGGAGGTCTTTCCCATCTCCTGCTGCCCAGTGTTCCCTCTAAGCTGAGTTAGTGTGAGCTAACTCACAGTTTTTTAGCCTCCAGCTCAGACATTTTTGTCTTATCTCAGGAAGGAGGGCTCCAGAGCAAACTAATTCATGCAGTAGCCAAATTGCTCGCTCACAACTTTAATGCCAGGAGCTCCCGAAGAAGAAGAAGAAGAAGAAGAGGAGGAGGAGGAGATTGGACTCATACCCAGCTCTTCACTCGGAGTCTCAGAGCGGCTTACAATCTCCTTTCCCTTCCCCTCCCCACAACAGATGCCCTGTGAGGTCGGTAGCACTGAGGGAGCTCTTTCCAGAACTGCCCTTTCCAGGACAGCTCTGACAGAACTATGGCTTGCCCAAGGTCATCCAGCAGCTGCATGTGGAGGAGTGGGGGATCAAACCCGGTTTGCCCAGGCCAGATTAGAGTCTGCGCACTTAACTACTACACCAAACTTTGCTCACAAGACTCCACAGCTTAGCGGGAGTTTTGGTGCTGCCTGATCTTTTTTAAAGTTGGAGATGCTGGGGATTGAACCGGGGACCTTCTGCATGCCAAGCAGAGGTTCTTCCACTGAGCCATGGCCCCTACTCTGACTGGCAGCGACTCTCCAGGGTCTCAGGCAGAGGTCTTTCCCATCACCTACGGCCAGATCTTTTAATGGGAGATGCCGGGGATTGAACCTGGGACCTTCTGCATGCCAGGGAGATGCTCTGCCACTGAGCCACGGCCCCTGTACAGTGGTACTGGTGCTGGTGGGGAGAAAGATGGGACCCAAGTATTGCCCAATCCTTAGTCTTGCTGATCACCGATGCTTCGGGGAACCCAGTTGTGATTTTCGTATATAGAAATGTGCTTTTCTCACCCGCCGTGCTTTGACGAGTCATCCTTCCCAACGTAAATAATTCACAGCCGCCCAGAATGACTGTTTAGGAAGGGGGGCTTGGAGCTGGCTGAGAGGGAGCGTCTGGCGGGAAGAGGAGCCGAGAGACCGGGGATTTGGCTCGCTACAAGACACGGCGACGCAGCTCTCTCTTCTCTTCCACCCTGTCGCGCTTCCTCCGCCACGGACAGGCTGATGGACTTCCTCCGGCTCCATTCGGGAATGCCAAGTCCCCGTCCCCCCATCTGGCAGCTGAAACTGGAGGCAGAGTTCCCTCTTGTGCCTGAAAAAGTTACTGGGGGGGGCACATCAGGCCTACCCACTCTCTGAAAGCACCTTCCTGTGCTTCAGGTGCAGGAGACCGAGCCAGTCACGCCTCAAGATTGAAAAGGAAGGGAACACAAGCGGAGACTCATGCAGAGAGGCGACGGGTAGCCTGCTTCGACCATGGGCAAATCCTGTGGCATTGCTGTGGCACAGGTCTCGGCACCGCAACTACACTCAAAGGCACTCTGCCCGTGCTTAGAAACCCTCCCGTTCCTTCTGTAGCCCTGCTGCGGAAGGCAGAAGGAGAAGCAAGGATAAGGTTATGTGGGGAAGAAGAACAGGTTTTTCTACCCCACTTTTCTCTACCCAAAGGAGTCTCAGAGCAGCTGACAAACGCCTTTCCCTTCCCCTCCCCAGCACAGACATTCTGTGAGGTGGGTAGGGTTGAAAGCGATCTGAGAGAACAGCTCTGAGAGAACTGTGGCTTGCCCAAGGTCACCCAGCTGGCTGCATGTGGGGAAGTGTGGAAGCAAACCCGATTCTCCACTCTTAAACCACTACACCAATCTGCCAGGAAGCCGTTTGGCAGAGGCAGTGGGACGCTGTGGGCCAGTCCACCACCATCTTTTCCACTGGTCGTGAGTCGTCCCGTCCCCCCCGTCCCCCCAGACAGGTGCTGACTTTTCAACCAGACTTGTGACTGTTTAAAATCATTGTCTCTGGCTGGAGTTAGATGGAGATGCCACCGACCTCCTTGCCATGGTAAAGTGTGCCTGTTAATTCCCACTAATCCAGCTGCCGTTTAAGGAACAGAGACAAGAGATCAGCTGAAAAACTGGTGACCGGATGCTCTTCTTCACGGCCAGCTCATTTTGGGAGACCTCTCGGGCCCAATGCCCTGCTTCCTCCATCCCTCAACGTTACGCTTCTCTGCTTCCTCATCCTAACCATTAGGAGAGCTGTGAACACCACCAAGCATTGCTAGCTCTGAGTTGGGAAATACCTCAAGATTTGGGGGGTGGAGTCTGGGGAGGGCAAGGTTTGGGGAGGGGAGGGGCCTCAGCAGAGTGAAATGCCACAGAGCCCACCCTCCAAAGCCGCCATTTTCTCCGGGGGAATTTCTTTATCTTTTCCGGAGATCAGTTGTAAAAGCAGGAGATCTCCAGACCCCACCTGGAGGCTGGCAAGCCTCGTCCCACCCTTTCCTGGAAAACCAGTCCTGTGTCGTGGTTAAGTGCACGGACTCTAATCTGGGAGAACCGGCTTTGATTCCCCCACTCCTCCACTTGCAGCTGCTGGAGTGACCTTGGGTCAGTCACAAGTTCTGTCAGAGCTGTTCTCTCAAGAGCAGTCCTCGAAAGAGCTCTCACAGCCCCACCTGCCTCACAGGGTGCCTGTTGTGGGGAGGGGAAGGGAAAGGAGATTGTAAGCCGCTCTGAGACTCCAAGTGAAGGGCGGGGTATAAATCCAATCTCCTCCTCCTCCTTCCTCCTCCTCCTCCTCCTCCTCCTTCTAAGTCTCTTGCTCTCTCTCCTTCTGGCCTAGGTTTCCACTGTGATAATGATTTTGCCATTTCAAATAGAAGGATCTGCTCACAAAACTTAATGCTCTATTTGGGGGGGAAATCCCCGCAGGTAGAAAACTAGTGTGTCAAGAAGAACCTGTTCCCTGGCATGCTCATTTTTTTACAGAGATGGCCTATCTGATGAATCCACTCGCACACCCGATCCGACACAGATTGAGGTTGCCAATCTCAGCGAATGCCGGGCTTCACTTTCCAAAGGACGAAAAGCGTCTGCGGAATCTCCAGAAGGAGGGTCTCCATGGCAACTGGTCCAGGGAGGCCCCCAGCTAACGGCGGCATGAATATTTCAACAGAGGCGGGCAGGCAGACCCGTCTGTGAGCAGAGGAAAACAGCTGGAACAGACACCTCTGCCCACCTCTTGCCTTGGGCAACCCGGGCAGGCAAGACGTCTATCAATCCTGCCAGCAGAGCGGGGCGGGGCGGGGGGGCAACTAGAGGCCCTAGATGTACATAAGCTGCACATCATACCTGTGTTGCCAACTCCAGGTTGGGAAATTCCTGGAGATTTAGAGGAACAATGGTCCATCTAGTCTGGCTTCATGTCCCACACAGTGGCCTCAACCTGTTCCTCTGGAGGGCCAACAGCAGGGCAGAGAGGCCGAGGCCTTCCCCTGGTAAGAACATCAGAAGAGCCCTGCTGGGTCAGAACAGTGAGGGTCCATCTAGTCCAGCATCCTGTCTCACACAGTGGCCTCAACCAGTTCCACGGGAGGGCCAACAACAGGGCAGAGAGGCCGAGGCCTTCCCCTGATAAGAACATCCGAAGAGCCCTGCTGGGTCAGACCAGTGAGGGTCCATCTAGTCCGGAATCCTGTCTCACACAGTGGCCTCAACCAGTTCCACAGGAGGGCCAACCACACGGCAGAGAGGCCGAGGCCTTCCCCTGATAAGAACCTAAGAAGAGCCCTGCTGGGTCAGACCAGTGAGGGTCCATCTAGTCCAGCATCCCATCTCACACAGTGGCCTCAGCCAGTTCCTCTGGAGGGCCAACAATAGGGCAGAGAGGCCAAGGCCTTCCCCTGATAAGAACATCAGAAGAGCCCTGCTGGATCAGACCAGTGAAGGTCCATCTAGTCTGGCATCCTGTCTCACACAGTGGCCTCAACCAGTTCCACGGGAGGGCCAACCACACGGCAGAGAGGCCGAGGCCTTCCCCTGATAAGAACCTAAGAAGAGCCCTGCTGGGTCAGAACAGTGAGGGTCCATCTAGTCCGGAATCCTGTCTCACACAGTGGCCTCAGCCAGTTCCACAGGAGGGCCAACCACACGGCAGAGAGGCCGAGGCCTTCCCCTGATAAGAACCTAAGAAGAGCCCTGCTGGGTCAGACCAGTGAGGGTCCATCTAGTCCAGCATCCCATCTCACACAGTGGCCTCAGCCAGTTCCTCTGGAGGGCCAACAATAGGGCAGAGAGGCCAAGGCCTTCCCCTGATAAGAACATCAGAAGAGCCCTGCTGGATCAGACCAGTGAAGGTCCATCTAGTCTGGCATCCTGTCTCACACAGTGGCCTCAACCAGTTCCACGGGAGGGCCAACCACACGGCAGAGAGGCCGAGGCCTTCCCCTGATAAGAACCTAAGAAGAGCCCTGCTGGGTCAGAACAGTGAGGGTCCATCTAGTCCAGCATCCTGTCTCACACAGTGGCCTCAGCCACTTCCTCTGGAGGGCCAACAATAGGGCAGAGAGGCTGAGGCCTTCCCCTGATAAGAACCTAAGAAGAGCCCTGCTGGGTCAGACCAGTGAGGGTCCATCTAGTCCAGCATCCCATCTCACACAGTGGCCTCAGCCAGTTCCTCTGGAGGGCCAACAATAGGGCAGAGAGGCCAAGGCCTTCCCCTGATAAGAACATCAGAAGAGCCCTGCTGGATCAGACCAGTGAAGGTCCATCTAGTCTGGCATCCTGTCTCACACAGTGGCCTCAACCAGTTCCACGGGAGGGCCAACCACACGGCAGAGAGGCCGAGGCCTTCCCCTGATAAGAACCTAAGAAGAGCCCTGCTGGGTCAGAACAGTGAGGGTCCATCTAGTCCAGCATCCTGTCTCACACAGTGGCCTCAGCCACTTCCTCTGGAGGGCCAACAATAGGGCAGAGAGGCTGAGGCCTTCCCCTGATAAGAACCTAAGAAGAGCCCTGCTGGGTCAGACCAGTGAGGGTTCATCTAGTCCAGCATCCTGCCTCACACAGTGGCCTCAACCAGTTCCTCTGGAGGGCCAACAACAGGGCAGAGAGGCTGAGGCCTTCCCCTCGTAAGAACATCAGAAGAGCCCTGCTGGATCTGACCAGTGAGGGTCCATCTAGTCCAGCATCCTGTCTCACACAGTGGCCTCAACCAGTTCCTCTGGAGGGCCAACAACAGGGCAGAGAGGCCAAGGCCTTCCCCTCATAAGAACATCAGAAGCGCCCTGCTGGATCAGACCAGTGAGGGTCCATCTAGTCCAGCATCCTGTCTCACACAGTGGCCTCAGCCAGTTCCTCTGGAGGTCCAGCAACAGGGCAGAGGCCAAGGCCTTCCCCTCATAAGAACATCAGAAGAGCCCTGCTGGATCTGACCAGTGAGGGTTCATCTAGTCCAGCATCCTGCCTCACACAGTGGCCTCAACCAGTTCCTCTGGAGGGCCAACAACAGGGCAGAGAGGCTGAGGCCTTCCCCTCGTAAGAACATCAGAAGAGCCCTGCTGGATCTGACCAGTGAGGGTCCATCTAGTCCAGCATCCTGACTCACACGGTGGCCTCAACCAGTTCCTCTAGAGCAGGGGTCCTCAAACTACGGCCCGCGGGCCACATGCGGCCCGCCGAGGACATTTATGCGGTCCACCGAGTGTTTATGCCTGCCCCCCCGCCCAGACCTGCCCCCTCCTCGAGGAGCGCAGCAGCAGCGCCCCCGCGGCCTCTTTCTTCCTCCAGCAGCCCTGGGCGGCAAGAGCGCCCAGGAGCTGAGGAGGAGGAAGGGGCGAGCAGGCTGGTCGTGGCGGAGGAGGCGAACGCGGCGGCGGGGCGAGCAGGCTGGTGGGGGGGAGGGAGTGAACGCGGTGGCGGGGCGAGCAGGCTGGTGGGGGGGAGGGGGCGAACGCGGCGGCCCTCCAACGGTCTGAGGGACAGTGAACTGGCCCCCTGTTTAAAAAGTTTGAGGACCCCTGCTCTAGAGGGCCAACAACAGAGCAGAGACGCTGAGGCCTTCCCCTCAGAAGAACATCAGAAGAGCCCTGCTGGATTGGATCAGTGAGGGTCCATCCAGTCCAGCATCCTGTATCACACAGTGGCATCAACTAGTTCCTCTAGAGGGCCAACAACAGAGCAGAGAGGCCGAGGCCTTCCCCTCAAAAGAACATCAGAAGAGCCCTGCTGGGTCAGACCAGTGAGGGTCCATCTAGTCAGGCATCCTGTATCACACAGTGGCATCAACTAGTTCCTCTAGAGGGCCAACAACAGAGCAGAGAGGCCGAGGCCTTTCCCTCATAAGAACATCAGAAGAGCCCTGCTGGGTCAGACCAGTGAGGGTCCATCCAGTCCAGCATCCTGTATCACACAGTGGCATCAACTAGTTCTTCTAGAGGGCCAACAACAGAGCAGAGAGGCCAAGGCCTTCCCCTCATAAGAACATCAGAAGAGCACTGCTGGCTCAGACCAGTGAGGGTCCATCCAGTCCAGCATCCTGTATCACACAGTGGCATCAACTAGTTCCTCTAGAGGGCCAACAACAGAGCAGAGAGGCCAAAGCCTTCCCCTCATAAGAACATCAGAAGAGCCCTGCTGGGTCAGACCAGTGAGGGTCCATCCAGTCCAGCATCCTGCCTCATACACTGGCCTCAGCCAGTTCCTCTGGAGGGCCAACAACAGAGCAGAGAGGCCAAAGCCTTCCCCTCATAAGAACATCAGAAGAGCCCTGCTGGGTCAGACCAGTGAGGGTCCATCCAGTCCAGCATCCTGCCTCATACACTGGCCTCAGCCAGTTCCTCTAGAGGACCAACAACAGAGCAGAGAGGCCAAAGCCTTCCCCTCATAAGAACATCAGAAGAGCCCTGCTGGGTCAGACCAGTGAGGGTCCATCCAGTCCAGCATCCTGCCTCATACACTGGCCTCAGCCAGTTCCTCTGGAGGGCCAACAACAGAGCAGAGAGGCCAAAGCCTTCCCCTCATAAGAACATCAGAAGAGCCCTGCTGGGTCAGACCAGTGAGGGTCCATCCAGTCCAGCATCCTGCCTCATACACTGGCCTCAGCCAGTTCCTCTGGAGGGCCAACAACAGAGCAGAGAGGCCAAAGCCTTCCCCTCATAAGAACATCAGAAGAGCCCTGCTGGGTCAGACCAGTGAGGGTCCACCTAGTCCAGCATCCTGCCTCATACACTGGCCTCAGCCAGTTCCTCTGGAGGGCCAACAACAGAGCAGAGAGGCCAAAGCCTTCCCCTCATAAGAACATCAGAAGAGCCCTGCTGGGTCAGACCAGTGAGGGTCCACCTAGTCCAGCATCCTGCCTCATACACTGGCCTCAGCCAGTTCCTCTGGAGGGCCAACAACAGAGCAGAGAGGCCAAAGCCTTCCCCTCATAAGAACATCAGAAGAGCCCTGCTGGGTCAGACCAGTGAGGGTCCATCCAGTCCAGCATCCTGCCTCATACACTGGCCTCAGCCAGTTCCTCTGGAGGGCCAACAACAGAGCAGAGAGGCCAAAGCCTTCCCCTCATAAGAACATCAGAAGAGCCCTGCTGGGTCAGACCAGTGAGGGTCCACCTAGTCCAGCATCCTGCCTCATACACTGGCCTCAGCCAGTTCCTCTGGAGGGCCAACAACAGAGCAGAGAGGCCAAAGCCTTCCCCTCATAGGAACATCAGAAGAGCCCTGCTGGGTCAGACCAGTGAGGGTCCACCTAGTCCAGCATCCTGTCTCATACACTGGCCTCAGCCAGTTCCTCTGGAGGGCCAACAACAGAGCAGAGAGGCCAAAGCCTTCCCCTCATAAGAACATCAGAAGAGCCCTGCTGGGTCAGACCAGTGAGGGTCCATCCAGTCCAGCATCCTGCCTCACACAGTGGCCTCAGCCAGTTCCTCTGGAGGGCCAACAACAGAGCAGAGAGGCCAAAGCCTTCCCCTCATAAGAACATCAGAAGAGCCCTGCTGGGTCAGACCAGTGAGGGTCCACCTAGTCCAGCATCCTGTCTCATACACTGGCCTCAGCCAGTTCCTCTGGAGGGCCAACAACAGAGCAGAGAGGCCAAAGCCTTCCCCTCATAAGAACATCAGAAGAGCCCTGCTGGGTCAGACCAGTGAGGGTCCATCCAGTCCAGCATCCTGCCTCACACAGTGGCCTCAGCCAGTTCCTCTGGAGGGCCAACAACAGAGCAGAGAGGCCAAAGCCTTCCCCTCATAAGAACATCAGAAGAGCCCTGCTGGGTCAGACCAGTGAGGGTCCATCCAGTCCAGCATCCTGCCTCACACAGTGGCCTCAGCCAGTTCCTCTGGAGGGCCAACAACAGAGCAGAGAGGCCAAAGCCTTCCCCTCATAAGAACATCAGAAGAGCCCTGCTGGGTCAGACCAGTGAGGGTCCATCCAGTCCAGCATCCTGCCTCACACAGTGGCCTCAGCCAGTTCCTCTGGAGGGCCAACAACAGAGCAGAGAGGCCAAAGCCTTCCCCTCATAAGAACATCAGAAGAGCCCTGCTGGGTCAGACCAGTGAGGGGCCATCCAGTCCAGCATCCTGCCTCACACAGTGGCCTCAGCCAGTTCCTCTGGAGGGCCAACAACAGAGCAGAGAGGCCAAAGCCTTCCCCTCATAAGAACATCAGAAGAGCCCTGCTGGGTCAGACCAGTGAGGGTCCATCCAGTCCAGCATCCTGCCTCACACAGTGGCCTCAGCCAGTTCCTCTGGAGGGCCAACAACAGAGCAGAGAGGCCAAAGCCTTCCCCTCATAAGAACATCAGAAGAGCCCTGCTGGGTCAGACCAGTGAGGGTCCATCCAGTCCAGCATCCTGCCTCATACACTGGCCTCAGCCAGTTCCTCTGGAGGGCCAACAACAGAGCAGAGAGGCCAAAGCCTTCCCCTCATAAGAACATCAGAAGAGCCCTGCTGGGTCAGACCAGTGAGGGTCCACCTAGTCCAGCATCCTGTCTCATACACTGGCCTCAGCCAGTTCCTCTGGAGGGCCAACAACAGAGCAGAGAGGCCAAAGCCTTCCCCTCATAAGAACATCAGAAGAGCCCTGCTGGGTCAGACCAGTGAGGGTCCATCCAGTCCAGCATCCTGCCTCACACAGTGGCCTCAGCCAGTTCCTCTGGAGGGCCAACAACAGAGCAGAGAGGCCAAAGCCTTCCCCTCATAAGAACATCAGAAGAGCCCTGCTGGGTCAGACCAGTGAGGGTCCATCCAGTCCAGCATCCTGCCTCACACAGTGGCCTCAGCCAGTTCCTCTGGAGGGCCAACAACAGAGCAGAGAGGCCAAAGCCTTCCCCTCATAAGAACATCAGAAGAGCCCTGCTGGGTCAGACCAGTGAGGGTCCATCCAGTCCAGCATCCTGTCTCACACAGTGGCCTCAACCTGTTCCTCTGGAGGGCCAACAGCAGGGCAGAGAGGCCGAGGCCTTCCCCTGGTAAGAACATCAGAAGAGCCCTGCTGGGTCAGAACAGTGAGGGTCCATCTAGTCCAGCATCCTGTCTCACACAGTGGCCTCAACCAGTTCCACGGGAGGGCCAACAACAGGGCAGAGAGGCCGAGGCCTTCCCCTGATAAGAACATCCGAAGAGCCCTGCTGGGTCAGACCAGTGAGGGTCCATCTAGTCCGGAATCCTGTCTCACACAGTGGCCTCAACCAGTTCCACAGGAGGGCCAACCACACGGCAGAGAGGCCGAGGCCTTCCCCTGATAAGAACCTAAGAAGAGCCCTGCTGGGTCAGACCAGTGAGGGTCCATCTAGTCCAGCATCCCATCTCACACAGTGGCCTCAGCCAGTTCCTCTGGAGGGCCAACAATAGGGCAGAGAGGCCAAGGCCTTCCCCTGATAAGAACATCAGAAGAGCCCTGCTGGATCAGACCAGTGAAGGTCCATCTAGTCTGGCATCCTGTCTCACACAGTGGCCTCAACCAGTTCCACGGGAGGGCCAACCACACGGCAGAGAGGCCGAGGCCTTCCCCTGATAAGAACCTAAGAAGAGCCCTGCTGGGTCAGAACAGTGAGGGTCCATCTAGTCCGGAATCCTGTCTCACACAGTGGCCTCAGCCAGTTCCACAGGAGGGCCAACCACACGGCAGAGAGGCCGAGGCCTTCCCCTGATAAGAACCTAAGAAGAGCCCTGCTGGGTCAGACCAGTGAGGGTCCATCTAGTCCAGCATCCCATCTCACACAGTGGCCTCAGCCAGTTCCTCTGGAGGGCCAACAATAGGGCAGAGAGGCCAAGGCCTTCCCCTGATAAGAACATCAGAAGAGCCCTGCTGGATCAGACCAGTGAAGGTCCATCTAGTCTGGCATCCTGTCTCACACAGTGGCCTCAACCAGTTCCACGGGAGGGCCAACCACACGGCAGAGAGGCCGAGGCCTTCCCCTGATAAGAACCTAAGAAGAGCCCTGCTGGGTCAGAACAGTGAGGGTCCATCTAGTCCAGCATCCTGTCTCACACAGTGGCCTCAGCCACTTCCTCTGGAGGGCCAACAATAGGGCAGAGAGGCTGAGGCCTTCCCCTGATAAGAACCTAAGAAGAGCCCTGCTGGGTCAGACCAGTGAGGGTCCATCTAGTCCAGCATCCCATCTCACACAGTGGCCTCAGCCAGTTCCTCTGGAGGGCCAACAATAGGGCAGAGAGGCCAAGGCCTTCCCCTGATAAGAACATCAGAAGAGCCCTGCTGGATCAGACCAGTGAAGGTCCATCTAGTCTGGCATCCTGTCTCACACAGTGGCCTCAACCAGTTCCACGGGAGGGCCAACCACACGGCAGAGAGGCCGAGGCCTTCCCCTGATAAGAACCTAAGAAGAGCCCTGCTGGGTCAGAACAGTGAGGGTCCATCTAGTCCAGCATCCTGTCTCACACAGTGGCCTCAGCCACTTCCTCTGGAGGGCCAACAATAGGGCAGAGAGGCTGAGGCCTTCCCCTGATAAGAACCTAAGAAGAGCCCTGCTGGGTCAGACCAGTGAGGGTTCATCTAGTCCAGCATCCTGCCTCACACAGTGGCCTCAACCAGTTCCTCTGGAGGGCCAACAACAGGGCAGAGAGGCTGAGGCCTTCCCCTCGTAAGAACATCAGAAGAGCCCTGCTGGATCTGACCAGTGAGGGTCCATCTAGTCCAGCATCCTGTCTCACACAGTGGCCTCAACCAGTTCCTCTGGAGGGCCAACAACAGGGCAGAGAGGCCAAGGCCTTCCCCTCATAAGAACATCAGAAGCGCCCTGCTGGATCAGACCAGTGAGGGTCCATCTAGTCCAGCATCCTGTCTCACACAGTGGCCTCAGCCAGTTCCTCTGGAGGTCCAGCAACAGGGCAGAGGCCAAGGCCTTCCCCTCATAAGAACATCAGAAGAGCCCTGCTGGATCTGACCAGTGAGGGTTCATCTAGTCCAGCATCCTGCCTCACACAGTGGCCTCAACCAGTTCCTCTGGAGGGCCAACAACAGGGCAGAGAGGCTGAGGCCTTCCCCTCGTAAGAACATCAGAAGAGCCCTGCTGGATCTGACCAGTGAGGGTCCATCTAGTCCAGCATCCTGACTCACACGGTGGCCTCAACCAGTTCCTCTAGAGCAGGGGTCCTCAAACTACGGCCCGCGGGCCACATGCGGCCCGCCGAGGACATTTATGCGGTCCACCGAGTGTTTATGCCTGCCCCCCCCGCCCAGACCTGCCCCCTCCTCGAGGAGCGCAGCAGCAGCGCCCCCGCGGCCTCTTTCTTCCTCCAGCAGCCCTGGGCGGCAAGAGCGCCCAGGAGCTGAGGAGGAGGAAGGGGCGAGCAGGCTGGTCGTGGCGGAGGAGGCGAACGCGGCGGCGGGGCGAGCAGGCTGGTGGGGGGAGGGAGTGAACGCGGTGGCGGGGCGAGCAGGCTGGTGGGGGGAGGGGGCGAACGCGGCGGCCCTCCAACGGTCTGAGGGACAGTGAACTGGCCCCCTGTTTAAAAAGTTTGAGGACCCCTGCTCTAGAGGGCCAACAACAGAGCAGAGACGCTGAGGCCTTCCCCTCAGAAGAACATCAGAAGAGCCCTGCTGGATTGGATCAGTGAGGGTCCATCCAGTCCAGCATCCTGTATCACACAGTGGCATCAACTAGTTCCTCTAGAGGGCCAACAACAGAGCAGAGAGGCCGAGGCCTTCCCCTCAAAAGAACATCAGAAGAGCCCTGCTGGGTCAGACCAGTGAGGGTCCATCTAGTCAGGCATCCTGTATCACACAGTGGCATCAACTAGTTCCTCTAGAGGGCCAACAACAGAGCAGAGAGGCCGAGGCCTTTCCCTCATAAGAACATCAGAAGAGCCCTGCTGGGTCAGACCAGTGAGGGTCCATCCAGTCCAGCATCCTGTATCACACAGTGGCATCAACTAGTTCTTCTAGAGGGCCAACAACAGAGCAGAGAGGCCAAGGCCTTCCCCTCATAAGAACATCAGAAGAGCACTGCTGGGTCAGACCAGTGAGGGTCCATCCAGTCCAGCATCCTGTATCACACAGTGGCATCAACTAGTTCCTCTAGAGGGCCAACAACAGAGCAGAGAGGCCAAAGCCTTCCCCTCATAAGAACATCAGAAGAGCCCTGCTGGGTCAGACCAGTGAGGGTCCATCCAGTCCAGCATCCTGCCTCATACACTGGCCTCAGCCAGTTCCTCTGGAGGGCCAACAACAGAGCAGAGAGGCCAAAGCCTTCCCCTCATAAGAACATCAGAAGAGCCCTGCTGGGTCAGACCAGTGAGGGTCCATCCAGTCCAGCATCCTGCCTCATACACTGGCCTCAGCCAGTTCCTCTAGAGGACCAACAACAGAGCAGAGAGGCCAAAGCCTTCCCCTCATAAGAACATCAGAAGAGCCCTGCTGGGTCAGACCAGTGAGGGTCCATCCAGTCCAGCATCCTGCCTCATACACTGGCCTCAGCCAGTTCCTCTGGAGGGCCAACAACAGAGCAGAGAGGCCAAAGCCTTCCCCTCATAAGAACATCAGAAGAGCCCTGCTGGGTCAGACCAGTGAGGGTCCATCCAGTCCAGCATCCTGCCTCATACACTGGCCTCAGCCAGTTCCTCTGGAGGGCCAACAACAGAGCAGAGAGGCCAAAGCCTTCCCCTCATAAGAACATCAGAAGAGCCCTGCTGGGTCAGACCAGTGAGGGTCCACCTAGTCCAGCATCCTGCCTCATACACTGGCCTCAGCCAGTTCCTCTGGAGGGCCAACAACAGAGCAGAGAGGCCAAAGCCTTCCCCTCATAAGAACATCAGAAGAGCCCTGCTGGGTCAGACCAGTGAGGGTCCACCTAGTCCAGCATCCTGCCTCATACACTGGCCTCAGCCAGTTCCTCTGGAGGGCCAACAACAGAGCAGAGAGGCCAAAGCCTTCCCCTCATAAGAACATCAGAAGAGCCCTGCTGGGTCAGACCAGTGAGGGTCCATCCAGTCCAGCATCCTGCCTCATACACTGGCCTCAGCCAGTTCCTCTGGAGGGCCAACAACAGAGCAGAGAGGCCAAAGCCTTCCCCTCATAAGAACATCAGAAGAGCCCTGCTGGGTCAGACCAGTGAGGGTCCACCTAGTCCAGCATCCTGCCTCATACACTGGCCTCAGCCAGTTCCTCTGGAGGGCCAACAACAGAGCAGAGAGGCCAAAGCCTTCCCCTCATAGGAACATCAGAAGAGCCCTGCTGGGTCAGACCAGTGAGGGTCCACCTAGTCCAGCATCCTGTCTCATACACTGGCCTCAGCCAGTTCCTCTGGAGGGCCAACAACAGAGCAGAGAGGCCAAAGCCTTCCCCTCATAAGAACATCAGAAGAGCCCTGCTGGGTCAGACCAGTGAGGGTCCATCCAGTCCAGCATCCTGCCTCACACAGTGGCCTCAGCCAGTTCCTCTGGAGGGCCAACAACAGAGCAGAGAGGCCAAAGCCTTCCCCTCATAAGAACATCAGAAGAGCCCTGCTGGGTCAGACCAGTGAGGGTCCACCTAGTCCAGCATCCTGTCTCATACACTGGCCTCAGCCAGTTCCTCTGGAGGGCCAACAACAGAGCAGAGAGGCCAAAGCCTTCCCCTCATAAGAACATCAGAAGAGCCCTGCTGGGTCAGACCAGTGAGGGTCCATCCAGTCCAGCATCCTGCCTCACACAGTGGCCTCAGCCAGTTCCTCTGGAGGGCCAACAACAGAGCAGAGAGGCCAAAGCCTTCCCCTCATAAGAACATCAGAAGAGCCCTGCTGGGTCAGACCAGTGAGGGTCCATCCAGTCCAGCATCCTGCCTCACACAGTGGCCTCAGCCAGTTCCTCTGGAGGGCCAACAACAGAGCAGAGAGGCCAAAGCCTTCCCCTCATAAGAACATCAGAAGAGCCCTGCTGGGTCAGACCAGTGAGGGTCCATCCAGTCCAGCATCCTGCCTCACACAGTGGCCTCAGCCAGTTCCTCTGGAGGGCCAACAACAGAGCAGAGAGGCCAAAGCCTTCCCCTCATAAGAACATCAGAAGAGCCCTGCTGGGTCAGACCAGTGAGGGTCCATCCAGTCCAGCATCCTGCCTCACACAGTGGCCTCAGCCAGTTCCTCTGGAGGGCCAACAACAGAGCAGAGAGGCCAAAGCCTTCCCCTCATAAGAACATCAGAAGAGCCCTGCTGGGTCAGACCAGTGAGGGTCCATCCAGTCCAGCATCCTGCCTCACACAGTGGCCTCAGCCAGTTCCTCTGGAGGGCCAACAACAGAGCAGAGAGGCCAAAGCCTTCCCCTCATAAGAACATCAGAAGAGCCCTGCTGGGTCAGACCAGTGAGGGTCCATCCAGTCCAGCATCCTGCCTCATACACTGGCCTCAGCCAGTTCCTCTGGAGGGCCAACAACAGAGCAGAGAGGCCAAAGCCTTCCCCTCATAAGAACATCAGAAGAGCCCTGCTGGGTCAGACCAGTGAGGGTCCACCTAGTCCAGCATCCTGTCTCATACACTGGCCTCAGCCAGTTCCTCTGGAGGGCCAACAACAGAGCAGAGAGGCCAAAGCCTTCCCCTCATAAGAACATCAGAAGAGCCCTGCTGGGTCAGACCAGTGAGGGTCCATCCAGTCCAGCATCCTGCCTCACACAGTGGCCTCAGCCAGTTCCTCTGGAGGGCCAACAACAGAGCAGAGAGGCCAAAGCCTTCCCCTCATAAGAACATCAGAAGAGCCCTGCTGGGTCAGACCAGTGAGGGTCCATCCAGTCCAGCATCCTGCCTCACACAGTGGCCTCAGCCAGTTCCTCTGGAGGGCCAACAACAGAGCAGAGAGGCCAAAGCCTTCCCCTCATAAGAACATCAGAAGAGCCCTGCTGGGTCAGACCAGTGAGGGTCCATCTAGTCCAGCATCCTGCCTCACACAGTGGCCTCAGCCAGTTCCTCTGGAGGGCCAACAACAGGGCAGAGAGGCCGAGGCCTTCCCCTCATAAGAACATCAGAAGAGCCCGGCTGGGTCAGACCAGTGAGGGTCCATCCAGTCCAGCATCCCGCCTCACACAGTGGCCTCAGCCAGTTCCTCTGGAGGGCCAACAACAGAGCAGAGAGGCCAAAGCCTTCCCCTCATAAGAACATCAGAAGAGCCCTGCTGGGTCAGACCAGTGAGGGTCCATCCAGTCCAGCATCCTGCCTCACACAGTGGCCTCAGCCAGTTCCTCTGGAGGGCCAACAACAGGGCAGAGAGGCCGAGGCCTTCCCCTCATAAGAACATCAGAAGAGCCCTGCTGGGTCAGACCAGTGAGGGTCCATCCAGTCCAGCATCCTGCCTCACACAGTGGCCTCAGCCAGTTCCTCTGGAGAAGGCCAACCACAGGGTACCTTTAGATGCTTTTGGGAAGAAGTGGGGAAGGGAGGCCGCACACACCTGCTCTCCAAGCTGCGAATTTGCAGCTTGGTGTGCAGGCCCGCACGGCCCCCCTCTCCGTCCCTCCTTTCTGCAAGATTTAAAGGTCCCTCCAGCTGATCAATAGGAGTGGCTGCGGGTGGCTGCTTTTGAGGGCGGGACTTCCCCCCCACCAGCCAGCTGGCTTGTAGTGGGAAGGAGTCCCCGAAATTGGGGGGAAACCCACTCGGACCGGGGGTCTGGCAACCCTACCTATATTATGTATTTGCATTATATCCTACATTTCCTCCTCTGTAGTGCATGAAGCCAGTGTGGGGTAGTGGTGAGGCTGTTGGACTAGGATGCAGGAGACCCGGGTTCGAATTCCCACTCTGCCATGGAAACCTACTGGGTGAGCTTGGGGCCAGTCACATGCTCTCAGCCTAACCTACTCCACAGGGTTGTTGTGTGAGGATAAAACAGAGGAGAACAGGACGACATAAGCTGCTTTGGGTCTTCACCGGGGGAGAATATCTGAGTATAACTGAAGAAAATAAATGAGGGAGGCGACGGGAGCCAGGGGAAACTGCCTTTGACGTTGCACGGCCGCCAGAAAGAGGTTTATGACCTCTTTGTGGGTCCCGCCCTTTGATTTTTCCTTTCTTGCTCCTGCATTCTCCCTAGAAGGTAAAATGACCAAACTGGAGTTATTGTACTGTGGTCACATTATGAGAAGACGGGACTCCTTGGGGCACCTCGGGGCCTGGCCCCCCAACTTACTGCCAAGGCCCCCCTGGCTTCCAATTTTTCATTTTATTTGTGGCGCTCCCTTGGGTGTGTGTGCAGAGTGCCCCCTGACTTATTTAAAGCCCCCCCCCCCGAATTAAAAAATCCTGGCTTTGGGCCTGTTGGGAAAGACAATCATGCTAGGAAAAGTGGAAGGCAGGAGGAGGAGGAGGAGGAAAGGGAGATTGGATTTATTTCCCACCCTCCACTACCAGGCTGAAGGCATCCCAGAGCAGTTGACAACCTCCTTTCCCTCCCCCTCCCCACAACAGACACCCTGTGAGGCAGGTGGGGCTGAGAGAGCTCTCTGGAGAACTGCTCCTGAGAGAACAGCTCTGAGAGGACGGTGGCTTGTCCAGGGTCACCTAGCAGCTGCATGTGGAGGAGGGGGAATCAAACCCGGTTCTCCCAGATCAGAGTCTGCGCTCTTAACCACTACACCAAACTGGCTCACCCCAAACGGGCCCTCCCAGGAAGACCCAGGATGAGGTGGGTCGACTCCCTCGAGGACGCCACGAGGGCCCTCGGTTTGCAAGACCTGAGCGAAGCTGTTAAGGATGGAAAGTTTGGGAGGTCGTTCGTTCATAGGGAGCGACTTGACAGCACTTAACACACACGCGGCCTTGACATTCGCCTGGGAACCCTCTGCGGAGTTTTCCGTTTTCTGCCTTTCAGCCAAAACTTGGCTCCCAAAGCAGTTGGGCAGCTATTCAAATCTAGACGCGACCAGAACAGCAGCTGTGCCTGATTGCGCATGTGTGTGCATTGTCCATATTGTACGGAGTTGGCTAAGCGAAGTGTATCTGGCTGAGTCGATATGCCTGTGTGGCCATGCAGTTGTGAGTTTTTGGCAGTCTGTGCCTCTAACTCTAACTCTCTCTCTCTCTCTGGATACGTGTGCTTCTAGCTATGCACATGTGTGCATCTATGTGATGTCTGACGCAGGGGTCCAAAACAGATAGTTTGACAAAATAAGACGGATGCAGGATTAGGGTTGCCAGCTCCGGGTTGGGAAAGAACTGGAGACTTTGGGGGTGGGAGAGGGCGGGGTTTGGGGAGGGGAGGGGCCTCAGCATGGTGCAATGCTACAGAGTCCATTCTTCAAGGCAGCCATTTTCTCCAGGGGAGCTGATCTCTGTCAGCTGGAGATCAGTTCTGAAAGCGGGAGATCCCCAGGCCCCACCTGGAGGCTGGCAACCCTATGCAGAATGCGAGCTTTAGCGATCCTCAGACAGCTCCATCACTAAAGCTGGAGAGTTCCCGAGGCTTTCGGGGGTGGGGCCTGGCGAGGGAAGGATTTGGGGAAGAAGAAGAAGAAGAGATTGGATTTATACCTTGCCCTTCACTACCCAAAGGAAAAAAAAGAAGAAGAGAAGAAGAGAAGAAGAGATTGGATTTATACCCTGATTTTCACTACCCGAAGGAGTCTCAGAGTGGCTTACAAACTCCCTTCCCTTCCCCTCCCCACAACAGACACCCTGTGAGGCGGGTGGGGCTGAGGGAGCTCTTGACAGAAACTGCTCTTTTTTCAAGAACAGCTCTTATCAGAACTATGGCTTGCCCAAGGTCATCCAGCCAGGTACAAGTGGAGGATTGGGGAATCAAACCCGGTTCTCCCAGATCAGAGTCCGCACACTTAACCACTACACCAAACTGGCTCTCAGGGAGTCTCAGAGTGGCTTACAATCTCCTTTCCCTCCCCCTCCCCACAACAGACACCCTGTGAGGCAGGTGGGGCTGAGAGAGCTCTGACAGAAACTCCTCTTTTTCAAGAACAGCTCTGACAGAACTACGGCTTGCCCAAGGTCATCCAGCAAGTGCAAGCGGAGGAGTGGGGAATCAAACCCGGTTCTCCCAGATCAGAGTCCGCGCACTTAACCACTACACTGAACCCCAGCAGGATATAACACCATCGAGTCCACCCTCCAAAAGCAGCCGTTCCTCCTGGGGAATTGATCCGTGTAGGCAGGAGATCAGTTGTAGTTCCAGGTGGGGTTGTCCTGTTCCCCTTGGTCACTGGCAGGGGACGCGGAGTTAGGTTTGCCATATCCAGTTTGGGGAAACTCCTGCAGATTTAGGGGAGGAACCTTGGGGGGGACAACAGGGACCTCACTGGGGTACGACCAGGCCCATAGCCGGAATTTCTTTGTTTGTGGGGGTATTTAAATTTTTAAGGGGGCACTTAAATTAAAGTTAGCTACATTAATCGGAACGCCTGTCTTTAAGGAGGGAGGCTCCAATCTCGTTTCTAGCGCTTCCCTTCAAGGGATAAGGCAGCGAGCCTATCATTTCCTAGGGGAAATAAATACCTCAGGGGGCATTTAATTCCACAGGGGGAGGTGGAGGGAAGCTTGAGGACAAACTGTGATGCTTAAGCAGTGGAGGGGTCTCTCTTCAAAAATAAGGTTTCTGGCAAGGCTATTTTGAGGCAGGGAGAAGAAGAAGAAGAAGAAGAAGAAGAAGAAGAAGAAGAAGAAGAAGAAGAAGAAGAAGAAGAGGAGGAGGAGGAGGAGGAGGAGGAGGAGGAGGAGGAGATTGGATTTATACCCCACCCTTCACTACCCAAAGGAATCTCAGAGCAGCTTGCAATCTCCTTTCCCTTCCCCTCCCCGCAACAGACACCCTGTGAAGTAGATGGGGCCGAGAGAGCTCTGACAGAAACAGCTCTTTTTCAAGAACAGCTGTGCCAGAACTATGGCTTGCCCAAGGTCACGTCAGCAGGTGCAAGTGGAGGAGTGGGGAATCAAACCCGGTTCTCCCAGATTAGAGTCCGCACACTTAACCACTACACCAAACTGGCTCTCAATTTGGCTCTCAATAAATTGGGGGACGGGGGGCAGAGCCCCCTGATGCCCCGCTGTAGCCACGGGCCTGAGTAAAATGCCACAGAGTCCACCCTCCAAAGCACCCGTTTTCTCTGAGGAACTGATCTCTGTAGTCTGGAGACGAGCTGTGATTCCGGGGGACCCCGGGTCCCACCTGGCGGCTGGCATCCCTAATTCGAGGGGAGATCCGTTTTAATTCCAGGAAGCCTGGCGACCAAACCTCTGGGTGTGTTGGATCTGTTCCTGTTTCGGCAGCAGCGCCCGTCACATGCCCTTCAGAGCCGGCTCCTCAAGAGTAAAGAACACTTGTTCTAGAGTCGGCAACCGCATGTGTTTGCTTTAATTTCTGTGTTGTCTTAGAAATTGGAGCCTCCAGAATGCCCTTCCAGAATGGCATTATAAGCACGGGAAGGGCAATTTTCAACCGCATCTCACCTTGCTCTTTGGACAAGAAACGGCCGCAGTGCGACACCCGCCTCGCCTTACACGGAGGGAGGTTGCTCCATAGCTATAGAAGCCCACCAGAGCAGCTGGTTGTAAAGAGGGAAGTCCAAGTCCTGATTGCCCAGTGTTTGCTTGGAAACCAATTTATTTAGCGTATTCTAAAATTATCCCTTCATCCACAGAGCACAGGGTGGCGTACAGTGTTCTGCCTCAATTTTCTCCTCACAACAACCCTGCAAGGTAGGCTACGTGAGGAGAGAGAGAAAGAGAGAGAGAGTGGCTGTCCCGTGGTCACCCAGTGAACTTCCGTGGTAGAATGGGGATTCGAACCTGGGTCCCTCAGATCTTAATCCAGTACTCTAGCCCAGCAGACAACAGACTTTATGTTTCTAGGAGCTACTTCCCCCCCGCAAGATCCTTGGAGGAAGCTTCTGGTCAGAAAACAGCGGCTTGGTGGACAGTGAGTCACAAAATGGCAGCCTGGTGGGTGGAGCCAGTCACAAAATGGCAGCTTGGTGGGTGGAGCCAGTCACAAAATGGGAGCTCGGTGGGTAGAACCAGTAAAAAAATGGCAGCTTGGTGGGTGGAGCCAGTCACAAAATGGCAGCCTGGTGGGTGGAGCCAGTCACAAAATGGGAGCTCGGCGGGTGGAGCCAGTAACAAAATGGCAGCCTGGTGGGTGGAGCCCATCACAAAATGGGAGCTCGGCAGGTGGAGCCAGTCACAAAATGGCAGCCTGGTGGGTGGAGCCAGTCACAAAATGGGAGCTCGGTGGGTGGAGCCAGTCACAAAATGGCAGCTCGGTGGGTGGAGCCAGTCACAAAATGGGAGCTCAGTGGGTGGAGCCAGTCACAAAATGGGAGCTCAGTGGGTGGAGCCAGTCACAAAATGGGAGCTCGGTGGGTGGAGCCAGTCACAAAATGGCAGCCTGGTGGGTAGAATCAGTCACAAAACTGGCTTGGTGTGTGACGTCAGTCACAAAACTGCAGCTTGTCAATGGAGCCAGTCACATAGACAATGCTCCCTCTAAGCTGTGGAGTCTTATGAGCGACAATTCTACTTTCTGAGCTACTGGCATGAAAGTTGTGAGCCGCTGCATAAATTAGTTTGCTCTGAAGCCATCCTTCCTGAGCTAAGACAAAAATGTGTGAGCCGGAGGCCAAAAAACTGTGAACTAGCTCAAACTGACTCAGCTTAGAGGGAACACTGCACATAAATGGCCTCCTCTATAAATAGCACAGTTTTCCAGAGCGAGTCTGCAGCGCTCAGGTGGGGAAAGCTGTCCTCTGCTGTTCTCCCAAAGCAAACTACCCTGGCCCCGACTCATCTTGCCCTGCAGAGGAAAATATACTGCTACTTCTATGTTTTCCCTGGAAGAGGCAAATCAAAGCTTTGCTCACAAGGGGAAGCATTAACAGTTTGGCGTAGTGGATACAGCACCGGACTAAGATCCTGGGAGATGCGGGTTCGAATCCCCACTTCTACCATGGAAGCTGGCTTGGTGACCTTGAGGCCGTCACATCTTCTCGGCTTGTTGTGAAAAAATGGAGAAGGAGAAGAAGAAGATTGGATTTATACCCAATCATGATCTATAATCATGCTAGGAAAAGTGAAAGAAGAAAAAGAAGAAGAAGAGAAGGAGGCAGAGATTGGATTTATACCCCGCCCTTTACAACCCGAAGGAGTGGCTTACAATCCCTTTCCCTTCCCCTCTCCACAACAGACACCCTGTGAGGTAGTTGGGGCTAGGAGAGCTCTTTCCAGAACTGCCCTTGAGAGAACAGCTCTGAGAGAACTTGTAACTGACCCAAGGTCACACCACAGCTGCATGTGGAGGAGCTGGGGAATCAAATCTGGTTCTCCCAGATTAAAGTCCACGCTCCTAACCACTACACCAAACTGGGAGAACAATGTTCTAAGCCGTTCTTGTGTCCCAACTGGGGAGAAAAGCCGCATATCAATGAATGCAAATGCCCGCCTTCTTCTTTCCCATGCAGAGTAAGAGTATGTGTATGCATGTGCTGCCTCCTCCTCCTCCAGGCAAAAGAAAAAGAGGACAGAAGCTGCTGCGGTACCTTTAAAGGAAAGGACAAGAAAGTGATTCCCTCAGGAGGGATGGGGAGCTACTGCCAATTGCATACAGAGTGACTGGTCACTCTTGAGTGACCTTTCACCCACCTCTGCTCTAACCAAGAAGGGAAAGCCCACTTGGAAGGGAAGCTTCAAGAATAGTTTCCCAAATGGGCTCCCCAGTAACTGACGGGGACTGCTTGAAAAATGCAGAGAACCCCAGAGCTGCGAGTTCAAGATATACCAGCTGGATTAACTCCTTCTGTCTTGGAAAGACCAGTTGGAGTTGCAGCTGGTAGCCAGAGAAACTCTCTCAAGAGCTGCTATGTAAACAGGTGCCTGAGAGACCCAGGAGTTACAGGCTGAAGCCCAAATAGGTGGTGGAGAGTCCTTCTGCCCAGAAGAGGGTTGCCATTTGCCTAGTGGGTGTTGGGGAATCCTCCGATTTTGCGGGTTCCTGCCCAACGCAGGCCTGCTGGCCGGTGAGAGGGAATCCCACCCCAACAGTGATGTTGTACGCAACGTTCCTGTGTCACCCTGAAATGACATCAGCAGCATCAGAGGGGGTGACACTCTGGGTTTTGGGCAAAACTCTATGGTATGAGGCCGATTTTACCATAGTTTTGCCTAGAAACCAGAGCGTCAAACCCCCCCCCCATGTGCCTACACCACCCGGAAGTGATGTAGGCATGGCGTGTGATGTCACTTCCGGTGATGTCAGGGGCAACGCTTCCAGCTCCTGTAGCATTCCCCTCCTCCTGCCAGCATCAAAAAGGGACCTGGCAGGCAACCCTAGCCCATAACAGCCACCTGCAGCAGAGGTGTAAACCAGTTGGGTGTAGTGCCCGTTTGGTGTAGTGGTTAAGAACATAAGAGAAGCCAATGTTGGATCAGGCCAATGGCCCATCTAGTCCAACACACTGTCACACAGTGGCCAAAAATACCAGGTGCCATCAGGAGGTCCAGCAGTGGGGCCAGGACACTAGAAGCCCTCCCACTGCTGCCCCCCCCCCCCGCAACGAACTCTAAGTTGGAGAACCGGGTTTGATTCCCCACTCCTCCACATGCAGCTGTGTGCTGGGTGAGCTTGGGTCAGTGACAGTTGCCTCAGAGCTGTTCTCTCATGTGCAGTCCTCGAAAGAGCTCTCTCAGTCCCTCTTACCTCACAGGGTGTCTGTTGTGGGGAGGGGAAGGGAAAGGAGTTTGTAAGCCGCTCTGAGACTCCTTTGGGTAGTGAAGGGCGGGGTATAAATCCAATCTCCTCTTCTTCTTCTTCTACCTCACAGGGTGTCTGTTGTGGGGAGGGGAGGGGAAGGGAAAGGAGTTTGTAAGCCGCGCTGAGACTCCTTCGGGTATTGAAGGGCGGGGTATAAACCCAATCTCTTCTTCTTCCTCTTCTTCTACATGAGGCTAGTGGGGCTCAAGGCTCCCTCCCCCTACTTTCCTGGAGGGGGCAGTGCCCCCCCGGGCTTCTAGGTAGCATCATGAATCTGGTTAGGCTTAAACTATGCAGCCTCATCCTCTCCACTCTACTTTCTTTCTTTGGGACTTTGGTACTTCTACTTGTCCCACGGGACCACCCCTCCACGGCCTTACCTTATCTTTTTTTTCTTTGGGATCTTTGGAAGTTCTCCCTAAAGCCCCTACTTTCCACATGCAGCTCATCAAAACAGACAATGTACTGGAAGTTAAGGTGACTTTGGTATCCTGGGAGTTGCCGCTTGAGAGAAAAAGAAATGGAGGAGATAAAGAATATTCCTGTCTTGAGCTATGTGTGTCAGGGACGGGAACAGAGGCTGTGACTCGAATGCTGGATTTTTTTGGTGATTTTTTTTATCCTGGGACTTCCCGCTCTGGAGAAGGAAAAAATGGAGGACGTGGGAATATTTCTGTCTTTAGCCACGTGTCTTGGGGGGGGCAGGGGGGAGAGGAGGCCTGTGGCTTAAATGCTGGAAGTTATGGTGATTTTGGTATCTTGGGACCTGCAGCTTTATGGAACTGGCTGTGAGGCTTTTGCGAGCTATTTTGCAGATGAAGTCCTGCTGCTCCGCCGTGATCTTCCTGCCACAGTTGAGGCAGTGAGTGAACTCGAGGCTCCATGCACGTCTTCCGTTTCTATTCTGGATTATTTCAGTCCACTCAGCCTTGAGGAGGTCGACAAATTGCTCTCAACGGTACGCCCAACCACGTGCAGCCTTGATCCGTGCCCTTCATGGCTCATAAAAGCTGGCCGTGAGGGGCTACGAGGTACCCTCAGGGATATTATCAACCAGTCCTTCATCGGGGGCACTCAAGGAAGCGATGGTCCGCCCCCTCTTGAAGAAACCATCTTTGGACCTAGCCGAATGGGCTAACTACCGGCCAGTCTCTAATTTGCCCTATTTGGGCAAATTACTTGAGAGAGCGGCAGCGATTCAGTTGCAGAGCTTTATGGATGACACTTCCGTGCTTGACCCGTTCCAATCTGGCTTCCGACCAGGTCATGGGACCGAGACGGCACTGGTCGCCCTCACGGACGACCTCCGGCGGCATCTGGATCGAGGCAGATCAGCAGTACTGTTGTTGTTAGATCTGTCGGTCGCATTCGATACCGTCAACCATCGGTTACTGATCCACCGCCTTGCCGACGCCAGAATTCAGGGGCTTGCCTTGCAATGGCTGGTCTCCTTTCTTCAGGGTCGGGGACAGAGGGTCGCGTTAGGGGAGCAGACGTCCCAGAGGTACCCGCTGGTCTGCAGGGTTCCTCAAGGGGCAGTACTGTCCCTGATGTTATTTAACAGCTACATGCGCCCCCTCGCCCAGATTGCCCGGAGGCACAGTCTATGGTGTCATCAATATGCAGACAACACCAGGGCCCTGAGGGACCTTCTACAGTTCCGCAGGGCCTGTAAAACAGAGCTCTTCCACCAGGCTTTCGACTAGGAGCTGCTGCTGACCAATGTGTCCCCGGAATACGCTATGGCCTACATAAATATCGGTTGGATACTGCTTCCTGAGGAGCTGCGGTGGCTCAAGTGGTTAAGACGCTGAACTGCAGGCTGTGGAAGGTCAGTAGTTCAGCAGTTCAAGACCCGAGAGTGCCGCATGACGGAGTGAGCTCCCATCTCTAGTTCCAGCTCCTGCCAACCTAGCAGTTTGAAAGCAAGAAATTGCAAGTAGATAAATAGGTACCACTTTGGTGGGAAGGTAACAGCGTCCCGTGCACCTTGGTGTTTAGTCATGCTGGCCACATGACCACGGAAACGTCTTCGGACAGCGCTGGCTCTTCGGCTTTGAAACGGAGATGAGCACCGCAACCCTATAGTCGGATTCGACTGGCTTTCGAGCAAGGGAACCTTTACCTTTACTGCTTCCTGTGAGGGGCTTGTATACTGATGCCGCCGTCATTTGCACTGCTTTGTTAGATTTTTATGATGTTAGGGATCTGTCTATGCATATTTTACTGTATTTTATTGTACTGATTGTATTATTGTTTTAATGTTGTTCGCCGCCTTGAGCCAGTCCCTGGCAAGGCGGGATATAAACTGAAATAATAAATAAATAATAAGATATAAATAAGATATGGGAATGGCCATTTGGGGGGGGAGGTTTGTTTTGTGTGTGTGTGTCTGCACATGAAGGGGGAGGGAGGAAATAAAGCTGGTTCATCAAATATAGAAAGGCAAGAGATTCTGCTGTCCTGGGCTCTACTTCAACCAAAGAAATGCTCCCATAATTTCAGGACAGGGTATCTGAGAAGCCAGTATTTACTATGGATTTACTACAGATTTACTATGGATTTACTTTGGATTTACTATGAATTTACTGTGGATCCTGAGATGCATTTGGAGATTCATATTGAGTATCCAGCATGCAAATGGTGTAGTTCTCAGAGTGCTGGTCTAAGATCGGGGAGGCCAGAGTTCAAATCCCCACTTAGACACGAAGCACACTATTTGACCTTGGGCGAGTCACACAACCAAGCAGCCTCAGTTGTGAGAAAAAGAGAGAGGGGGAGGAAGTATTTCCTTTCACACACAAATGAAATATTTACTCAGATTGTCTTGGTGAAGCAGTTCATGACCTCCTTCCTCTCACAGAGTCCTCTTTCTTTGACTGAGAGATCCAGACTATTATGAGCCCGTGCCAGGGGGCTCCGTGGCCAAGCTGTTTCCCCCGCTGTGCCGTACCAGCCGGAGAATGTAGGCGAGGATCCGATTCCATGCAGTCCTCCTGAACAAAAGGCTGAAAGGGATGGAGGGGAACAGATGTCATAGCCTCTGGCTGATGAGCCCAGCTCCTTTTCCTCCCAGGAGAATACTAGCCAAGGGCCCGGTCACACAAGCGGGAAAATCCGCACTGGAAAGCTGGCATTTTAGAGGTGGAGCTAAAAGAAGTGCGGGAGTGCGATCTTATGGTGCCCCGCGGCTCTGTCCTCAGGCCGTCAGCAGCCGATCACACCAGGGAGGCAACAGCATAGTCCCAGCGAGGCAACATGGCATTACTGCATTACTGCGCATGCACAGGTCACGGATGGCTGCTGGATGCCACGGGCTACTGGCGCGTCTCCGATCAGACGCCCACCCGTGCTGCGCATCTACCGGAAGCTACTACCTTTCCCCCAGTGCCTTTTAAATCCGCTTCTTCGGGCTGACAGTACAGGTTGGAGACGGGTGCCCAGTGCTTCCCAGATGTTGTGGTATGATTGCGCCCGTTTGATGCGTCTTCAATCCATACCTTTCGCGGGGCAAATCCTCCGTGTGACCGGGACCAAAGTGTAGCTGATTGCCATTGTGACTAAAGGAACCTCCACATTCAGAGGCAGTCAACCTGGGAATACCAGTGCCAGGAGGCAATATCAGGAGAAGGCCTCAGCCTCTATCCCATTGCTGGCCCTCTGGAGGAACTGGCTGGCCACAGTGTGAGATGGGATGCTGGACTAGATGGACCCTCACTGGTCTGATCCAGCAGGGCTCTTCTGATATTCTTATGAGGGAAGTTCTCAGTCTCTATCCCGTTGGCCCTCCAGAGGAACTGGTTGGCCACTGTGTGAGACAGGATGCTGGACTAGATGGATCACTGGTCTGATCCAGCAGAGCCCTTCTGATGTTCTTATCAGGAAGGCCTCGGCCTCTGCCCTGTTGTTGGCTCTCCAGAGGAATTGCTTGGACACTGTGTGAGACAGGATGCTGGACTAGATGGACTATTGGTCTGATCCAGCAGAGCTCTTCTGACGTTCTTATGAGGGGAGGCCTCGGCCTCTATGCCCTGCCGTTGGCTCTCCAGAGGAACTGGTTGAGGCCACTGTGTGAGACAGGATGCTGGGCTAGATGGATTATTGGTCTGATCCAGCAGGGCTCTTCTGATGTTCTTATCAGGGAAGGCCTCGGCCTCTATGCCCTGTTGTTGGCTCTCCAGAGGAATTGGTTGGACACTGTGTGAGACAGGATGCTGGACTAGATGGACTATTGGTCTGATCCAGCAGAGCTTTCTGACGTTCTTGAGGAGGGCCTCGGCCTCTCTGCCCTGTTGTTGGCTCTTCAGAGGAACTGGTTGAGGCCACTGTGTGAGACAGGATGCTGGACTAGGTGGATCCTCACTGTTCTGATCCAGCAGGGCTCTTCTTATGCAACGTGTAGGATTCATCTGGAACAGAGGTCCTGTTACACAAATCTGTGTCCCATGTGTTCTATACCAGTAATGACGCACACAGATGGGAGTCCAAGTAGAGAAGAAATTCGCCCAGCTTTATTTAAGCTCCTCAGCTCATAAAATTAAGCCAAAGAGATCATTTCAATCACATGAGAACACATCTTTTATACCCTCTGGGTGATCCTCCCATGATGACATGTTGAGCCCTCCCCCCTATGACACTGACCAGGCATGCTCAGTTGAGTTTTCTTTGTCTAAGACATGGAGCATGCGTACTTGGCAATCTCTTTGTTCTTTTTACACATCCGTACAATAACCACGTCCATCATCACTTCTAAACAATGTTGTTTGCACCTGCCAGTGATAAAATGTTTCTACCAACTTTGCCGCTGTCTGGCTCTTGTCGTTAGACATTCTAAGATAGCATTCAGTTTAAACAAAGCAGCGTTGCATGTCTTTAAGGCATAGACACAGAGTTGTTTGGTAGACTACACAAGGTCATTAACAGAATGCAAAAGGCCTTTCTTCGTCGCACTCCTAATATCCCTCCTCCCATTAAAATGATCTATACTATCTATACTATCTATATTTTAAGACTAGTGCAACATCTTAGAAGAGATTGGATTTATACCCCGCCCTTCAGTACCCAAGACTCTTGAGAGTCCCTTGGACTGCAAGGAGATCAAATCAGTCAATCCTAAAAGAAATCCTAAAAGAAATCAACCCTGATTGTTCTCTGGAAGGCCAGATCCTGAAGCTGAAGGTCAAATACTTTGGCCACCAAATGAGAAGGGAGCATTCACTGGGGTAGACCCTGATGCTGGGAAAGATTGAAGGTCAAAGAAGAAGGGGACAGCATAGGATGAGATGATTAGACAGTTTTATCGATGCAACGAACATGAAATTGAGCAAACTTCAGCGGACAGCGGAAGACAGGAGGGCCTGGCGTAATCTGGTCCATGGGGTCTTGAAGAGTCGGACTCGACTGTGCGACTGAACAACAACAACAACTTCAGTACCCAAAGGAGTCTCAGAGCGGTTTACAATCCCCTTCCCTTCCCTTCCCCACAACAGACACCCCGCAAGGTAAGTGGGGCTGAGAGAGCTCTTTTGAGGACTGCTCCTGAGAGAACACCTGTGAGAGAACTTGTGATTCTTGAAATCTTAAAACAGCTTCTAAAAACATTCATGAGTTTACTATATTATAAGAATCTATTATAAAGTAAAGTTTAAAATTAGGAAAGGAGCCTCCTGTACTCTTTGGCGATAAATTATATTTAAAACACATAGAGAAAGAAAGAAAAGGGCTTTTAAAATCAATCCGCTCTAAACGGCCTGCATCGTATGCCTGTATTCTACTGTTAATAGCTGAGTTTCCGTCAGTGTATTTATTCAAGGACATACGCCCTGACGGCTTATCTCGCATTCCATTCTTTCTCCACAATGCCTAGCTTTCAGCTTTGCTTAGCAGAGAAAAAGACCTGGCCTGTTTAAAACACTATAGAGGGCCTGAAATACGTTTTGGCCTTAAAAGCTTTTAATCTTAAAATATAAGAATATCAGCAAAGCACTAATATATTGCAGGCCTTGTGGGCTAGGTCCACAGTCCCCATGGGAACCATGGTATCCGCCAACCTGTCACCTGGCGCCCACCAAGTGTTTTCTGAAACGGGGTGAGGCCGGGTGGGACTTTTGCCCAGCCAGGCTTCTGACTGGCTACTAGAGATCTGTACAAATTGAACGAATGTTATTTCATTGGCAATTTTATTCTCTCTCTCTCGCTCCTCTTTCCCAGAGTAGTTTTTAAATTGTCCCTCTGTCACCCTGCAGTTGGACTTTCTCTCTCTGTGCAGCTCTGCCTCCCACAGTTCACCTCCGGTGGCAGCCATTTTGTGACTGGCCTCGCCTCCTGTGGCAGCCATTTTGTGGTTGGACCCACCCCCCTGCCTCAGAATTCCAAAGGTGCCCTCAGGCTCAAAGAGGTTGGGGATTCCTGGTCTAGAAGCTCCAGTCTACAAGACAGCTTAAACCAAGCGCAGAATCTGAATCCAGCTCTTTCTGTTCAACAAGCACCCTAGGGAATCATTCAGAAGGCTCTAATTCCTGGATAAACAATGGCAAGGCCCAATAGGGGGTTCAGCTTCTTCCCTTGGTTCTCTGGGCAGTTTCTGCTCCCCAAAAGAGCATTCCTGATCTTGCAAGGTCCTTCTAGAGCAGCGGGTTCCAAACTGGGCGAGAGAGCCAGTTTGGTGTCGTGGTTAGGAGCACGGACTCTAATCTGGGAGAACTGGGTTTGATTCCCCATGTGCAGCTGCTGGTGTGACCTTGGGTCAGTCACAAGTTCTCTCAGAGCTGTTCTCTCAAGAGCAGTCCTCAAAAGAGCTCTCTCAGCCCCACCTGACTGACAGGGTATCTGTTATGGGGAGGGGAAGGGAAAGGAGATTGTAAGCCACTCTGAGACTTCTTCAGGTAGTGAAGGGCGGGGTATAAGGAGAGCCAGTTTGGTGTAGTTGTTAAGTGTGTGGACTCTAATCTGGGAGAACCGGGTTTGATTCCCCACTCCTCCACTTGCACCTGCTGATGTGACCTTGGGTCAGTCACAAGCTCTGGCACAGCTGTTCTCTCAAGGACAGTTTCTGTCAGAAGTTCTCTCAGCCCCACCTACCTCACAGGGTGTCTGTTGTGGGGAGGGAAGGAAAGGAGTTTGTAAGCTGCTCGGAGACTCCTTTGGGCAGTGAAGGGCGGGGTATAAATCCAAACTCTTCTTCTTCTTCTACCTCACAGGGTGTCTGTTGTGGGGAGGGGAAGGGAAAGGACTTTGTAAGCCGCTCTGAGACGCCTTTGGGCAGTGAAGGGCGGGGTATAAATCCAAACTCTTCTTCTTCTTCTATAAATCCAATCTCCTCTCTCCAATCTATGACTTCTATGCTGGAGTTTAGAAAGAAGCAATAACAGCTCACAAATTATGTATGAGTCCATGAAGAAAGACAGCGGCAGCAAAATAGTTTTCGCAAACAACTGGTCTTTATTTCTTTCGGGGCTGGTTTGGTGTAGAGGTTAAGAGTGGCGGACTCTAATCTGGAGAACTGGGTTTGATTCCCCACTCCTCCACATGCAGCTAGCTAGGTGACCTTGGGTCAGGTCACAAGTTCTCTCAGAGCTTTCTCAGCCCCGTGGGCCTGGGGCAGCAGGGTGACTGGTGGGGGAGAGGAAGGGAAGGAGACTGTAAGCTGCTCTGAGACTCTGAGTGAAGGGCAGGGTATAAATCCTCATCCTCCTCTTCTTCTTCCAGGGGCCCTAAGGGGGTGGTAGGGGTGATGCTGGACATGGGCCCCCTCAACCACATTATTCTCTTATATACCATTGCCCAGGCCATGGAAGATAAAGGTAAATGTTTCCCTCGCTCGAAAGCCAGTCGAATCCGACTCTAGGGTTGTGGTGCTCATCTCTGTTTCAAAGCTGAAGAGCCAGCGCTGTCCGAAGATGTTTCCGTGGTCATGTGGCCGGCATGACTAAACACCAAGGCGCACGGAACGCTGTTACCTTCCCACCGAAGTGGTACCTATCTATCTACTTGCAATTTCTTGCTTTCGAACTGCTAGGTTGGCAGGAGCTGGAACTAGAGATGGGAGCTCACTCTGTCATGCGGCACTCTTGGGTCTTGAACTGCTGAACTACTGACTTTCCACAACCTGCAGTTCAGCATCTTAACCACATGAGCCACTGCAGCTCCCTAAGCCATGGAACCATTCTGGCAAATGGCATGCCATGATTCTGTCTCTGCATAGTGCTGAAATCTTATGGACAGTATTGGAATTTTTAATCGGACATGGTTTTATTGTGGTCTGCCAACTTTTCTCCAAGTAAAGAAACGGACTCCAGATTACTAAGACTCTCACTGAGTGTCTTTAAAACCAGACATTGGGAAACTGCAGTAACTTCATCATGAACCGTGAACACGTTACTAAATGTGCTAAGATTCTTGCTAAGTGATTACCAGACTTTGAAACGTTGGTATCGCCGGATCGAGTCCATCAGTATCGTGGAATCTATCAAATGAAAAGGTTGCAACTGGATTTCGAATAAAGGCACAATTAATCGTTACCATTTTGGAGGAAATTAAACTTCCTTGTACAGAGGCAGCCTGTTCCTGGATGGCTGCCCCCTTCGCCTCCTCTTTGTGAGTCTCCTGGAAGCAGGCCCCTAGCCAGGATTTTTAAATTCGGGGGTGGGGGGCTTTAGATAAGTCAGGAGCACCCCTTACATACCCCTAAGGGAGCACCACAAAATTAAAAATTGGAAGTTGGGGAGGGGGCCTTGGTAGTAAATCGGGGGTGGGGTCAGGCCCCAAGATGCCCACTGTAGTTTTGGGCCTGCAGGGCTGCGGGCAAAACGCTGAATTGGGTGGCAGCTACGCCTGCAAGGTGGGTCTTGTGAACTGATCCAAGTTTGAGTCCAGGGGCACCCTTGAGGCCAAGAAAGTTTAATTCTGGGTATAAGCTTTCCTATGCATGCACACGAAAGCTGATATCCAAAATTTAATTTTGTTGATATAAAAGGTACCATCGGCCCTGACCTGGATAGCCCAGGCAAGCTTATACCCAGAATTAAACTTCTTCAAGGTGTCTGACTGAACTCAAACTTTGTCCTATGGCTTCAGACCAACAGGGCTACCCCACCAGAATCCATCTGGTGCGCTGTTATGTTTGGGACATGCTTGGACACTGCTAGATTAGAGTCCTTTGGGCCTGGGGCAGCAGGGCACCTATGAGCTGCGATGGATCACATGGAAACCCCTTCTCCAGAGGCAGTCTACCTGCTCCCTCCCCGCCCTCCCGCGTAAAAGCGCCTTTAGCATGACGAAGCAAAAAAAGGATTTTCTGGCGCTCCCGGGGTATTCCCTCCTTGGTGTGACGTCACCAAATGTGTGGGCGGGGTTACATATTTCTGGGCCGTTCCAACATTCTAACCATCACCACCGACAAAAGCTCATTGGTTTAAAGACAAGCACTGAGGAGGGCGATTGGCCAGGAAGAGACGGAGGCGGGGCGACAAGCTGGCCATGCTACTGGCTATTCATGTTCGGTCGTCACGAAGGACAATAGCCAATAATGCTGGCCTGACCTTTCCGGTTGCCTCCGCCCACTTCAGGGAGGGACGAAGCGCCCCTGTCGAGCCCCGTCTCTCAAAGCCATTTCCGGCAACGGCGCGCATGCGCTCTCTGACCCGTCCCCGCCCGCCGCCCCCTTTACCTCGTCATTGATGCCCTCCTGCCTCCGCCTCCTCCGCCATTGACGGGATAGAGGAAAACGTCACTTCCTGGGGGGGTAGGCGGTCCCTGGCGCGGTGCTTTCAGCCGAGGAGGCAGGCGGGGAACAGATGCGACGTCACTTCCGTCTGCGGGCCCTTCCCGGCCGCCATCTTGGTGCGGTGTGGGGGGAAGCGGGGGCCCGTGGGCCGCGGGGCCGCTCGATGGGAAGATGCAGCGCGCGGGGCCGGGCGGGGCGGGGCCTGGCGCCGTGCTGGGGGCGGGGCCGGGGCGCGCGCTGCTGAGGCGGGAGCTGCGGCTCCTCGAGTCCATCTTCCACCGCGGGCACGAGCGCTTCCGCATCGCCCGCGCCTGCCCGGACGAGCTGGGCTGCGAGTTCCTGCCTGGCCCGGCCGGCGGCGGGCCCGTCCGTATCCATGGCAACATCACGGTGAGCCGCCGGGGGGGGCGGCGGCGGCGGCGGCGGCGGGGGGAGGGGGTCCCTCCGAAGGGCGGGGCGGGAGGGGCACGGGACTGTGGGCGGGGCCTGAGGCGGGGGCGGGGCCTCTTCGGGGGAGGGGGAGATGTTGGGGAGGAGGTGGAGACGCTGGGCAAGGGGCGGGGCCCTGGAAGGGGCGGGGCCTGCAGAGCTGGAGGTGGGGCTTCAAATAAGGGGTGGGATCACTGCTTTTTTTATATAGCATTTTCATCTTTATTACCAGGGGGGAAGTCAGGTGGTATAGTGGGTGTGGATCCTCAGGCGCAGGTTTGGGAGGGAATGTTCAGGCTCAGATCCTGAGCTCCCAAGTCAGGAGGGGCAGACCCAAGTTCGAATCCTCCACACAGCCCTGGAGACCCTTGGGTCAGTCACATATTGTCAAACTATGCTTCCTTCAAAGGTCAAGATGGGGAGCTCTGTCTGTCTGTCTGTCTGTGGCAGAAGAAAAGAGCCAGGATCCAGTAACAGGGCAGGAGCTTTCGTGAAGAAATGAGCAACGACTCGTGTATCTGGAGAAGTGAGCGGCGACTCACGAAAGTGCCTGCCCTGCCACAAATTTTGTTAGTCTTTGACTCTTGCTCTTTTCTGCTCCCTCGAAGGGTTCTTGTGAGGATGAAGTGAATGGGAATCACAACTGCTGTTCCACCTCACAAACTGCAAATAACAAAAGGGAAGAGGGTGGGAGAGATCTGGATTCGGGTTCTCTCTGCGGCTCTTAGTTGGGGTGTTAAGAGTTTAGGAAGAGCCCTGCTGAATCAGACCAGCGGTCCATTATTTTTAGCATCTTTTCCAGCGTCCCTAGCCAACTCCTTCCAGAAAATCCACATCTCTAAATTTGTTTTCCTCCATCGGGGATGCAGGCGCCTTCAACAGGGAAACAAGCAGATGTTTTTGGGTACTGCTTCATATCCTGATGGCACTCTTGTGGTGGTGGTGGGGAGACAGGAAGCAGAGGAAACGACCCTTCTGAGCCGTCCCAGCGTGAGACATGATCTCTCGGTCTTTCCCTTTTCCAGGAGTCTTATCCGGCTGTTCCTCCAATATGGTCTGTGGAATCGGACGATCCCAACTTGGCGGCAATCCTAGAGAGGCTAGCCGACGTGAAGAAAGGAAACACACTGGTGAGGCCTGGAGGAAAGATCTAGCTGTAGAAGGAGTAAATTACGGAGTTGGAAGGGGCCACGGAGGCCTTCTAGTCCAACCCCCTGCTCAGCGCCGGATCTGTCTAAAGCGTCCCTGACAAGCGTTCGTCCAGCTGCTGCTTGAAGACAGCCGGTGCGGGGGGAGAGCTTGCCACACTTCCCTAGGCAGCTGGTTCCGTTGTTGAACTACTCTTACTGTGAAATTTTTTTCACCTAATATCCAGGTGGTATTTTTCTTCCCATAATTTAAACCCATCATTTTGAGTCCCATCCTCTGCTGCCAACAGAAACAGCTCCCTGCCCTCCTCTGACTAAGTGACAGCCCTTCACATTTCCCCCTCACCCTCCTCTTCTCCAGGCTGAACGTTCCCAAGAAGCCCCTTGGCCTTTCCTCGCAGGGCTTCTTGGTCTCCAGGCCACCCCCCCCCCCCGATCATCCTCATCGCTCTCCTCTGCGCCCGCTCCATTCTTTCCACACCCTTTTTGAAGTGAGGCCTCCAGAACGGCACACAAGACCCCAGATGCAGCCTGGCAAGACTGTGACATCTTACAGTTTGGATGTTATGCCTCTGTTGATACACCCCCAAGACTGCATTAGCCTTTTTTGATGCCGCATCACCCTGGCTGCTCATATTTAGTGTTCGGTCCACCTGTACCCCAAGATCTTGCTACCCAGAAATGTATCCCCCATCCCGTATGCACGCTTCTCATTTTTGTTAGAGTGAATTGTTTTGGCTGGGTAAGCGTGGTTGTTGGCCTTCTGCTAACCTTTCTTTTCTCGTCTCTAAAGCTCTTGCAACACCTGAAGCGGATCATTTCCGACCTCTGCAAGCTCTACAACCTCCCGCAGCACCCGGACGTGGAGATGCTAGACCAGCCTCTGCCCGCTGAGCAGGTAAGCCTCCCTGAGGGTTCCTGTTACCCTTCCGCACCAAGTAGAGTCCTGCTGCAGTGAATGCTGCATTTGAGTCGGTCTCCGAACTGGAGCGTTTGGGCTTGCAGCTTTGCCACAAAGCAGGATATTCTCCAGGGCGTTCTAATAATAACGAAGCTGGGCTCTGCCCAGTGGGGAGGTAGTGTTGAAAAGGATGTGGGGGGGGGAATATGATCATCCTAGTGTGTTTTCTGTACCAAAGAGCAACTTGCAAAACTTGGGGGGTGGGGCACAGAATCTGCCTGTCTTGCACCAAGGAGCTCCGAGCAGCGTGCGTGCTTTTCCTCTTCTCTGTTTTATCCTCACAACAGCCTTGCAGAGTAGCTCAGGCTGAGAGACAGTGACGGGCTCGGGGTCACCTAGGGAACTTCAGAGCGGAGTGAGAATTCTGCACCCAAGTCTTCCGGATCCTAGTGTTATGCTGGCCTCTTTCCAGTGTTGGCCGTCCAGCAAATCTAAACCCTCCCCAAATGTAGAATTCACTTCAGTCCATTGCGAAATGACTCTCGCAGTCCGGCACTTGGCCTCCACGTGAACCCTTCCTGGCAGTCTTCCAGTTATAGAGAAAGTAGCCCATGGGCATGGTTATTAGTCTGCCAGCTTGTGTATGCCTGCCTAAATCTTTTGGGACTTGATGGTTTAAAACAGCAACAACCAGTTTATTAGCTAGTTAACAAAGGCTTCTGTGCTTGGTCACTTGGTGGCAATCCTTAGCAAGTAGTTGTTGCAGGAACATAACAGGAACCGTGTTGGATCAGGCCAATGGCCCATCCAACACCCTGTGTCACACAGTAGCCAAAACCCAGAGAGCATCAGGAGGTCCACCAGCGGGGCCAGAACTCCAGAAGCCCTCCCACTGTGGCCCTTCTGAAGCACCAGAATATAGAGCATCACTGCCTCAGACATAAGAACATAAGAACATAACAGGAGCCATGTTGGATCAGGCCAATGGCCCATCCAGTCCAAAACTCTGTGTCACACAGGGGCCAAAACCCAGGTGCCATCAGGAGATCCAGCAGTGAGGCCAGAACTCCAAAAGCCTTCCGACTGTTATCCCCCAAGCACCAAGAACATAAGAGAAGCCATGTTGGATCAGGCCAACAGCCCATCCAGTCCAAAACTCTGTGTCACACAGTGGCCAAAATCCAGGGGCCATCAGGAGGTCCACCAGCGGGGCCAGAACTCCAGAAGCCCTCTTGCCGTGGCCCCCCCAAGCACCAAGAAGACAGAGCATCACTGCCTCAGACAGAGTGTTCCCTCTATACCTCGTGGCTAATAATCCCGTGCGTTGTCCTGAGCTCTGTGCTGGTGGAAAGCCTGGGTAGAAACGGATGGATAAATCCTGACTGTGCAGCCGCCACTTAAAGAATGTACAGAAGAGCCTTGCAGGATCTGACCAAGGTCCAGCTCCCTTCACTATTCTTTGGCCTTTGCACCCACTAGGTGGTCCACCAGAAATGCGTCAGAGGTCGTCCGGAGTCTGTCTCCTTAGCCTATCAGTTCTCAAATGTTGTCTGAGATAATAATAGTATTGTCTGTGGAATCTTGCTTTCTTAATTGCATTCTGGGTGATTGGAAAGACAGATTAGAGAGTCCGCCACTCCCCCGTCAACAAATGTTGGGAGTCCATACAAGGACACACTCAAGGTGGTTTTTCTGAAGGTACATGACCCCCATTGCCTGGGGTAGTTTAGAGTGCTTAGTTTTACAGTGTTTTGCTTTTGGGCTTATACTTGGAGTTCTAGAGCTAGTTTGGTGTTGTGGTTAGGAGTGCGGATTCTGACCTTGGAGAACCGGGTTTGATTCCCCACTCCTCTACATGCAGCTGCTGGAGTGACCCTGGGTCAGTCACAAGTTCTCTCAGAGCTGTTCTTGAAAGAGCAGTCCTCAAAAGAACTCTCTCAGCCCCACCCACCTCACAGGGTGTCTGTCCTGGGGAGAGGAAGGGAAGGAGATTGTAAGCTGTTATGAGACTCCAAGTGAAGGGCAGGGTAGAAATCCAGTCTCCCTTCTTCTTCTTCTTCTTCTTCTTCTAGGCTCAAAGCCAAGATATCTTGAATATTGTATCAGGTTGAGTTCTAAGTAATGATTGGAGGAGACTAGAATTTGATCGTTCCGGTTGGCACCAAGAGCCAGCTAACTTGGGATGTGATTTGCCAAGCAGTAAAAACTTTAAAAACAGTAAAAACACTTCGGTGGGAAGGTAACAGCGTTCCGTGCGCCTTGGTGTTTAGTCATGCCGGCCACATGACCACGGAAACGTCTTCGGACAGCGCTGGCTCTTCGGCTTTGAAACGGAGATGAGCACCGCAACCCTAGAGTCGGATTCGACTGGCTTTCGAGCAAGGGAACCTTTACCTTTACTAAAAACTTTGAAGCCATTGGTTAATAGCTGAGAGGTGTAGGGAACAAGCCCTAGCGGGTCTACTCAGGAGCAAGCCTCATGCTGTTTCAGCGAGGCTTACTCCGATGAAAGTTTTCTTAGGAGAGCTCTGAGTGAGGCCGCGTACTCAGTTATCTTCCGTTGAAATCGCTCGGACTTCAAAACCCCGGATCATGCCCGTATTTTTCATACTTTCTTTGTATATGTCTAAAGAGCTGTCAAGTCACAGCTGACATGGTGACCCTGTAGGGCTTTCAGGGCAAGAGACAGACAGGTGGCTTTGCCATTGCTGGCCTCTGCGTGGCGACCTTGGGCTTCCTTGGCGGTCTCCCATCCAAATACTAACCGGGCCCAACCCTGCTTAGCTTCTGAGATCTGACAGGATCTGGCTAGCCGGGGCCACCCAGGTCAGGGACGGATGAACAGAGGTGGTCTTGCTGTTTCCTGCGCCTGCATAGCAACCGTGGACTTCCTTGGCGGTCTCCCATCTAAATACTAACCAGGGCCGACCCTGCTTAGCTTCTGGGATTGGCAAGGTCAGGCTAGCCTGGGATGTCCAGGTTAGATTTCTGGACATTTCTGAAGCCACAGGGAGAAAACAAACCCACCTTCTTGCCCCCTCCCCTGAGAAAAATTGAAATATAGAAGAAGAGAAGAGATTGGATTTATACCCCACCCTTCACTCGGAGTCTCAGAGCGGCTTACAATCTACTTTCTCTTCCTCTCCCCACAACAGACACCCGGTGAGGTAGGCGGGGCTGAGAGAGTTCTTTTGGTGACTGCTTTTGAGAGGACAGCTCTGAGAGAACTTGTGGCTGACCCTTGATAAGAACATCAGAAGAGCCCTGCTGGATCAGACCAGTGAGGGTCCATCTAGTACAACATCCCATCTCACACAGTGGCCTCAGCCAGTTCCTCTGGAGGGCCAACAACAGGGCTTGGAGGCCGAGGCCTTCCCCTGATAAGAATGTCAGAAGAGCCCTGCTGGATCAGACCAGTGAGGGTCCATCTAGTCCAGCATCCTGCCTCACACAGTGGCCTCAACCAGTTCCTCTGGAGGGCCAACAATAGGGCAGAGAGGCCAAGGCCTACCCTCAGAAGAACATCAGAAGAGCCCTGCTGGATCAGACCATCTAGTCCAGCATCCTGCCTCACACAGTGGCCTCAACCAGTTACTCTGGAGAGCCAAGAACAGGGCAGAGAGGCCGAGACCTTCCCCTCATAAGAGCATCAGAAGAGCCCTGCTGGATCAGACCAGTGAGGGTCCATCTAGTCCACCATCCTGCCTCACACAGGGGCCTCAATCAGTTCCTCTGGAGGGCCAACAACAGGACGTAGAGGCCGAGGCCTTCCCCTCATAAGATCGTCAGAAGAGCCCTGCTGGATCAGACCAGTGGTCCATTTAGTCCCAGCATCCTGTCTCACACAATAGCCAACCAGTTTCCCTGGAGGGCCAACAAACAGGGCAGAGGGACTGATCATTACAGTCATTAAAATAAGTTGATTATTCCCAAGATTATTTACATTTGAATGAAACATTGTTGAAAACATTGTAGAAGTTTACAGAATGGGGAGGGAGTTCAGTGCTCTCCAAAATTTCCCAAATTAAGAAATTCCTCAGGCTTTTTCCATGTTGTATTTTGAGCATGAAAAACCTTGCTTTAAGAAGCCTTTTATTCTAATAGAGAATAGTTCATAGTTGGGTTTTTCCCAGTGCTCCTCCAGATTTTCTATTTTTCCCCCAAGGTAAAAGAGAGAAATAACCCAGCTTTCTCCTGGGTCTTCCTTTTTCTGTTTAGATATGTTTTTTGTTGCAGTTCTGAGATATTCGTACTTTAAAAAAGCCATTATTGACTATATTTGATTTGTAGACCCCTTCTTATGTTATTTTGGAGATGGTGATAATTCTTAGATCTGTAAGATGTTCTTTCAGCTTCAAGGAAAAAAAATTAGTAATGATTTTCTTGTACTGAGTCTCCCTGAAAGATAAATTCATGAAAGTCGCTAGCCCACCAAAAATAAAATTCTCTTCCAGTTTACAGAAACTTCTGCTTGTATGGTCACCTGGAGGCAATCCGCACTCGCCCCAGGCGAATAGGCAGATGGCTTTGTACGAGTTGGCATCAAGCCTTTTGACCGGCGATTACCTATTTGGAGTGTTCGTTTTTAAAAAATTATACTTCGCCTTTCCACTTTAAAAAGTCTTTACTATTTCTGATGTTAATTTGAAAAGTGACAGCCGCTTAAAAACCCCAGAAAATAGAACCAAAAGAGGAAGTATTTCAAAGGAGTGATTTTTCGGTGCTCCCTGACATTTCCAGTTTTGCTATTGGGCAAAAAAAGTCTCCAAGGAGGGGGAAGGGCTTATTGTTTTGGGGGGGGGGGCTTCACATGTCTGTGGAAGGCCCATGGCAGGGGCCCATAGATTGTTGCCGCCGCTTCTCCCTCTGCTGCTGCTCCTTCACGTTTGACACTCAGAGGTACTCCACCCCTGAACATGGAGGCTCCATTCTGCCAGCGTGGCTAAGAGCTGATGGCGCCGCCCTCCTTTGCAAATCTCTCTAATCCCCTCATAAAGCCATCTGAGCAAGTAGCCCTTGCCACACCCATGAGTTAATTATTCCCAGTGTGGTGAAATCTTTTCTTTTGGCCGTCCTGAGCTGACTTCCCCTCAGGTGAAAGGGCAGTGTGAAGGAGACGCACTCTTTGCACTCGCAGCAGAAGCGGCTTGCGTCGGGCTTCTTCGCAAGGGGCAGTTCCTTACCTTCCCCTGGCTAGCAGCACGTTGCAGGCCTGCTTGAAGAAGAAGAAGAAGAGATTGGATTTATACCCCGCCCTTCACTGCCCAAAGGCGTCTCAGAGCGGCTTACAAACTCCTTTCCCTTCCCCTCCCCACAGCAGACACCCTCTGAGGTAGAAGAAGAAGAGATTGGATTTATACCCCGCCCTTCACTGCCCGAAGGCGTCTCAGAGCGGCTTACAAACTCCTTTCCCTTCCCCTCCCCACAACAGACACCCTCTGAGGTAGAAGAAGAAGAAGAGATTGGATTTATACCCCGCCCTTCACTGCCCAAAGGCGTCTCAGAGCGGCTTACAAACTCCTTTCCCTTCCCCTCCCCACAGCAGACACCCTGTGAGGTAGAAGAAGAAGAAGAGATTGGATTTATACCCCGCCCTTCACTGCCCAAAGGCGTCTCAGAGCGGCTTAAAAACTCCTTTCCCTCCCCCTCCCACAACAGACATCCTGTGAGGTAGAAGAAGAAGAAGAGATTGGATTTATACCCCGCCCTTCACTGCCCGAAGGCGTCTCAGAGCAGCTTACAAACTCCTTTCCCTTCCCCTCCCCACAACAGACACCCTCTGAGGTAGAAGAAGAAGAAGAGAGTGGATTTATACCCCGCCCTTCACTGCCCAAAGGCGTCTCAGAGCGGCTTACAAACTCCTTTCCCTTCCCCTCCCCACAGCAGACACCCTCTGAGGTAGAAGAAGAAGAAGAGAGTGGATTTATACCCCGCCCTTCACTGCCCAAAGGCGTCTCAGAGCGGCTTACAAACTCCTTTCCCTCCCCCTCCCACAACAGACATCCTGTGAGGTAGAAGAAGAAGAAGAGATTGGATTTATACCCCGCCCTTCACTGCCCGAAGGCGTCTCAGAGCAGCTTACAAACTCCTTTCCCTTCCCCTCCCCACAACAGACACCCTCTGAGGTAGAAGAAGAAGAAGAGATTGGATTTATACCCCGCCCTTCACTGCCCAAAGGCGTCTCAGAGCGGCTTACAAACTCCTTTCCCTTCCCCTCCCCACAGCAGACACCCTCTGAGGTAGAAGAAGAAGAAGAGATTGGATTTATACCCCGCCCTTCACTGCCCAAAGGCGTCTCGGAGCGGCTTACAAACTCCTTTCCCTCCCCCTCCCACAACAGACATCCTGTGAGGTAGAAGAAAGAAGAAGAGAGTGGATTTATACCCCGCCCTTCACTGCCCAAAGGCGTCTCAGAGCGGCTTACAAACTCCTTTCCCTCCCCCTCCCCACAACAGACATCCTGTGAGGTAGAAGAAGAAGAAGAGATTGGATTTATACCCTGCCCTTCACTGCCCAAAGGGTGTCTCAGAGCGGCTTACAAACTCCTTCCCCTTCCCCTCCCCACAGCAGACACCCTGGGAGGCAGGTGGGGCTGAGAGAACTTCTGACAGAAACTGTCCTTGAGAGAACAGCTGTGCCAGAGCTTGTGACTGACCCAAGGTCACATCAGCAGGTGTAAGTGGAGGAGTGGGGAATCAAACCCAGTTCTCCCAGATAAGAGTCCGTGCACTTAACCATTTGAGGAAACAAAGTGGGGATTCTCATCCATCAGCGGCTTTCATCCTGGTCCTGGGGGGATGAGCCACACAATCCAGATTGATTTAATGTGAAGTGCAAGGACCTCACTCTCCCCACGCTGGAGTTAAAAGCACGGTTCCGTGGAAGGCCATCTACTTTGTATGCAAGAGTTCCCAGGTTCAGTCTTCACCATGTCTAGTTAAGCCATGAATACTCATAGAATCATAGAGTTGGAAGGGACCTCCAGGATCATCTAGTCTGACCCCCCCACACACACACCCAGTGACCCCTGTTCCATGCCCAGAAGATGACAAAAAACCTCCAGGATTTCCAGCCAAACTGGCCTGGAGAAAAATGGCTTCCTGACCCCAAAGTGGCAATCAGCATTTCCAGGGCTTTTTTGGTAGAAAAAGCTCAGCAGGAACTCATCAGCATAATAGGCCACACCCAACAGCAGGAACTCATTAGCATAGTAGGCCACATCCCTGACAGCACATCTCATTAGCATACTAGGCCACACCCCCATGTTACCAGAAGTGTGGGCATCCAGCCACACCCACCTTTTGCGTCTTATTCCGTTTACCCTGTTTGTTGTCAAAACCCAGGGCTTTTTTGGTAGCAGGAACTCCTTTGTACGTTAGGCCACACACCCCTCATGTGGCCAATCCTAATGAGTTTCTGCTGTTGGGTGTGGCCTGTTATGCTAATGGATTCCTGCTGGGCATGGCCAATTTGGGAGCCAGCCGAAATGCCGTTCCTGTGCGTTCCTGCCCAGAAAGCATTTCCCTGGGCGTGTAAGAAAGGGCCATGGGCACGAAGCACTGATGCTGCCCTTCCTGCCCTCCCTTCAGGGTCTGCCTAAGTTCACCTAACCAACATTGCTGTCTGATGGCCCTCTAGTGATGAAGCTGCCTTATACTGAATCAGACCGTCGGTCTTGCCTACTCAGACTGGCAGCGGCTCTCCAGGGTCTCAGGCTGAGGTCTTTCCCGTCACCAGCTGCCAAGGTTATTAACTGGAGATGCCTGGAATTGAACCTGGGACCTTCTGCATGCTAAGCAGATGCTCTGCTACGGAGCCACAACCCTTCCCTGGACAATCTCACAGGATAGGGCTGGGCAAGACATTTTGCCCTACATTTATGTAGGCAATATAATTGGCCAGTCTCCCCCTAACAGTGGAAGCCTTTCTGCCGGCAGACACGTGCCACCACTCTACAGGGGGAAATCGCTGTCGTGTCAACGGCGTGATGTCATTTCTGGTGCGAACGAAAGTGACATCACACCGCTCTAGGATTCAGTAGGGAACCTGTGAAAACCATAGAGTCTCCACTAAATCCTAGAGTGACATGACCTCACTTCCAAGTTGGATACAGAAATGATATGCTGTTGACATGGCAGGACAACCCCCACCCCTCTTCAGTGTTTCTCTCGGTGCCAGCCACCGAGATGATGGATGATCTTTGGAAAGGGCGGCGAAAGGAAGCAGCAGAACAGGAGAAGCCATTTTCCGCAGGTGCCTCTTTTTGCTGTTTTGGAGTTCTTAAAAGAGATGTCTCCGGGTGAGCACCTGGCAACCTCGCGTGAGGGACCACAGAGGTGCCGTCTCGGAGGGCTCTGAGTCTGACCTCTTTCTGTCTTCTGTTATTTCGCAGAGCACCCAGGAAGAGGTATCCTCTGAAGAAGAAGACGAGGAGATGCCGGAGGTACGGGGTGGGTCGGGTCCCCTTGTGCTTTCTCGAGACACCAAAATCTCCCAGTTGAGGGTCACCGAGCCACACTGATCCTCTCTCCCCCACCACCTTTTCTGAAATTTCTTAGTCGGAATTTTAATTGTAATTACATTAGTTATAATCCGTCTTTCTCGCGTGGACTCCAGGTGGATAACGCAGAGTAAGCCAGTACCATCAACGGGACAGGACATTCAGTGAAAGGTGCAAAATTACGATTGGGGTTGTAGAATCCATCAGAAATCTAAAAACAGCACTGCAGCATTACGATGGCACATTAAAGAATGCAAAAATTACATAGTAGGATCCCAGTTTCAGCTAGCTAAACTCTGTAGTATAGACCACAGTCTCTACCTATTTATCCAAGTAACTTTGTGAATCATTTCGTACAATGCAGCTCTGTTGACTGTGTAGAAAAGACCTCTTGAAGCGTAAGAACATAAGAAAAGGGCCCTGCTGGATCAGACCAGTGATATCTAGTCCAGCATCCTGTCTCACACAGTGGCCAGCCAGTTCCTCTGGAGGGCCAACAACAGGGCAGGGAGGCCGAGGCCTTCCCCTCATAAGAACATCAGAAGAGCCCTGCTGGATCAGACCAGTGAGGGTCCATCCAGTCCAGCCTCCTGTCTCACACAGTGGCCTCAACCAGTTCCTCTGGAGGGCCAACAACAGGGCAGAGAGGCCGAGGCCTTCCCCTCAGAAGAACATCAGAAGAGCCCTGCTGGATCAGATCAGGGAGGGTCCATCTAATCCAGCATCCTGCCTCACACAGTGGCCTCAACCATTTCCTCTGAAGGGCCAACAACAGGGCAGAGAGGCCGAGGCCTTCCCCTCATAAGGACATTAAGAAGAGCCCAGCTGGGTCAGACCAGTGAGGGTCCATGTAGTCCAGCATCCCATCTCACACAGTGACCTCAACCAGTTCCTCTGGAGGGCCAGCAACAGGGCAGAGAGGCCGAGGCCTTCCCCTCATAAGAACATCAGAAGAGCCCTGCTGGATCAGACCAGTGAGGGTCCATCTAGTCCAGCCTCCTGCCTCACACGGTAGCCTCAACCAGTTCCTCTGGAGGGCCAACAACAGGGCAGAGAGGCCGAGGCCTTCCCCTCATAAGGACATTAAGAAGAGCCCAGCTGGGTCAGACCAGTGAGGGTCCATCTAGTCCAGCATCCCATCTCACACAATGACCTCAACCAGTTCCTCTGGAGGGCCAGCAACAGGGCAGAGAGGCCGAGGCCTTCCCCTCATCAAACATTTAGAAGAGCCCTGCTGGATCAGACCAGTGAGGGTCCCTCTAGTCCAGCATCCTGCCTCACACAGTGGCCTCAGCCAGTTCCTCTGGAGGGCCAGCAACAGGGCAGAGAGGCCAAGGCCTCTGAATATGGAAGTTCCCTTCAGTCACCACGGCTACTAGCTGTTTTCCCCCAAGCTGTTTATTTCCGTGGCCATCACGACATAGCTTGCAGAAAGCCCGGAGAGGGGGGAGCCTTCCTGATGACCTCGTCAGGCGGGCCATTCCACAAGGTGGGGGCCACTGCGGCGAAGGCCCTGGCACAGGCAGTCATTGATTTCGCCTGTTTGCGGGTTGGCGCCTGCGGAAGGCCTTTCCCAGATGAGCGATGCTCTCGCGGCGGAGCACTTGGGGAGAGGCTGTCTCTGCCCCGAGGCCAGAACCCTCACGAGATGCCTTTTTCTTCCTTCTGCACTCACAAGGACACGGAGGAGCTCGATCACTACGAGATGAAGGAGGAGGAGCCGGCGGAAGGGAAGAAGGCGGAGGACGACGGCATCGGCAAGGAGAACCTGGCCATCCTCGAGAAAATCAAAAAGAACCAGAGGCAAGATTACTTAAATGTACGTGTCGCCCGGCGGGAGGGTCAGGTGGGGAAAGGGGGGGTCGGGGGGTCTGGAAACGGGGAGGGGGCTGCGGCCAGAGCATCCCAGCTTTCCCGTCTTGTCGAAAGGGACGTGATGGAAGTTCATAAAAATCTGTGCACGGGTTGGGGAAAGCAGATCGAACCCTCCCCGCTCCACCCCCCGGAAATGTAATTTTCTAAACCTCGGCATCACTCGGAGAATCGGATGGACGGGAGAAAGTACTTCCTCACAGCACTTACGAAAGAGAGTAGAAGTTATTTGTTCAGGCTGCGCGTCACCGCGAGAGCCACTGTTTTCGACCCGCAGGATACAGGGTGCTAGGGTCTATGCAAATTGCTGGTCATTAAAAAAAATCCATCACCCGTTCGCAGACGCACAGGTCTCGCTGTTTGTAGTGGTCAAGTGCGCGGACTCTAATCTGGGAGAACCGGGTTTGATTCCCCACTCCTCCACTTGCACCTGCTGGATGACCTTGGGGCAAGCCATAGTTCTGTCAGAGCTGTCCTTGAAAGGGCAGTTCTGGAAAGAGCTCTCTCAGCCCCGCCTACCTCACAGGGTGTCCGTTGTGGGGAGGGGAAGGGAAAGGAGTTTGTAAGCCGCTCTGAGACTCCTTCGGGTAGTGAAGGGCAGGGGGTATAAATCCAGTCTCTTCTTCTTTTCTTCTTCTGTTCACTTGTGCTGTCTATTGTTCTCAGTAGAAATCACGCGCATATTTTTGCTGCGCATCTAGGAAGATCATACAGTCGTTTTTGGCAGGTGCATACTGAAGTTCTGTTTGAGTCTGCACTTTCCCCCTTAAGAGTATCTTTTAAAGTCTGGGATAAATGCATACAGCTTGGATCCCACAGGTCCATGCCACGGTTAGCGATGCCTTCCCCTGTGGCAAGGATCTGTCCCCTCTCTTCTTCCGTTAGAGGGAGGATCCTTGCGCCAGGAAAAAGTTTCTCCATTGCCGATCTGTGGTACCCAGTCTGTGAAAAGTGCATAACAAGAACCACGTTAGCCATCCCCTCCCCTCCCCTCCTGTTTGTCTCCCAGGGCTTTCGATTGGCTGTGAATAGCAAGACATCCTTTACTGTGTGGGGGGAGGGGGGATTTGGGGGATCTGTTGTTTTTCTTTTGGTTCTAAAATTGCAAGAGGAAAGGCAAGAGGAAAGGTGGGATCAAAAATATTTTGATACATTAATATCTCAAATCGGTGAGAGGAGGAGAAAAAGAAATTGGATTAATACCTCTGCCCTTCACTCGGAGTCTCAGAGCAGCTTACAATCTCCTTTCCCTTCCCCTCCCCACAACAGACACCCTGTGAGGTAGGCGGGGCTGAGAGAGCTCTCTGGAGAACTGCCCTTGAGAGAACAGCTCTGGGAGAACTTGTGACTGACCCAAGGTCACTCCAGCAGCTGCATGTGGAGAAGTGTGGAATCAAACCCGGTTCTCCCAGATTAGAGTCTCTGCTTCTAACCACTACACCCAACTGGCTGTTCGCATATGCTGTCCTGACACGGTGTTGCCCTCTTGCTGGACTACGCCAGTTCTGAGTGCCCTTGGGGGGTGGGTTTCCTTGTCTGAAAAGGCCCGGGCTTCCAAACTGACACGCGTGTGAAAAAAGCAAGAAACCTTCTCCCTGACTTCTTAGCTTTTTGCATGTAGCTCTGTTCTATAGTCCTGACTCTGTTCTCTCAGGAGCAGTTCTCTCCAAGAGCTCTCTCAGCCCCACCTGCCTCGCAGGGTGCCTGTTGTGGGGAGGGGAAGGGAAAGGAGATTATTAGCCGCTCTGAGACTCCGAGCGAAGGGTGGGGTAGAAATCCACTCTCCTCCTCTTCTTCTGGCCTGGATGGCCCAGGCTAGTCTGATCTTGCCAATCTCAGAAGGTAGAGAGGAAAACAACTGTGATGTGTTACGTCACAAAGGTCTCCACAGACTGAAAGTCTCTTGTTCCAGAATTCAGTTTACTCAGTGTAATCCAGACGCCACCGCACGATGGATTCTGCATATTTGCTCGTTTCGTGTGCACCTTTGTCAAGCAGAATAGCGTTGAACTATCAAAATATCCTACATATAATGTAAAAAGATTACAGCTAGTGCCTCCTGTAAGATTGCTAAATGGATTAATCTTGTCAGTATGGTAGATAACAGTCAGTTGTTGGCATAGCCTTGTGTTATTTAATGGATGTTTATATCTTTACATTGTATATAGGGTATCCTGTCCTTATATATATTTGAATTTTGGTTCCACAGCATTCTATGCTTGCCATAATTGATTCAGCCCAAGAACTGGCAGTCAGAAGACAATGGCCAGGGCTGACTGGCTGCTTCGCAAAGTCCCGCCCACGTCAGCCCCGGTCAGTGTTTTCAGCTCAGTCTGCTCCAGTCCTCTGACAGGAGAGGACCGTCTGGAGTGTTAGCACAGGGACAGGCCCTCAAGGCTGAGGCAAGTGAGAGAAGGCCTTTTCCGCCCCCTCACACCATCCCCTGGGCCTTCTATGAGGGGACTAGGCCCAGAGAAGGCCTTTTCCGCCCCCCACACGCCATCCCCTGGGCCTTCTATGGGGGCACTAGTTACATTATATATAGGATATTTTGAATGACACAGTGGCGTCTGGATCACATTGAGTAAACTGAATTTTGGAACAAGAGGCTTTCAGTCTGTGGAGACCTTTGTGACATAACACATCACAGTTGTGGTTTTCCCCTCTGCTTCCTTCCTTGCGATCTCTCTCCTTTGTTTGCAGTCTCAGAAGCTAAGCCGGGCCGGCCCCAGTTCGTATTTGGACGCAAGGCCACCAAGGAAGGCCAGGGTCGCCGAACAGAGGCAGGCAACGGGAAACCACCTCCGCTTGCCTCTGCCCTGACCCGAATGGCCCAGGCTAGCCTCACCTCGTCAGATCTCGGAAGCTAAGCAGGGTCGGCCCTGGTTAGTCCTTGGATGGGAGACCACCTGGGAAGTCCAGGGCCCCTATGCAGAGGCAGGCCGTGGCAAGCCGCCTCTGCTCCTCTCTTGCCTCGAAAACCCTACAGGGTTGCCAGAAGTAATCTGTGGCTGGAGGGTTCTTTCCACCCTCGTGAGTCCTGTCCTCAGCAGAGGAGAGGATTCACAATAATGGGTTTAAACGAAGGGCGGGAAGGCACCGGATGGATCTTAGGGAAAATTTTGTCACAGTTGGAGTTGTGCAACAGTGGAACGGGCTGCCTAGGGAGGCGGGGAGCTCCCCGTCCCTGGCTTCAAGCAGTGGCTGGACAAACCCTTGTCAGGGATGCTCCAGGCTGATCCTGCATTGAGCTGGGGTGGGGGGGGGACACGACTAGATGGCCTGTATCACTGGTTCCCAAAGTGGGCCAAACCGCCCCCTGGGGGGCGCTGGAAAGACCCAGGTGGGTGGCAGGAGCCTTGGGTGCAATTGGGGGGGCGTTGAATAAAACTCTGGGGGCGGCGGACGCATAAAGAAAGCAGAGTCCAGGACCTCTCTAAAGCAACCTTTCCCTGCCTTCTTCTGGTCTACCCTGGGATCAGGGGGAGAGGGGTTCTCCACAGCCAATCACAGCCATGCATTTGCAAACGCATGCGCACCCTTGCAAGACTGGTGTTGTTGCTGGGCTATTGTGTGGTGGTCGCAGCTGGCCTCGGGCTTCAGGCCAACGACATCGTTCTTCACTTGCAACAACACCTCTCTTTACCATGTGCAAATCTGTCACTGCATCTTTTTGTCCACTTCTTGAAGGTAGATTTCCAGGGGGGGCGCGGAGTAATTTTTTTTTCTGAAAAGGGGCGGTAGGCCAAATAAGTTTAGGAACTTCTGGCCTACGTGGACCCTTCCAACTCTGGGATTCTACGGACGTGGCTCTCCTCGAGCCGAAGAGGCCTCATAACATTACCAAGTCACCAATGCTCCCTCTAAGCTGTGGAGTCTTGTGAGCAAAAATTCTACTTTGTGAGCTACCGGCATAAAAGTTGTGAGTGAGCAATTTGGCTACTGCATGAAGTAGTTTGCTCTGGAGCCCTCCTTCCTGAGCGAAGACAAAAATGTGTGAGCTGGAGGCTAAAAAACTGTGAGCCAGCTCACACTAGCTCAGCTTAGAGGGAACACTGCAAGTCACACTTCCCACAACCATCACAGTTCTGCAGGGGAGGGGGACGCAATATGTGCTTGCCCACCCACTGGAAACGTCCACCGGGCAGATCGGGAGAGGAGAGGGCGGGCCTGTGTTCCGCGGGACTGCCGGTCTCCAAGCGCTTCTGCCGGCGAGACGGGCGTAACAGCGAGATTCCTCTCCAATCCCTCGCAGGGGGCAGTGTCTGGGTCCGTGCAGGCCACCGACCGGCTAATGAAGGAGCTCAGGGATATATACCGATCGGCAAGTTTCAAAGGCGGTGAGTATCGGGTGCGGGGGACCCGGGCAGAAAGCCCCGGTTTGGGGAGACGGAGGGGGGTGGAAGCCAAGCCGGGATTCTACTGGCGAGGTGCTCGGGTAGGGTGAAAGCGGAGAGGCGGGTGGAGGAACGCCGTCTTTTCATGGTCCGTGATGTTCCCTCTAAGCTGCGGAGTCTCGTGAGCAAAAATTCTGCTTTGTGAGCTGCTGGCCTTAAAGTTGTGAGCGAGCGATTTGGCCGCTGCATAAATCAGTTTGCTCTGGAGCCCTCCTTTCCTGAGCGAAGACAAAAATCTGTGTGCTGGAGGCTAAAAATGGTGAGCTGGCTCACACTAATTCAGCTCAGAGGGAACTCTGCTGTCGATGCATCTTTTTTTAACCCCCTGCGATAACCAACCGGCTCCTTTGATCCCCCGCAGGAAACTATGCAGTTGAACTAGTGAATGACAGCTTGTACGACTGGAATGTCAAACTCCTGAAGTAAGTCTCTCTGGCCGTATCTTCGCACGCGGGCGGCATGGTGAACTGCAAAGCAGGCCGGGGGTGGGGGAGAGTGACAAGGCACCAAGGCCGGGGACAGGCAGTCGGGTGCTTGGGCGGGAGGATCGATCCGCCCGCGCGTTCCTGCCCCGGAACTGAGATCACAGGAAAAGGCTCTCCTGACTGTCCTGCCAGTCAAAGAAGCCCGTCTGATAGGCACACGAGAGACGGGGCCTTTTTGGTGGCAGCCCCGCGATTGTGGAGCAGCTTCCCCATGGAGGTGCGCCTGGCCCCCTCACTCTCGATCCTCAGGAGGCAGGTCAAGATGGGTTGCCGTGTCAGTCTGTCTGTAGCAGTCGAAAAGAGCCAGAGTCCAGGAGCACCTTAAAGGCTAACAAAATTTGTGACAGGAGGTGAGCTTTCGGGAGTCACGGCTCACTTCTCCAGATACCAGGGATTTCCATTCTGTACGGCTAAACGTGGTGCCTTCCATGGAGGCAGATGAAGACGGGTAGCCGTGTTTGTCTGTAGCAGTAGAAAAAAGCAAGAGTCCGGTAGCACGTCGAAGACTAATAAAATTTGTGGCAGGGTGTGAGCTCTCGTGAGTCACGGCTCGCTTCTCCTCCTCCGTCATACGCTCCTCAGCCGCTCTCTCCCAGCCTGAGAGATGGGCAAAGCAAAGGGCTCCCTTCTTCCGCAGAGGCTTTGGCATGGGATTCTCCTCCTAAGAAGTGAGCAGCGACTGTCGAAAGCTCAGACCCTGCCTCAGTTTTTTTCAGGAGGCAGTTGAAGATGTTTTCAATTGAGGACCATGTTTGATGACTTTAGTTTTTATTTATTGGCAGTCCAAGTTGGAGTCTTTGAATGGTGCTCTTTTAGGTGCATTTATCATTCTTGTTTCATTTACGCGGGAAGCTGCCTCCGCGTTCTCAAGGTAAAAAGGCACCTAACAAATTATTAAGGAAACTAATAATATTTAAGTAAACTAATAATCCTCCGAGGGCTTTCTCTCTGGCCCCCAGCACAGGCCCTAATCCCAGAGACTCTCCTCCACCATACACTCCTCAGCTGCTTTCTCCCAGACCGAGAGATGGGCAAAGGGCTCCCTTCTGCCCTGGAGGTTCTGGCACGGCTTGCTCTTCCTCACGTGCTCCTGTGCGTGTGCTTCGTAGCAGGGAAAGGGTAGTGAGCCCATTTCAAGCAAGCCCTCTGCCAGAGCCTCAGTTGCTATTCATGCTGGGTGGGGTGGGGGGTTTAAAGAGCCCTTTGCCTGTTACCTTTGCCCACGTGGGAGAGATCTGTGGTTGCAGCCACCACTTCAGAATACGCCATCTGTCCAAAATGTCTTGCTGAGTAAGGGTGTGGAGTTTCCTTGTGTTTCCTGCCAGGTGAGCCTCACTCAGGGCGGGGGAGAGTCCTTAGGACTGGGACCTCTGTGTGCCAAGCAGAGGCTCTGCCACTCAGCCACGGCCCCTTCCCAGTGCGAGACCACGTTGCGTGGCTGGATCGCCACGATGCGGCCTTATTTATTTATTTAGGCGTACAACATTCCAAATCTACAAAAGACAAATCAAATTTTCGCATGCGTGCAAGACAAGCTAATTCTGCAGCTACGACTCGCCGTTAACAAACTCTCTCGTAAGGCTGAGCCAGGCGGCAACAGTCCTGCTCTTGAGGGAACCAACAGCGGCCGCCCCAGGAGGCAGAGGCACTCCCTTCGTTCCCTCCTTCCGGAAGGCTGCTTTGTAGATTCGATTTTTTTCTATGTGTCGGGAGGTTTCCCCCCCCCACACACACACACAATGAATACAGGACTCTCCCCTGCCAACTGAAGTGGTACAGTCCAGCAGCAGCTGTACCACATTACAAGTTCTGCAGAGCCTCCAGCTGGTTCTGTGCTCACACCACCTCCCGTTGCCTCCCCCTTCTTTCTCCCTCCCAATCATTAGGAAGAACTTCCTGACCGTTGGAGCGGTTCCTCAGTGGAACAGGCTTCCTTGGGAGGTGGTGGGTTTGGAGGTTTTTTAAGCAGGTTTGGAGGTTTCTTAAGCAGAGTCTAGATGGCCATCTGGCAGCCATGCTGATTCTGTGAACTCAGGCAGATCACGAGAAGGGCAGGCAGGGAGGGTTGCCTCAGTACTTAATTCTCGTGGCCCTTTCTGACACGCCCAGGGAAATGCTGGTCGCCACTTTGGGGTCAGGAAGCCATTTTTCTCCAGACCAGTTTGGCTGGGGATCCTGGAGGTTTTTTGTCATCTTCTGGGCGTGGAACAGGGGTCACTGGGAGTCTGGGAGGGGAGATATTTCTGAATTTCCTGCCTTGTGGAGGGGGTTGGACTAGATGACCTTGGGGGTCCCTTCCAACTCTATGATTCTATTCTTTCTCTGCGCAGGGTGGACGAGGACAGCGCTTTGCACAGCGACCTGCAGATCCTCAAGGAAAAAGAGGGGACGGACTTCATTCTCCTGAACTTCACCTTTAAGGTTAGCTGGGGGGGAGGGAGGTGGTGGGCAACGAGGGAGGGAGGACGGACAGGAAGGGGGCGCCGAGCAAAGCCAGACCCCCCAGCTTCTCTTCTTCTCCCTTCAGGATAACTTTCCCTTCGACCCGCCCTTCGTAAGAGTCGTGTCTCCCGTGCTCTCGGGTGGGTAAGTGCCAGCTCAGTCCCGGGTTTCCTCAATCCCGGTTTCCCACCATGGCCTCATCTAGCTGGGATACAGTATTTAGCTTCTTAAAAGAAGAGAGCGCCGAGGCTGGAGTGGTTGTATAGAGTCTGGCTGTGCTACCTTCGTAGTGATGCAAAGGCACTCTGCACAGGTTCAGAGGCGCCACATTACTGCTTTACACTGGAAGCCTTCAACCAAAGAATTAGTTGGCTGATGCAAATCAGGAGGTGAAGGTTCAACTTCCACCTCTGCTCCTGCTTCCTTTAGATTCTGGGCTTCCTAACCCTCTGCTTCCCCCCACCTCCTGAGACCTCTTCTTTACTCCTGAGTATATTCTGCAAAACGGTCTCTGTCCCGGGGGCCCATGTGAAGTTTTACTCCCATCCAAACTGGCAAGTTTCCCATCCCTCACAGAAGGTAGATTGCAAACATTCCAGGGGCTTTCTTTGCTCATCAGTCAGCTTTCCATGTCGGCTAAGCTGATATAAGGCTTACTTGCCAAAGGCACTGTACAATATAGACATTCAGACACAGACATTGACATTGACAGTTTTGGTGTAGTGGTTAAGTGCGTGGACTCTAATCTGGGAGAACCGGGTTTGATTCCCCACTCCTCCACTTGCAGCTGCTGGATGACCTTGGGCAAGCCATAGTTCTGTCAGAGCTGTCCTTGAAAGGGCAGCTCTCTCAGCCCCACCTGCCTCACAGGGTGTCTGTTGTGGGGAGGGGAAGGGAAAGGAGTTTGTAGGCCGCTCTGAGACTCCCAAGTGAAGGGCGGGGTATAAATCCCAAGTGAAGGGCGGGGGGTGTACCTGGCACCTTGAAATAAAAAAAATCTTTGCCCCGAAGGAGGCTACAATCTAAAACAGAAAATAGGGAACACAGTGAGGTTGGGGGGGGGGAGAAGGTGGTTGGGAAGGAAATGAAAAGTACCGTCATCCCTGGTTACAGCTGAGAAAGAGAACATAAAGGGATATTCCCAAGGCCAAGTGGGGAAGGTGGGTTTCAAAGCAGGTGTAGAAGGAGTAGAGAGAGCTGTTGTGGGTGTCAAGGGCCGTCAACTCACTTCCGACTTAGGGCGACCCTATGAATCAGTAAGCTTACCGAGAGCAGTCTGTCATGTATTTACCCTGTTCTAGATAAGCATATGGAGCAGAGGTCCATCAGAGGCTATTAGCCCCAAGATATAGATAGGGACTCTTAGGCTGGGGCAGGTGATGCTCTGTATTCTTGGTGCTGGGGGGTGGGGGGCAGCAGTGGGGGGGCTTCTAGTGTCCCTGGCCCCACTGCTGGACCTCCTGATGGCACCTGGTATTTTTGGCCACTGTGTGACCCAGAGTGTTGGACTGGAGGGGCCACTGGCCTGACCCAGCATTGGCTTCTCTTGTGTTCTTATGTTCATCAAAGGAAAGCGAGAGTCGTGTGCGGAGTTTGCCTTCCCCATTTTATGCAGACGGCAAAGCTGCAGGGAGAGCGTGGGTGGCCCAGAGCTACCCGTTGAACCTGCCCCCCCCCCCGCTCCCCCCAGCAAAGTCCCACTCGGAACAGAGGAAGAGAAAAGGGTTGGGAAGGAAGGGACACGTCCATCAAACTTGATTTGGAGAAATGGGTGGGGGGAATCTCAGGCGAGAATGTCGGCCCCCTTCCTCTCCCCGGAGCAGGTGCCGGAGGAGTGGGCTTCCTTCTAATTTCAGAGCCAGTTTGGTGTAGCGGTTAGGAGCGGTGGACTCTAATCTGGGAGAACCGGGTTTGAGTCCCCTCTCCTCCACTTGGCAGCCAGCTGGTGTGACCTTGGGTCAGTCACAAGTTCTCTCAGAGCTGTTCTCTCATGAGCAGTCCTCGAAAGAGCTCTCTGAGCCCCACCTACCTCACAGGGTGCCTGTTGTCGGGAGAGGAAGTGAAAGGAGATTGTTAAGCCGCTCTGAGACTCCTTTGAGTAGTGAAGGGCGGGGGATAAATCCAGTCTCTTTCCTGTTGCATTCGCTGTGGCTGAGTGGGAGGGGTGGTGGTCAGGTGCATTGTGGGAGTAGGAAGGAACCAGCTTGGCTGCCCTCCTTTCAGGAGGTTTCCTCTCCCGGCCTTGCAGCCCACTGAGGCTTCTTTTCTTTGCCTTGCCTCCAAGGTATGTCCTGGGCGGAGGAGCCATCTGCATGGAGCTCCTGACGAAGCAGGTGAGTGGCTCGTGGCCAGCGGCTCTGCCCCCTCCCCCGAGCTGTTGCCCCTCGCCCCGTCCATCACACCCCTCGGCCCTTCCTGATCAAGGCCATGCTCTTCCAGTCAGCTTCTGCTTCGTCTTGTTCGGTCCCTGCTGAACCTCGTTACACACAGGAAAGCTGCTTTAATGCCGAATCGGCCCCTCAGTCCGTCAAAGTCGGTACTGTCTACTCAGACGGGCAGTGGTTCTCCCGGGTCTCAGGCGAAGGGCTTTCTCCATCACCCAAGGGGGATTCTACCTGGGAACCTTCTGCATGCCAAGCAGATGTTCTGCCACTGAGCCATAGTCCCCACTCTCTCTGGCAGCAGCTCTGCAGGTTCTCCGGCAGAGGTCTTTCCCATCACCTACCGCCTTGTCCTTTTGACTGGAGATGCCGGGGACTGAATCTGGGACCTTCTGCATGCCAAGCAGAGGCTCTTCCACTGAGCCACAGCCCCTGCTCTGACCAGTAGAAGTTCTCAAGAGTCTCAGGCAGAAATCTTTCACATCATCTACTGCCTGGTCCTTTTGACTGAATTGGCAGGGATAAAACCTGGGACCTTCTGCATGCCAAGCAGATGCTCTGCCACTGAGCCACAGCCCCTACTCAGACAGGCAGCCTCAGAGGTCTTTCACATCACCTACTGCCAGGTGCTTTAACTGGAGATGCCGGGGTTTGAACCCGGGACCTTCTGCATGCCAAGCAGATGCTCTGCCACTGAGCCACAGCCCCTACTCAGACAGGCAGCCTCAGAGGTCTTTCACATCACCTACTGCCAGGTGCTTTAACTGGAGATGCCGGGGTTTGAACCCGGGACCTTCTGCGTGCCAAGCAGGTGCTCTGCCACTGAGCCACGGCCTCTGTTCTGTCCATTTTTGCCAGCTCATTCCAACAATCTTGGATTGTTTTTCGCTTTCTTCTGTACAAACACGAACATCCTCAAGCGTTCAGTCAAAAAGGCAGGGAAATGGGAAATCGAATGTCACGAGTCCTTGTTTTGAGGGGGAGGCGGGGGGGGGGCTGGATTTGGGGGGGAGGGTGTCTCCCGCTTTTCTTCCTCGGAGCTGATCGCACTCGTGTCTTCCCAGGGCTGGAGCAGCGCCTATTCCGTGGAATCTGTGATCATGCAGATCAGCGCCACGCTGGTGAAAGGCAAAGCCAGGGTCCAGTTTGGCGCCAACAAAGTAAGATTTTTTTTTTAAAAAGTATCGCAGAATCATAGAGTTGGAAGGGACCTCCAGGGTCATCTAGTCCAACCCCCTGCACAAGAAAGGAAATTCAGAAATACTCCCCCTGCACATCCCCGGTGACCCCCTGCTCTATGCCCAGAAGATGGCAAAACAACCCTCCAGGATCCATGGCCAAACTGGCCTGGAGAAAGATTGCCTCCTGACCCCAAAGCGGCGATCAGCATTTCCCTGGGCGTGTAAGAAAGGGCCACAAGAACTTAACGCTGATGCGACCCTTCCTGCCCTCCCATCTCGTGATCTGCCTAAGTTGATAGAATCAGCACTGCTGTCAGATCGCCATCTGTTTAAAAACCTCCAAAGGAGGAGAGCCCACCATCTCCCGAGGAAGCCCGTTCCACTGGGGAACTGCTCCGTCAGGAAGTTCTTCCTAATGCTCAGCTGAAAACTCTTCTGACTTAATACAAATACAGCACTAATAACAGCAATTTATTAATACATATAAATAATTGTAAGATAACAACATTGTACATGTTTCACACCATCAAAAATTTTTAAAGGTTCCCCTCCTCAAGCAGGACGCATAGAGTGCAGCAATTTCACATATTTTTTCAGTATGAGAGAAAACCCTAAGGCCGTGACGGTTCAGTTCACAACTCCGTATTTCAAACCAGATGCGTAAGGCAGTAATAAATCCAGTTCAGGACTCCTCTCACAGATAAGATGAGTTCAGGACTCCTCTCTCGGATAAGACGGACGGTTTGCCGGCTCCGTTCCCGTTTCGAGTAGGTCTTCATCAGAATCTTTCTTCTCTAAAGACAAACTACATTGCTAACCATCAAACCCCATAAGTACAATATTTAAAGTGTATATTAGCAAGAATCACTGAACTTACAATTCCAAATAAAGTGCATCGGTAAATTTTCAAGCTTCAGTTGAGCGGTCATAAAAACACAGTGGGAAGGCAATATGAGGCAGTATTTCTGTCGGCTAGGTTGTACTCGGTCTTGGGACGGCTACAGAGTTTGCCAGTACAGGTTATGCATTTCCGCCCTATGTTTTTTATTTAGCGGCCATCCCCTCAATGTTCAGCTGCCACGCTGGATCCTTTTTTGAAAAAAGGAATTACCCTATCATTGTTCCCTCTAAGCTGAGTTAGTGTGAGCTAGCTTACAGTTTTTTAGCCTCCGGCTCACACATATTTGTCTTAGCTCAGGAAGGAGGGCTCCAGAGCAAAACACCTGGCCCCACTGCTGGACCTCCTGGTGGCACCTGGTATTTTTGGCCACTGTGTGACAAGAGTGTTGGTCTAGATGGGCCATTGGCTTGATCCATCATTGGCTTCTCTTATGTTCTCATGTTCTTACGCAGTGGCCAAATCGCTCGCTCACGACGTTAATGCCAGTAGCTCACCAATTAGAATTTTTGCTCACAAGACTCTACACTTGAGAGGGAGCATTGAACCATATGCTTAAAAAACAACAACACTAAAGCTTACGGGAGGGGGGGCTTCTGGGAGTTACGTCCTATTTGCAGCGGTGTTCTTATTTCAGGTGTGGGGTTTTGGACATCAAGGGCCATTGCCTCTTTAGAGCAGGCGGCAAGAGCCCTCACAGCCAACACATAGCCTAAAATGACATTTCCAGGGACCGGGCTGGGGGTGCTGAACGAGTCCTTCCTTTGAGTTAAAAGCCAATCTTCCCCGCAGAACCAGTACAGCCTGACGAGAGCGCAACAGTCGTACAAGTCCCTGGTCCAGATCCACGAGAAGAATGGTAAGGACTAGGAACTGGGGTGTGTGGTCAGGAAAGTAAGCCCTTGGAAAGGGCAGGGGGATCCCCCTGGGTGTAGCACTAATCAGGATTCTTCATCAACAGCAAAGTGGGAAGGAGTTTCACGTCGTAAATTTCACACCTTCCTTATGAGGAAAGGCGGAAGAGTCTGGGAGTTTTCAGTTTAGAAAAGAGACAGCTAAGGGGGAGGACATGATGATAGAGGCTTATAAAACTGCACTTGGGGTGGAGAGAGTTGACAAAAGAGAACTTTTCTTCCCTCTCTCAAAAGACTAGAACTCAAGGGCATCCAATGAAGCTGATGGGCAGTAGGTTCAGGATGATTAAAAGGAAATACTACTTTACACAGAGAGTGGTTAAAATGTGGAATTCACTGCCAGAGGATGATGCAGTGATGGCCACAGGAATAAAACCTTTAATACGGGATTAGATAGATTCATAAAGGATATGTCTATCAATGGCTGCTAGCCATAGGTCAGAGACACTAATCGTCTAAATCTGAGTGCCAGGAGGCAACTTTAGAGGAAGGCCTCAGCCTCTGTGCCCTGTTGTTGGCCCTCCAGAGGAACTGGTTGAGGCTGCTGTGTGAGACAGGATGCTGGACTAGATGGACCCTCACTGGTCTGACCCAGCAGGGCTCTTCTGATGTTCTTGTGAGGGGAAGGCCTTGGCCTCTCTGCCCTGTTGTTGGCCCTCCAGAGGAACTGGTTGAGGCCCCTGTGTGAGACAGGATGCTGGACTAGAGGGACCCTCACTGGTCTGACCCAGCAGGGCTCTTCTGATGTTCTTGTGAGGGGAAGGCCTCGGCCTCTGCCCTGTTGTGGGCCCTGCAGAGGAATTGGTCGAGGCCACTGTGTGAGGCAGGATGCTGGACGAGATGGACCCTCACTGGTCTGACCCAGCAGGGCTCTTCTTATGTTCTTAAAGAGATTGGGTTTTGAGTTTCACTGACCCTTTCAGGTCCTGGAGCACCCGTGCATTCCTGCCTAGGTGTTGTGTTGTTCCTTGCAGGACTTTGGGGATGGTGGATGGACCCAAAATACGGGGTCTTCTCGGTGGTGGTGCTCTGCCGTTGGAACACCATGCCCTTCTCCCTTTACCAGCTTCCTTTGCTGACCACCTGCTTATTTAAACGGGTTTAGCAAGGGGGGGGATGACCCCTCTTCTGACCATCTGCCCCTCAGTACCGGTGTTACATTTGTTGGTGTTACCACCGTTGCTTCTGTTTTTAATTTTTCCACAGCAGCTGGCTTTAGGCTCTATTTTGTTTTTAATTCTTTGTTTTATGAACTCGTATCTGTGTTGTTTTGAACTCCTACAGCGGCCATTTTGTGGCTGCGCCCACCACGCGGTGTCAGAATTCTAGAGCTGCCCGCAGGCTCAGAAAGTTTGAGGACCCCCGCTCTACAACACCGGTACCCCTTTTCTCGAGACCAACCAAACCATCAAGTTTTGAATCCCTTTTCCCACTGGATATTAATGTGGAATCCAGATGGCTTCTGGCTGTCTCACTGCTGTAGTTTGCCCAAGTAAATTTATAAGAAGAGCAGATTGGATTTATACCCCACCCTTCACTACCCAAAGGAGTCTCAGAGCGGTTTGCAATCTCCTTCCCCTCCCCACAACAGACACCCTGTGAGGTCGGTGGGGCTGAGAGAGCTCTTTCGAGGACTGTTCCTCGAGAGCCAGTTTGGTGTAGTGGTTAAGTGCGCGGACTCTTATCTGGGAGAACCAGGTTTGATTCCCCACTCCTTCACTTGCACCTGCTGATGTGACCTTGGGTCAGTCACAAGTTCTCTCAAGGACAGTTTCTGTCAGAAGTTCTCTCAGCCCCACCTCCCTCACAGGGTGTCTGTTGTGGGGAGGGGGAAGGGAAGGGGAGTGAAGGGGGGAAGACCATCTCTTCTTCTTCTACCTCACAGGGTGTCTGTGGGGGAGGGAAGGAGTTTGTCAGCCGCTCTGAGACGCCTTTGGGCAGTGAAGGGCGGGGTATAAATCCAAACTCTTCTTCTTCTTCTACCTCACAGGGTGTCTGTTGTGGGGAGGGGGAGGGAAAGGAGTTTGTAAGCCGCTCTGAGACGCCTTTGGGCAGTGAAGGGCGGGGTATAAATCCAAACTCTTCTCTTCTTCTTCTGAGAGAACAGCTCTGAAAGAACTTGTGACTGACCCAAGGTCACCCAGCTTGGCTGCATGTGGAGAAGTGGGGAATCGAACCCGGTTCTCTCAGATTAGAGTCCCACACTCCTAATCACTACACCACACTAGGTCTGTAGGGCTTTCTTTTCTACCAGTGGTCTACCGCCGCTACCCAGGATGCTTGCGTGCGAAAGATACCGCCGCCCTCCCATCTAATCACGGCTGTCGGCTTTTCCTTTGCAGGCTGGTACACGCCCCCCAAGGAAGACGGGTAGCGCTGGGCGGGAGCCGCCTGGACCAATCCGACATCCCCGCTGAACGCTGTGCTCGGCTCGTCCAAGACGCCTCCTCTTCCTCCCGGGACAGGACCGCACCGCCCATTTAGCGAGACAAAAAAAAAAAAATGTTGAGCGGCTCTTTAACAAACTTTTTTACGGGAACCGGAACTGTCGCGAGCGGCCGGGCCGCGGGGCTCCGCGGCTCGCCCTGGACACGCGCTAAAGCAGGCAACTGGCAGTCACTCTCGATTAAAAACAAAACCACACCCCAAACCCCCACGACACACACACACACAAACACAAAAAAAGACTCAATTCTCTTGTTATCGCGGGCAGCTTCCAGCTCTGCTGCGGCTCGGGGGCGCCTCCGCCTCTCTCCCCTCTGCTACGGATTTAATTTATTTTCTTATTTTCATGTACACTGCTTTTTTTTTTGGTTACAGTGTATGATGGATGTGTATGGGAAAATGTATCTTTGGAAAAACAATTACATTTGTTAATTTGAAGGGGGACTAGTCTTACCTAACCGCCCCACAGGCTAGGTGATCAGAGGCAGGGGGCGGGGATGGTGGTCGGCGTTCCCGCTAAGCTGTGGAGTCTTGTGAGCAAAAATTCTGCTTTGCGAGCCACTGGCATGAAAGTCGTGGGCGAGAGATTTGGCTTCTGCCTAAAGTAGTTTGCTCTGGAGCCCTCCCCTCCTGAGCTAAGACAAAAATGTGTGAGCTGGAGGCTAAAAAACTGCGAGCTAGCTCACACTGACTCAGCTTAGAGGGAACTCTGGTCGTGGTATATAGGGGAAAATGGGTCCCACGTCCTCCTCCCGTTTGTATACCTTCCTCTCTTCCCTTTCGTATACTCTGGTATTGGGAAAAGGGAGGGCGGAGGTGGTAGAGGCCTGGGTGGCGTCCTGCTGGAGGGCAGGTTTAAACGAAAGGGCTCCTAGTTGCTGACCTGTGTGGTCTGGGCTTTCACTCCCAACCAGTGTTCCTTCTGAGTTAGTGTGAGCTATCTCACAGTTTTTTAGCTTCCGGCTCACGCATTTTTGTCTCGGCTCTGGAAGGATGGCTCCAGAGCAAACTAATTTATGCAGTAGCCAAATTTCTAACTCACTACAAAGTAGAACTTTTGCTCACAAGACTCCACAGCTTAGAGGGAATATTGTGACCAGGGGGACTGACCTTGGATGTCTGGAGATTACTTGTATTAGCAGGAGGTCTCCAGGGGTCACCTGGAGGTGGTTGGCAAACCTAGCTTCAAGTCAGGCGTTTTCCTGGGTTCCTCCCAAGATCACAAATTGCTTCCAGAGGGCCAGATCCAGCCTGAAAGGGCCTTTGACAAAGGCAGAACAGCCAGTCTGAAAAAATGGGATGTAATTGGCTAGGATATTCATCAAGCCTGAGATAGAGCAGGTGGAGAAAGAAGTCCTTTTTTCCCTTCCTCACAATACAAGAACTCGTGGGCACGCCATGAAATCAATCAGCAGTAGGTTTAGATTAGATCAAAGAAAGTACCCCTTCGCCCAAAGAATCATTAAGACGTGGAATTCAGTGCTGCAGGAAGTGGTGGCAGCTATAAGCATAGACCGCTTCAAGAGGGGACGGTTAAACATCTGGAGCAGGGGTCCATCAGTGGTTATTAGCTACAGGGCACGGTGGGAACAGTGTCTGGGACAGGGATGCTCTATCTTCTTGGTGTTTGGGGGTCAACAGTGGATTTCTGGAGTTCTAGCCCTGCTGGTGGACTTCCTGATGGGCCCCTGGGTTTTGGCCACTGTGTGACACAGAGTGTTGGACTGGATGGGCCACTGTCCTGATCCATCATTGGCTTCTCTTCTGTTATGTTCTTGGTGCTTGGAGGCAACAGTGGGAGGGCTTCCAGTCTTCTGACCCCACTGGTGGACCTCTAGAATGATAAAAGGGTTGGAACACTTTCCCGATGAAGAAAGGTTAAAACGCTTGGGGCTCTTTAGCTTGGAGAAACGACGGCTGAGAGGTGACGTGATCGAGGTGTATAAGATTATGCATGGGATAGAGCAGGTTGAGAAAGAAGTACTTTTCTCCCTTTCTCACAATACAAGAACTCGTGGGCACTCCATGAAATTGCTGAGTTAGAAGGGATAAAAGGAAGTCCTTCACCCAAAGTGAAGTACTTCTTCACCCATATGGAATTCACTGCCCCAGGAGGTGGTGGCAGCTACAAGCATGGACAGTTTCAAGAGGGAATTAGATAAACATATGGAGCGGAAGTCCATCAGTGGCTATCAGCCACAAGGTATAGACAGGAACTCTCAGTCTGGGGGCAAGTGATGCTCTGTATTCTTGGGGGGGGGGCGTTCAATAATGGGAGGGCTTCTGGTGTCGTCCTGGCCCCACTGCTGGACCTCCTGATGGCACCTGGTATTTTTGACCTCTGTGTGACAGAGTGTTGGACTAGATGGGCCATTGGCCTGATCCAACATTGGCTTCTCTTATGTTCTTAACTCCTGATGGCGCCTGGTTTTGGCCACTGTGTGAACCAGAGTATTGCACTGGAGACCACAAGTAAGGCTCTGCTGAGGAAGGCAACGGCCAACCACCTCCGCGTCTCACTGGCCTTGAAAGCCCCTTGCTGGGGTAACTGTAAGTAGGTTTGTCTTCATTAAATCACAGCCAGCTTACAGTGACACCGTAGGGTTTCAAGGCAGGAGACATTCAGAAGTTATTTGCAATTGCCCGTCTCTGTGTAGGGATGTCCGATGCTTCCTCTAAGCTGTGGAGTCTCCTGAGCAAAAAAATCTGCTTTGTGAACTTCTGGCATTAAAGTTGTGAGTGAGCAATTTGGCTTCCTGAGCCAAGACAAAAAGGTGTGAGCCGGAGGCTAAAAAACTCTTGAGCTAGCTCACACTAACTCAGCTTAGAGGGAACACTGGACGCTCCCCTCTCCTGGGTGGGGGGGGTCTCCCATCCAAGTACTAAGGAGGCCTGACCCTGCTTAGTGCTGAAGATCTGACAAGATCCAGCTAGCCGGGGCCATAGGGCTGAACAGCACAGAGCCCAGCCCAGTTACACAAGCTAGGTCTTGTCTGTTTGTATGGCCCCAGGATGCTCCTTTCCTGGTTTTGCCTCTCCAGAGTGATAAGGACTAGGAACCTTGAACTTTCTAAGGACAAGCAAGGATTCTTCGGGCTGCTGCAGTCGGTGGCGATGTCTAAAGCCCGTGGCGGTCCTGTGTTTACCATGCCTGGGCCAGTTTGTTGTAGTGGTTAAGAGCACGAACTGTTATTCTGGGAGAACCGGGTTTAACATAAGAACACAAGAGAAGCCAATGTTGAATCAGGCCAATGGCCCGTCTAGTCCACTTGTTACACAGTGGCCTTTTGTACAAGGAAATGGATTACGATTTCCCCATGCCTCTACATGCAGGTTTGATTCCCCACGCCTCCACATGCAGCTGCTGGTGTGACCTTGGGTCAGTAACAAAGTTCTCTCAGAGCTGTTCTCTCAAGGGCAGTTCTCCAAGAGCTCTCTCAGCCCCACCCATCTCATAGGGTGTCTGTTGTGGGGAGGGGAAGGGAAAGGAGTTTGTAAGCCGCTCTAAGACTCCTTCGGGTAGTGATGGGTGGGGTATAAATCCCAACTCTTCTTCTTCTGCTTCTGTATTGTCAAGGCAGATGCTGTTCTAATGTCACTACCCTTCCAGGATTTACTCTGAAGGCGGAGAGAGTAAATGGCAGCCCACACACATTGATACGAGAAGTCCTTTAGGCTTTCGGCCATCCTACACAAACCTTCGATGCAGGCTAAAAACTACACCCACTCGTCCCATCTGTGAAACGTCCACACAGTGAAGCAGCGTGGTTTCGAAGCTCCCATTGGTGGAAAGTGCTGGCAGGGCTCTTTTTGTAGCAGGGACTCCTTTGCATATTAGGCGACACGCCCCCTAATGTAGCCAATCCTCCGAGAGCTTACAGTAGCCCCCCTGTAAGAAGAGCTCTGTAAGCTCTTGGAGGATTGGCTACATTAGGGGGGGTGTCGCCTAATATGCAAAGGAGTCCCTGCTACAAAAAGAGCCCTGGGCGTTGGGTTTTCAAGGCGAGGGAGGAGCAGGGATGGTTTGCCGTTGCCTGCCTCTTGTGTAGCAACCCCGGACTTCCCTGGTAGTCTTCCATCCGAATTATCAGGGCCGGCCCTGCTCAGCTTCCAACATTGGAATCGCCTGGTTTAAAACCAGCAGAGTTGCTGTTCCCCCGATTGGGTAAAGGGATCCCCCCCCCTCCCGAGAAGCCCCCTCCCAGCACTGGCACGATGTCACCCGGAAGTGATGTCATCGTGTTTCCAACACTCCAGGTTTGGGGCAAAGCTCTATGGTTTTGAGGCCCAAAAACCAGGGTTTTGCTCAAAATCTAGTGTCGCCCCCAATGTCAGAAACGTGATGTCATCACGGCGCGTGCGCCAGTTCTACAGGAAGGACCAGGAGTCTCCCCGCCCTTGGTAGCCAGGCACGACTTGGTAACCCTAGCTCCAACAGGACCTCCCTGTGACCCCTCTGTCCACACAAGGTGTTTTGAGTGGTCCTCCAGAAGGGGCAAAGGTGTCTTTGTGAGACTAGAAAGTGCCCTGTAAGGTTTTCTTTTTTTGGTAAATACAATTTTTTTTTTTTTTTTTTTTTGGTAAATACAATTTTATTATTGGATATATCACACGTTCAAACATTTTCAATCCACCTACATACCCATTTCTCTAATTTTCCTCCCCCCCCAAACAAGACTTCCCGCACCGCTCCAACCCCATTAATATCTCTCTTATTCTGTTACAATTATTTCTAAACTTATTTTCTCTATCAAACGGTAACAATTCAAAAATCTAATTCTATTTCATTTTCCACTTAATAACTATCAAAACAAACCAAACCACGCTTAATGTCCCAATTTTTCAACAAGTATTTTTGAAAGTCTTTCCAGTCTTCAAAAAAAGTTTCATCTTCTTTGTTGTTTAATTTTCTTGTTAATTTATCCATTTCTGCTAAGAACAACGTCTTTTTAATCCATTCCCATGTTTCAGGTACTTTATCTTGTTTCCAACATTTGAGCAAAGTCAGTCTTGCTGCTGTAGTCAAGTACCATAATAATGTTCTCTTGGCTACATTTATTTCTTCCATTTTAAGACCTTAGGTTTTCAAGGCAAGAGAGGAACAGAGATGGTTTGCCATTCCCTGCCTCTGTATAGCAACCCTGGACTTTCTTGGCGGTCTGCCATCCAAGCGCTTAACCAGGTCCGACCCTGCACGGCTTCCAAAATCAGGGCTGAGCCACAAATCTTGGGGCACCTAAAGATGGACAGGTTGATCCCAGCAGAACTTCCATCGTCCAAAGAACGAGCCTGTTTCTTTATGCTGCTGCTCCGAGCCCTGTTTTTGTTTGAAACTTGGAACAGGCTTCACAGAATCAGAGTTGGAAGGGAACTCCAGGGTCACCTAATCCAAGCCCCTGCACAATGCAGGAAATTCACAAATACCTCTCCCCCCCACATACCCAGTGACCCCCCCGTTCCATGCCCAGAAGATGGCAAAAAACCTCCAAGATCCCCAGCCAAACTGGCCTGGAGGAAATTGCTTCCTGACTCCAAAGTGGCGATCGGCATTTCCCTGGGTGTGTAAGAAAGGGCCATGAGAACTAAGCCCTGAGGCAGCCCTTCCTGCCCTCCCTTTTGTGATCTGCCCGAGTTCACAGAATCGGCACTGCTGTCAGATGGCCATCTCTGCTTGAAAACCTCCAAAGGAGGAGAGCCCACCACCTCCCGAGGAAGCCTGTTCCACGAAGGAACTGCTCTGTCAGGAAGTTCTTCCTAATGTTTAACTGAAAATTCTGATTTCTTTTCAACCTGTTGGTTCTGGTCCGACCTTCTGGGACAACAGAAAACAACTCCACGCCATCTTCTGTTTCCCTTCAAGGACTTGAAGATGGTTATCATATCACTTCTCAGTAGTCGTCTCCTCTCCAAACTAAACATACCCGGCTCCTTCAACTTTTCCTCATAGGACTTGGTCTCCAGACCCCTCACCATCTTCATCGCTCTCTGGACAGGTTGTCTGTCTCCTTCGTAAATTGTGGTGTCCAAAATTGAACACGACACCCTAGGTGAGGTCTAACCAGTGCAGAGTAAAGCGATATCATCACTTCACATGATCCGGACACTATACTTCTGCTGATACAGCCCAAAATGGCATTTGCCTTTTTAGCTGCCGCATCACACTGCCGACTCCTCATGTCCAGTGTATGGCCTACTAAGACTCCTAGATCCGTTTCCCACATGCAACTGCCAAGACAAGTCCCCCTCATCCTATAATTATGCGTTTGGTTTTCCCTACCTAAATGCAGAACTTTCCATTTATCCCCACTGAAATTCATTTTATTTGCTTCCCTGTGTTTCCAGAAATGCAGAAGAGACAGTTCAATAGCACCCCCACCCCCCTAAAAGTGGCAGGTTGTAAGACTGGGCAAAATCCAGCAGGTTCTTCTTCATACAGGCCTCCCCCTTTAAAAAAAAAAAAAAAAAGCAAACCAAGACATTCTGGGTATAAAATTTTATTAAACTTACCCACAAACTAATGAACCACCCCCCACCCAAAACAAATCAGTTGATCCTGAATGCAACTTTCCCCCAATCTCTTCTGCCCTCCATAGTCTCTCGCTGTTGGACAACTCACAGCTTTGGGGGGGGGGGAACCACCAAAGACGTCCGATGCAGAGCACCTCCCTAAGCAGCCTTCAAGAATTTTATTGAGGGAAAGGACACTTGGGGGGCTGGGTTCCGAACAGCTACGGAAGCAAATCCATGAAGTAAAATATAGCAGAGAGATCCCCCTGCTCAACAATTGTGGGAGAGAAAAAAAAATAAGTCAAAGCTTTTAGCGCGGGAGCTGGGTGCGAAACCCTGTACACTGGAACCTTCAACTTAAAAAAAAAAAAACCCAACCCAGCAACTGAGTAGCCTTTGTCACGATCCCGGCTGAAAGTTCTTCGAAGACCTTTCTCCTAGTTTGTCTTGGTGAACCTCAAGATGTGGACCTGGGAAGGAAATCGAGAGGAAAAGAACGTTTGTAGGTGTATGCCACCCCTTCTTTACACCCATGGAATACCTTTGGGGGAACAGGTAACATTTGTGGCCCAAAGCTGTGAATATTCAACATTTCAGCAGGCTGATAATCTGTTATTATTATTTTTTTTAATGAAAAAAGGTGCTGCTAATCTTTAGGTGTTGACGTCTGAGAAGCTGGGGCAAGATTTCCAAGCGTAAAGGGTTTGCAGGACCTCAATTATAACTCTTTCCAACCAGCAGAGGGAAGGCGTTAAATGGCACCAAGTACACGAAAGGGCCATACAGTACCTCATCTTCCATAACACGTGCAGACGTTCACAAAGGATTCAAACTGTAAAAGGTAACAGCATCTACACAAGCCTGAATGTATCATGCTGTCTTATACCAGTCACTGGTTCATTTCATCCGCTGACTGGCAGCAGATTTCAGGTGTCGGGCAAAGGCCCTCCCAATCTGTGCCAACGGCCGTCCCCTGAACTGGACGTAATGGGACTGCGCCTGGGGACCTTCTGCATGCCCATCGCCTGCCGCTGAGCCACGGCTTCTTCCCGACAAGAGTTCCTACTAGCCCTGGGATACGCAGCCAGAACGGATTACATTTTTGCACCCCGGAAACAAACCGGTTAGTTCTCAGACATGGGGGTGACAAGAGGCCAAAGTCCCTCCCGCTCATCTCCGCATTCCCAGTCAGCTGTGTCCTCGGAGCACAGCCTGTCTTGTTCTCCTCACACCCACTGGCCGTGTTCCCTCTAAGCTGAGTTAGTGTGAAACCAGCTCAGTTTTTTAGTCTCCGGCTCAGCCATGAAATTAAAAGATGCCTTGGGAGGAAAGCGATGGCAAACCTAAACAGCATGATAAAAAGCGGAGACATCACCCTGCCAACAAAAGTCCGCATGGTCAAAGCAATGGTATTCCCTGTAGTAATGTATGGCTGTGAGAGTTGGACTATAAGGAAGGCCGAGCGCTGAAGAATAGATTCTTTCGAACTATGGTGCTGGAGAAGACTCTTGAGAGTCCCTTGGACTGCAAGGAGATCAGATCAGTCAATCCTAAAAGAAATCAACCCTGACTGTTCCCTGCAAGGCCAGATCCTGAAACTGAAGCTCAAATACTTTGAGCCATCACCCAATGAGAAGGGAGCACTCACTGGAGAAGACCCTGATGCTGGGAAAGATTGAAGGTCAAAGAAGAAGGGGACGGCAAAGGATGAGATGGTGAGACAGTGTCATCGATGCAACGAACATGAAATTGAGCAAACTCCGGACGGACAGCGGAAGACAGGAGGGCCTGGCGTAATCTGGTCCATGGGGTCGCAAAGAGTTTGACTCGACTGTGCGACTGAACAACAACAACACACATTTTCGTCTTCGCTCAGGAAAGGGGGCTCCAGAGCAAACTGATTTATGCAGCGGCCAAATCGCTCACTTCACAACTTTAATGCCAGGAGCTCACAAGACTCCACAGCTTAAGAGGAGCGCTGGATCAGCCCAGGCTGTGGCACCGTCTATCAAGATGGGGAGGACGTCACAGAGAACGTTTGGCTCCTTACTATCACCCGGGTGGGCTAGGCTAGAGAATTCCCGACCGTTCCACCTGACTCGTTTGTGGGAACTCCACCTTCCCCGCCTTTACTGAAGGTCACAAGACTCTGGACCACAGGACCCCTCTGTATGTTTCCCCCTCTCCTCTCCGGGGTCAAGAAGATCTTAAGACACGGCCGACTTCATTCCAACAGAACAAGGTTCGAGTCCGCATGCACACAAAGGCTCCTACCTTGAATTAAACTTTGCTGGTCCTAAAGGCGCCGCCGGACTCGAACTTCGTTCTGCTGCCTCGGACTAACACGGCCCACCCACCGGAATCTATCCTCGTGCTCGCAGCTTCCTCTGGGCCACACCAAACCTGGTTTCCATCCCTCCTTTGCCTGGTCTAAGGAAGCAGGTGGAGAAAGAAGTCCTTTTCTCCCTTTCTCACAATACAAGAACTCGTGGGCACTCCATGGAATTGCTGAGCAGTCGGGTTAGAACAGATAGAAGGAAATACTTCTTCACCCAAAGAGTGATTTAACACAGAGTATTCACTGCCACAGGAGGAGGTGGCGGCTACAAGCATGGAGAGTTTCAAGAGGGAATTAGATAAACATCTGGAGCAGAAGCCCATCAGTGGCTATTAGCCACAAGGTATAGATGGGAACTCTCAGCCTGGGGCAGGTGATGCACTCTATTCTTGGTGCTGGAGGGGGCAGCAGTGGGAGGGCTTCTAGTGTCCTGGCCCCACTGCTGGACCTCCTGATGGCCCCTGGTATTTTTGGCCACTGTGTGACAGAGTGTTGGACTGGATGGGCCATTGGCCTGATTCAACATTGGTTTCTCTTATGTTCTTATCTTCTTTGATGGGGACAGGGAAAATGATGCGATTTCAAATGATTCTTATGTCTTCAGTGCAGCACCTGAAGAGAAGCCCAGATCCGGTGACTCGTAATACATGTCTTTTGCTGGGTGGTCTTGTGTCTTGACCGCTCTACTGTTCCTGCAGACAGTACCCTTCTTGTTGAAGAGGGAAGCTTCCCATGGTAGAATTCCAATGTTCCCTTTCGCTGGGTTTCTACTTAGCTGCCTCTCAACGTGCACAGAGAGTAGTGTGGCCTGTGTGAGGCTCCTCTATTAAATTTTCCCTGCTACTTCGATGGGTCTTTATTGATCTTTTTCAAAGCCACCTGCCTGAACACCCCCCCCCCCCCGGTTTTACTAAGATTGTTCAGCTTCCGCTGCTGTGTTTCCTGGCATTTTTACACATCTCTATGTGACACTGTAAACAAGACTGTTGTTTTGCTGTGCCTTTTACCCTTCACGGGATAACCAGACTTCGTTTTCCTATCTAGTACTGCAGCCAGAGGCCACCAAAGGGAGACTGGCCACGGGCAGACTCTGCCATACCGGTATTCCACCGCGTTCTCCCACGCCTGCCTGGATTCCGGGAAACCATCAACAAAACCTTTTAACACCTCTCCATTGACACGCTTTCGCCTCCCGCCTGGAGCCAATCAGATCCCTCCGTTGTCGAGGACCTGCTGTTCCCGTGTGACCAAAGTCTCGCAATACCTTCGCCGCCTGTGCACCTTGCGGCTATTTCCACGGGCTGCCCTGCCGCTGGCAGGTTCCTTGGTTTAATCTCAGCCAACTGTTAACCATTTTCCAAAGACTTCTTGAGACATCAATGCTTCCGTTCCAAAAACTCTCACTCTTTGGCACTTTCAGTCGGTTTTACGACAGCTGACAAAACACCCTCGCGATCCGGCCATGTTTGTCGACAGGCTTTCTTGTATCCATTACTCCTGCCTGTCGCAGAAGTGAGCTCGGTGCTTTTTGCCCTGGTCCACCTTACCTCCCCCGCTTTCATCCAGACAAGGTGATCTTACTCCGCTCCTCCCATCTCAACTAAGGTGTCATTCCAACGGTCTTCTTTGAAAATCCCTCTACGGAGGCTGAAAGAGTGCTGCATGCTGTCCGTGCCTTTGCTTCCTACTTGTGCAAATCAGCTGCCTTTTGCAAAGACCCTTGGCCTGTTACTCTCTTGTGGTGGCAAGCTATTAGCCAGAAGGTATAGATAGGAACTCTCAGTCTGGGGCAGGTGATGCTCTGTATTCTTGGTGCCTGGGAGAGGGGGGCAGCAGTGGGAGGGCTTCTGGTGTCCTGGCCCCACTGCTGGACCTCCTGATGGCACTGTGTGACAGAGTATTTTTGGCCACTGTGTGACACAGAGTGTTGGACTAGATGCGCCATTGGCCTGATTCAACATTGGCTTCTCTTATGTTCTTATGTAAATGGCTCCAGAGCCAGTGTGGGTTCATGGTGGCAGCATCAGGATAGGATCCAGGAGATCCAGATTCCGATCCCCCTCTCTGCCATGGAAGCTCGCTGGGTGACCTTGGGACAAGTCACCCACTACCCAGCCTAACCTACCTCACGGGATCGTTGGGAGGCTGAAGTGTAGGACGATGGAAGCCACTTTGGGAACCAATGGGGGAGAAAGGTGGCATATAAATTAATTTTAAAAATCCACACTCCGCGTTTAGGTAATGAGCTACCGTTCCTGCATTTCTTTCTGCCATCACCCGGTGAATCGCCGAGGCCACGGCAAGCTCTGTGGCGAAGCAAAGATGACTTCTCGGGAAGCCACTGGCGGCAAGGGGACTCCTTCCATTTCAATTCAGGAGAACGGTGTCGGCACTCAGATGTGAAGGAGGAAAACCCCACTTCTATGGAACACCCACCCCTCTCCACCCCTCGCCCAACACCAAATGCCCCGCAGAATACTGGGACACTCTTTATGTAACGTCCTACCTCCATCGGCATCTGCTGCGCCACCCTCCCTTCCAGGATCTGACGGACCACGATCTGAGGAGGGAAAACGTCTACGAGAGACAGGAAAAAAACAAATAAATAAATGAGGGGGCGGAGAGGATTCTGGCTTTGCTGTTCCTAAAACGGCTCATTTGGTTTGGAAGGAAAAGCATGGTGGGTTTTGGTTTTTTTAAATATTCATAATCTGCCTGCCAACTGTCGCTTGTGCTATCCACACAGCGGTGAAAACACAACAAAGTAAAAAAAAAAAAAGGGGGGGGGGAGGACAAATTGGTACATCGAAAGCCAGCGTCACGTTCACTTAAGAGCCCAGGGAAATGGTGACGTCGTAACCTGGTGCCAACAAGCCACCTGGCTCCAGACCAGCTGAACGTCAGCAGAAATGACACAAGCAAGGTGCTACCGCCAAAAAGGTCCTGTCTCCCATGGCCAAATGCTAATCGTGTTAAACGAACATGACTTCAAGACGGAGGGACTCATTGGGCCAAGTACAATCACTTTATGGGCTGCCTCCGGCTCCTGAGCTAAACTCTTAATCCAAATTGTTTTTCCAACTGGGGCCCACTCCGTGAGGTCAGCGACAGCTAGACAAACCTGGCGGAAAATGCATCTGTTAATATCCATCTATACATCTAACAGCGACGTGTGGCTCCCGCTTACAGATCGGGGCTACAACCATGCTAAACAGATTTTCCTGCAACCTTGAAGGGAACATCCCCCCTTTCCCAGGCTTGCAGAAGAATCTGAAAACCTTTAAAAAATACCCTCTTATGCAGGCCCATATCTACGGGGCTCCGCCCCCTCAAACGTGAGGCACGTCCCACAACGACTGCTGCCCCTCTCCCCCTCCTGTGACATCAAAAGGGCCTCCAGCTGATCGGCAGAAGCACGTGGCCCGCCAATCAGCTGGAGGGCCCTTTAAATCTCACAGCTGCCATCCTCCCTCCCCTCCCCAAGATTTAAAGGGCCCTCCAGCTGATCAGGCTTGCAGAAAGATCGCCACTTGGAGTTCAAAGGAAGGCGTGCGGCCACCCCTCTCCCTCCCTCCCTCCCTGCTGCCCCACAAAATTTCCCCCTGCCCTACCAACCCAAAATTTCTGGCTACTGGGCTGCTCTGAGGGTCCACTGGCTGCCAACACCAGTAGCTGTTGGGGGCCTGGGCTCAAGAGTGGGGCTTGGAGCTGCACCAGGCTCAGTGATAGGGGGGCCCTCCCCTGAGTCATGTGGGCCACCCCACTTGTTCCAGTCTGTTGTCCAATTGGGGTTGGCCAGGGTTTCTGTCAGAAATCTGCTCGGGGGAGGGGGAGCACACACTGGAGGCACATTGACGGACAGATCATTTCTTGAGGGTCCCGAGTTCAAAACCTAGGCTGAGAGCTGGCCATCACTTCCCTAGCCCTCAGCGTTTGTTTGTTTTGTTTTGTTCTGGAGGGATCAGAGAATCACAGAGTTGGAAGGGGCCACACAGACCATCTAGTCCAACCCTTTAGGCTGGTCCCAATGCAGGACCAGCCTAAAGCAAATACAAATATTCACCCAGCCTCTGACAAATATTCGCCCAGCCTCTTCTTGAAAGCCGTCAGTGAAGGGGAGTTGACCACCCCCCCAGCCAGCTGATTCCACCTCTGGACCGCTCTGGCCGTGGAAAAGTGTTTTCCAATATCCAGCCGATACCTTTCTGCATGTAACCTAAACCCGTTGCTTCAGGTCCTCTCCTCCTGCTGCCAAGTGGAACGGCTCCTTGCCCTCCTCTGAATGACAGCCTTTCAGATATTTCAAGAGAGCCATCACGCCCCCCCTCAACCTCCTCTTCTCCAAACTAAACATTCCCAAGGGCCTTCCCTCGTAGGGCTCAGTCCCCAGACCCCTGATCATCCTCGTCGCTCTCTTCCGCACCCTCTCGATTTTCCCGTATCCTTTTTGATGTGAGGCCTCCAGAACTGCACACAGGACTCCAGGTGTGGCCTGACCAAGGCAGTGTACAGCCTAGTATACAGAGGGACTAGGACCAGTGTTCCCTCTAAGCTGAGTTAGTGTGAGCTAGCTCACAGTTTTTTAGCCTCCAGCTCACAGATTTTTGTCTTAGCTCGGGACGGATGGCTCTTGAGCGAACTAATTTATGCAGTAGCCAAATCGCTCGCCCAGCCTCTCCTTAGCCATTCATTTTTGGAAGGTGTTACATGGAGGGGTGGGGGGAATGTTTCTACGCAGCCCTCCACCAAAGAGGCAGCCGCATCCCCCGAGATCAGTTTCATCGTCACTGTGGCCTTCAGGGCAAAGACAACCCCACACTCTTTGCTGGCTAGTGAAGGTAAAGGTTTCCCTTGCTGGAAAGCCGGTCAAATCCCATTCTAGGGGGCGGTGCTCATCTCTGTTTCCAAGCTGAAGAGCCAGCGCTGTCCGAAGACTTCTCCGTGGTCATGCGGCCGGCATGATGAGACGCCGAGGCGCACAGAACGCTGTCACCTTCCCACCGAAGGGGTACCTGTTTATCTACTTGCAATTTCTTGCTTTCAAACTGCTAGGTTGGCAGGAGCTGGGGCCAGAGACGGGAGCTTACTCCGTCATGCGGCACTCTCGGGTCTCGAACTGCCGAACTACTGACCTTCCAGTCTGCAGTTCAGCGTCTTAACCTCTGAGCCACCGCAGCCCCTCTGCTGGCTACATGGCTCTAAAAAACAGAGCGCGCACGTCTTTTTTCATAGCACCCACCAGCTGCTGTTTTTTTTTAAATGATCTCTTCCTTCTGAACTCCAGAGTCACCAAGGACAAACTGATGTCACTAAGGGCGTATTCAGCCCCTGACATCGCTTGCCCTCGATGACACAGGCCCACGGCCAAACCTTATTGGCTACTCGTCAAGCTGTACAGTTTGGAGGAAAAGAACGAGGCTTTAAAAAGGAAAAGGGGGAGGGGCATTCAAAGCCCTGAATTCGTGCTAGCGTATAGGGGAGGGGGAAGTGTGGGGGGGGAAGAATACTCCCTCCAGACTCACGACCAATCTGTTCCCTCTAAGCTGCGGAGTCTTGTGAGCAAACATTCCACTTTGTGAGCTCCTGACATTAAACTTGTGAGTGAGCGATCTGGCAACTGCATAAACTAGTTTGCCCTGGAGCCATCCTTTTGCTAAGGCAAAAATGTGTGAGCTGAAGGCTAAAAGCCTGTGAGCTAGCTCACACTGACTCAGCTTGGAGGGAACACTGCTCATGACCTTTCCTCCCCAGACCATTCCACGTCAACCATTTGGGCTGAGCCCGATTTCAGAGCGCACTGCCCTGCCTTGCCTGCAAGTGGCACCAAAGAGTCATTTCCACTGTGATGACGAAACGTCAAACCCTCAAAGCCGCATGGAAGCAAGCCAGCTTTTCGGCTCCACAACACTCTTCCTCAGGCTGAGTTTTCATTAAAAAGGGGGGGGGGAGTTTGCTGTAGTGGTTAAGAGCGCGGACTCTAAATTGGGAGAACCGGGTTTGATGCCCCACTCCTCCACTTGCACCTGCTGATGTGACTTTGGGTCCGTCACAAGCTCTTGCACGGCTGTTCTTGAAAAAGAGCCGTTTCTGTCAGAGCTCTCTCAGCCCCACCTACCTCACAGGATGGGGAAGGAGTATGCAAGCCGCCCTGAGAGTCCGAGTGAAGGGCGGGGTATAAATCCAATCTCTTCTTCTTCTGCTAACGGAGAGGCTGGAATTCTCCTCACCGCCAGTGCTCCCTCTAAGCTGAGTTAGCGTGAGCCAGTTCATGGTTGTTTAACCTCCGGCTCACACATTTTTGTCTCGCCTCAGGAACGAGGGCTCCAGAGCAGACTAATTCATGCAGCGGCCAAATCCGCTCGCTCGGAACTTTAATGCCGGGGGCTCCCAAAGTAGAATTCTTGCTCACCAGACTCCACAGCTTACAGCAGGGGTGGCCAGACTGTGGCTCGGGAGCCACGTGCGACTCTTCCACACACTTTGTGCGGCTCCCGGGAGGGCGGCTGGGGAAGCAAACAGGAGGCATGCCTCCCCAATCCCCGATCGGTCTCCCCTTCCCCAGCCGGCGTTCCCCTTCCTGGGTAGGCTCGAGGCAGGGGGGAGCAGAGAAAGAAAGAAACTTTAAATGCATTCTCAAAGCACCCGCCCCACACACACAAATCTCATTGGACAAATAAATATCATTATCAGTACCTATTTTTACCCCCTTCTGTTTTTATTTTTGGCAGTCTCATTTCACGTTAACAAAAAGCAAATTCACATATTTTCCAATAAAAATGGGTCTGTCATAGTTGTTCGGGTCTTGCGGTTCTCAAACATCTGACGTTTATTCCATGTGGCTCTTCTGTTAAGCAAGTTTGGCCATGCCTGGTTTAGAGGGAGCACTGCTAAGACCCCCGCTTCTCCCCCCTCCCACCCTAGTTTCACTTCCCTCTTCGGGCCTCCCCATCACCCTCCATCGGCCGCCCCAGCTCCCTCTCCGCTGCCTCAGCCCCATCGCTCGCCTGACCTCCAAGCCCCCATACCTCTCTTCTTTCCCCCTCCCACTCGCACTCACAGTGTGGGCCCCCCCACCCTTAACCCCGCCCCTCTCCTCTCCTCATACCACCCCCTCCTGGCGTTCCTTGTTCCCTCTAAGCTGAGTCAGCGTGAGCTAGCTCGCAGTTTTTTAGTCTCCGGCTCACAGATTTTTGTCTCCGCTCAGGGAGGACGGCTCCAGAGCAGGCTAATTTACGCAGGAGCCAAATCGCTGGCTCCCAACCAGGAGCTCGCCAAGTAGAATTTTTGCTCACAAGACTCCGCAGCTGGGAGGGAGCATGGGTTCCTTCGTGTCTGCCCATCACCGCTCCAGTCGCCATTAACGTCCTCCAGCACAATTCGACGCTGATGCTTCTGCTATGTATTGAGCCTGAACTGTACTTGCAAAAGGGCTTAGCTTAGGAGGCATAACAGTGGCTTGCTAGGATCCTAGAGTGGACCAGTAGGGAGAGAGGGATCCTAGAGAAAACCAGTTGGGAGACAATGGAGTGTAAATAGCCTAGCGTTGGGAGTGGGGTGTGTTTTGGGTGTCACCTTTTCCAGGCATAAATACCAAGCCAGCTCCTGCCAACCTAGCAGTTCGAAAGCAAGAAATTGCAAGTAGATAAATAGGGACCACTTCGGTGGGAAGGTAACAGCGTTCCGTGCGCCTGGGTGTTTAGTCATGCCGGCCACATGACCACGGAAACGTCTTTGGACAGCGCTGGCTCTTCAGCTTTGAAACGGAGATGAGCACCGCAACCCTAGAGTTGGACTCGACTGGCTTTCGAGCAAGGGAACCTTTACCTTTACCTTGGGGCCAGAGATTTCAGTCTTCTTTCTCTTGCTGAATCACTAATAAACTATGAGACGATCACCTGAACGTGTCTGAACCCAGTACATTACAGTTTTGGTCGTGGGTTGTTTATACGGCAGCCAATATGGCTCCTGAGGTCTCTCGAGTCTTGGGGCCTGGTTTTGGCAGGCCCAAGCACGCTCACCAGTCAGCAGCAGCTACCCAAGACAAGTTCTTGCCCCAAAGAGAGCTCAGAGAAAGCAAGTCAAATTTTCCTAACTTCCAGGGGAGGCTTGCATCGATGGGAAGACCCCTCTCCCCCCCCCCCGCATTAGAAGAAGAGATTGGATTTATACCCCGCCCTTCACTGCCCAAAGGTGTCTAAGAGCGGCTTACAAACTCCTTTCCTTTCCCCTCCCCACAACAGACACCCTATGAGGGAGATGGGGCTGAGAGAGCTCTTTCGAGGACTGCTCCTGAGAGGACAGCTCTGACAGAACCATGGCTTGCCCAAGATCATCCAGCAGGTGCAAGTGGAGGAGTGGGGAATCAAGCCCAGTTCTCCCAGATAAGAGTCCGCGCACTTAACCACTACGCCAAACTGGCATTAGTGATAGGTTCTGTTGTGTGGGTTTCGCTGTCCGCCAAGGGACCAGCGGAGATAACTGGCCAGCTATTTTGGGGGCAGCCCCTTTCTTTCCTGCCTGACCGCGTAGACCAACAAACGAAAAAGAACTGTGCGCCAACACTGTACCTAAAATCCGAATATTCTTCTCATTATCAGCAAATTAGTGCACACTGCAATACTGTATGCACACAAGGACTGTACCCTGCAGATGCATAATACGCAAAATATCTTCTTCAGAGGTTGTACGGATGGGTCTAGCAGTTCCAAGCCACACTATTAAGAACAACCCTTGCAGGTGTTCACAACTGAGTTCACAGAAAATTCGTTCACCATGCAGATCTTCCTTCTTTCTCCGACGTCAACGCTAGCTTATTCCAAACATGTTTTCCCATACGCTTTCCGAAAGAACCGATTCTGCTCCAGGTGTATACTCTGTTAACAATTTCAACTGGGACATGGTCAGAAGTGGATCGTGCTGAAAAGCTGGGCGTGCCAGCTGCCTACCTTCGTGGAGCGTGAACGGCTGTGCCAAGGGCTGGATCCTCCAGAAGTCATCCTTGTCTAGCCTACGCAGGGCATTCAGCGGGACGGTGGCAGAGCAGCCGAAATCCACAAAGAACACCACGGCCAGGTCCCCCACCTTGTCCAGGACCCAGCACCTGAAAGAGAGCAACCGGTTAAATCGGGATCCTGCCTCCCGACAGTGATCAGACAGGCGCTTCGGGGAGATTCACGATGAGATCCTGGTGGAGGCAGCCTGGCCCCAGTGTCCATCCACAGCCTCCAGAACTCAAAAGGTAGCATGCTTGAGAACATGGAGGTTTTGTGTGGGCATTATTGCAGTGGAGGAGGGGAGAGCCACACATTTGGGTCGCTTTGGGAGAAGGGCAGAATTTTGTAAAAAAAAAAAAAGGAACGGAATTCATGATAAAGTGATCGAGGCGTGGAGCGCCTTCTCTATGAAGGCAGGCTAAAGAGCTGGGGGCTTTTAAGTTAGGGGGAGGAAAGACTGCTAATGGGGATGAAGGAGGAGGAGGAGGAGGAGGGAGGAGAGGTTGGGTTTATACCCCGCCGTTCACTACGTGAAGGAGTCTCAGAGCGACTTACAATCTCCTTTCCCTTCCCCTCCCCACAACAGGCACCCTGTGAGGTTGGTGGGGCTGAGAGAGCTCTTTGGAGGACTGCTCTTAAGAGAACAGCTCTTGAGAGAACTTGTGACCGACCCAAGGTCACACCAGCAGCTGCATGTGGAGGAGTGGGGAATCAAACCCGGTTCTCCCAGATTAGAGTCCACACACTTAACCACTACATCAAACTGGCTCTCTTTTTTCTCACCTAACCAAGGTTTATAAATTTATGCACAGGGTGGAAAAGGCGAAGAGGAAACTCTCCTTCCTCCTAATAGTGGAATTCAGGAGCACCCAATGATGTTGATGGACAGCGGATTCAGAAGAATGACAAAAGAAACCATTTCCTTACACTAAAGATGGAGGAGAGATGGATACTTCTTTACTTGGAGAGTGATTAAAATGTGGAATTCACCGCCAGAGGATGTAGTGATGGTCACGGGAATAAACATCTTGAAGAGGGGATTAGACAGATTCATGGAGGACAGGCCTATCAATGGCTACTAGCCATGGCGACTGAGAGGAAACTCCACATTCAGAGCCAAGAGGCAACATCAGGGGAAGGCCTTGGCCTCTCTGCTCTGTTGTTGGCCCTCCAGAGGAACTGGCTGAGGTGACTGTGTGAGATGGGATGCTGAGACTAGATGGACTATTGGTCTGAAACAGGACTCTTCTTACATTCTTATGGGGGGAAGGCCTCAGCCTTTCTGCTCTGCTGTTGGCCCTCCAGAGGAACTGGTCAAGGCCACCGTATGAGACAGGATGCTGGACTAGAATGGACCCTCACTGGTCTGGTCCAGCAGGGCTCTTCTGATGTTCTTATCAGGGGAAGGCCTCGGCCTCTCTGCCCTGTTGTTGGCCCTCCAGAGGAACTGGTTGAGGCCACCATGTGAGACAGGATGCTATACTAGATGGACCCTCACTGGTCTGGTCCAGCAGGGCTCTTCTGATGTTCTTATCAGGGGAAGGCCTCGGCCTCTCTGCCCTGTTGTTGGCCCTCCAGAGAAACTGGTTGAGGCCACCATGTGAGCGGGATGCTATACTAGATGGACCCTCACTGGTCTGGCCAGCAGGGCTCTTCTGATGTTCTTATCAGGGGAAGGCTTCAGCCTCTCTGCCCTGCTGTTGGCCATCCAGAGGAACTGGCTGAGGCCACTGCGTGAGACAGGATGCTGGACTAGATGGACCCTCACTGGTCCCATTCAGCAGGGCTCTTCTTATGTTCTTAAAACATAATTAACTTATGGAACTCACTGCCACAAGATGTAGCAAGTAACTGCCACGAGCTTCAATTAATTCTCTTTTCAAAGGTGGCAGATTCATGGAGGGTAGATCCTTTCGTGGCTTACCGTCCATCAAAGTCCGATGCGGACACAACGTTCAAAAGAAGCGTGTACTTCTTGGTAACAGCTGTCTGGGGTGGAAGGGGCAATGCCAAGGAGAGGCTTTGGCTCTGTGCCCCTGCTCTTGGGTTTTCTGGGACATCTGCTTGCCCACTGTAGTTAACAGCGTGCTGGGCCAGATGGAGCCATTTCTACCTCCCCTCTCAGCCTTTCTTGGCCAATCCCCACCCGCCCCATCCCCGACTCAAGCATTTGCTTGTATTTCTGTCACCTGTTCCAGGCTCCACCTTCTTCCCCCAGAATGCACTCTGCCATGCACCGCGTCCCCCGCTGGACTTCCTGTTTGGCCAGGAAGGGCATCTGGGATTCCACTTCTGCTAAAGCGCTGAACAGCTTCTGCATGTTCCGAAGGCTTTCCTACGTTTTAAAACAAGCAAGCAAACAGCAGGCGTGAGCAATTTCAGCTGCGACTGAAAACCGACACACGCGGACACAAAAGCAGACAAACGTCAAGTTCCCAGCCCTCATGGAACTCATTCCCAAACCTCATGAAACTCACACTCCCTTAAAGGAAATGGTTCTTTAGGTTTCAGTTTTCACTAGAAATGCACCTGCCCACAGCAAACCTCTCAACGCCGGCGGTCAGCCCTTTCGCTCTCTTCCCACCCCTGTTGTCAATCTACCCAGCCTTCCATATCCCGGACTAACAACCTTTATGCTCGAATCTAAAGGCAACACACTTTTTAAAAAGCCTTTATCCAATGCATCTCATTCTTCAGACGCTGAACGGAATGCACAAAACTGGCATGAGTGTTGGGATGGTAACAGTCTTTGGCGGGGAGTGATTTCTTTTGGGGGAATGATCACTGGCTATATTTCCTAAAGCGTCCAGGGTTAGGAAGGAAATGAAGCCCATTTTGCTTGAGTGGCGGACAAGGCTCGGGTCAGGTGGAAAACAAAACTGTGGCTGTATGGAAACCAGCGTTCAGTTTGCAGACGGTCGTTTTCGCTCCGGCTAGACATCTCTGGAAGAAGCAGGCGAAAAGCCAGCGGTGCAATAAAAGGGGAGGTATTTATTGAATTGATAATCCCCGATTCTGCTAGATCCCCGACGAAGCGAACGCCAAAGGCACTGAGATTATTAATCCAATAAATATCTGCTCTCTTATACTCAGGGCTCTTTTTGTAGCAGGAACTCCTTTGCATATTAGGTGACACACCTCTAATGTAGCCAATCCTCCAACAGTTTACAGTAACCCCTGTAAGAAGAACTCTGTAAGCTCTTGGAGGATTGGCTACATTAGGGGGTGTGTCGCCTAATATGCAAAGGAGTTCCTGCTACAAAAAGAGCCCTGCTTGTACTGCACCGTTGGCTTTTTGCCTTCCTCCTCCTTGGTGACTGGCTTGTTTTTCTTCATCGATGCAGATCTCTCCGTGGCCAGGGTGCACAGGAATGCATGACCACAGAAAAGCCCGGGACCCCTGTGCTCACACAGCACACAAAACCACAGTTAAGGCTAGCTGCGCTCAATGAATCAAACTGTAGTTTCAGATCCTGGCTTGACCGACCTTTAATCAGTTGGCAGGGCAGCCTGTGCTCGGACTAAGGTGGCCAACTCCAGGTTGGGAAACTCCTGGAGATCTGGGGGTGGAGCCTGGAGAGGCGGGATTGAACCTCAAGAGGGGTATAATCCAAAGAGGCCACCCTCCAAAGGGCGTTTCTGCAAGTTTCTCCAGGGGAACTGATCTGGGGAACTCCTGAAGATCTGGGGGCGGAGCCTGAGGAGGGTGGGGTTTGGGGAGGGGCTGGACCCCAGAGGGGTGTAATGCCGTAGAGGCCGCCCCTTCCAAAGCTGCCAGTTCCTCTCCGGGAAATTTCCAGGCCCCACCTGGCTGCTGCACACCAAAGAGAGAGAGAGATTACGGGATGGAAGTCGAGAAGAAGCAAACAACTGTGATGTGTTATGTCAAAAGGGTCTCCGAGGGCTAGAAATTTCTTTTCCCAGTATTCAGGTTACTGGAAGCAATTCAAACTATATGAATGGAGTGTTTGCCAAATGGATTAATATTGTTTAAAGTATTTTATACAATTGCTAGCTGTTTTGTATAGTCTTGCGTTGCTCTATTGTTGATACTAATAGCAGAATTTTATCTTTGTAATTAGATATAGGTATTTCAACGCCACCCACTTTGACAAAGTTATATGAAACGAGATATTATATGCATGGTTCGTTGGTGTTGATGGCGTTTGAATTCCTTCCAGTAAACTGAATATTGGAAAAAGGGATTTCTAGTCACTGCAGATTTTCCGGGTTGTCTGGCCGTGGTCTTGGCATTGTAGGACCTGACGTTTCGCCAGTAGCTGTGACTGGCATCCTCAGAGGTATAACACAGAAAGATGGAGTACTCTCTGTCTCAAGGTGAGCAGAAAAATGGTAGGCAGGTAATTTATATCTACCCTGGAAGGTGGGGCAGGGCCGAGTCATTATCTTGTAGGAGTTCCCCAGGCTATGAACATGCTAATGGAGGAGCTTTCCTGAGGAGGTTCTTTTGTATTGTTTCCCCGAGGAGGTTTCCTGAGGAGGTTCTTTTGTGTGTGGAATGGCTATTGAAACGCTAATCTTATCTGTACTGCTATTGTCAACTGTAGAGCATTTTGTGTTTTTTCAGGACAGGAAACCATGCCCTATTTATTTTTAAACTCACTTCTGTTGAAATTGTGTTTATGTTTATGAATTTCAATGGCTTCCCTGTGTAATCTAACATGGTAATTGGAAGTGCTGTCCAGTCTTTCAGTGTCTTGGAACACAATGCTGTGTCCTGTTTGGGTTAGGCTATGTTTGGGTTAGGCTGCTGATTTTTCAGGTTGGCCAAGTCTGCAGTGTCTTTCATGTTCTTTTATTCTTGTCTGAATGCTACGCTGTGTGGTCCCGATGTAAACTCGTCCACAACTGCATGGTATGCGGTATACTCCTGCAGAAGTGAGGGGGTCTCGTCCGTCTTTTGCTGATCGTAGCATCTGTTGTATTTTTCTGGTGGGTCTGAATACTGTTTGTAGGTTGTGTTTTTTCATAAATTTCCCCATCTGATCCGTGATACCTTTGATATATGGCAAAAACACTTTTCCGGTGGGAGACTGTTTTTCCTCAGTTGTTTGTTTTGCCTTTGGTTTAATCGCTCTTCTGATTTCATTCTTAGAGTAGCCATTTGCTTGAAGCGTGCGGTTAAGATGATTTAGTTCGTCACTGAGAAAGCGTGGTTCACATACCCGTCTTGCACGGTTTACTAATATTTTGATTATGCCTCTTTTTTGCTGAGGGTGGTGATTGGAGTTTTTGTGTAAATAACGGTCCGTGTGAGTTGGTTTTCTGTAGACCTTGTGACCTAATTGAAGGTTTGCTTTGTGGATGACCGTGATATCTAGAAATGGGAGTTTTCCCTCGACTTCTTTTTCCGTGGTGAATCTTATGTTGGGGTGGATGTTGTTGAGGTGGTCTAGAAACTCCATCAATTCTACTTCTCCGTGGCTCCAAACGATAAAGGTATCATCTACGTACCGGAGCCAGACTATAGGTTTTCTAGTCCTTGGAGACTTTTTCGGCATAATACATCGTGGTTGTTTGCTTCTTCTCAACAACCCACCTGGCTACTGGCAACCCAAGCTCAAACGGTCACACAAACCCACATCCGGTTTAATTAAACCAAGGATTCCCTTTATTTCCGAACCGAGCCTAGGAGAGACCCAAACATGTTACCAGCACCAAAGCCGCGGAGATGGAAAAATGTTCCCAAGTAAAAAAAACTCACAAGAAAGACCAAAGGGGAGAAGTGAAGTTGAAAGGGGAAGATCACACTGATCAGAGCCTCACATTAAAGAAACCAAAATGGCTCTGCGGCTTTTAACGTGACTCGATGGAACGACGGAGGAACAGATGAGAGCGTCACATTCCAGTTTAAGCACATAGTGTTCTGCAATCGTTTCTGCCTTGTCGACTGGATATTATTATGAGGGTCAACTACGGCCGTTCCTCCCGAGACCATGCTTCGGGCGCGCTGCCTTCTGCGGTTGGACGGGTGGTAACCCAAGTGAGGGGCTTTTTGGTGGTGGCAGCAACATTATGGTACTCCTTCCCCAGGGATACTTGTCCGCCCTCCCCCCTCTTCCGACAGAGGATAAAGGTTTTTTTGGCTTCGTTTGGTGTTCCCTCAACGATCCCTCCTTCCTGCCATGGCTTCTAGCCATATGGAGACCAGGCGGAGAGCCTCTGCAACCTACAGCCTGAAGACCTCTGCAATTCACGACTGCTCCTATTTTGACCTCCTCTATCTAAGCATTTGTCCCTAGAGTGGACCGCGGTTATTGCTGGTTGCTGCGATAAAACTGCCCACTGAGCTTCTCCCGCACTGTGCCTCGAAGGAACCCAAACTCTAGCAGGAGTGAGGAAGAAGAGATTGGATTTACACCCCGCCATTCACTACCCGGAGGAGTCTCAGAGCGACTGACAATCAGTGTTCCCTCTAAGCTGAGTTAGTGTGAGCTAGCTCACATTTTAGCCTCCGGTTCGCACATCTTTGTCTTAGCTCAGGAAAGATGTCTCCAGAGCAGACTAATTTATGCAGCAGCCAAATCGCTCGCTCACAACCTTAGTGCCAGTAGCTCACCAAGCAGAATTTTTGCTCACAAGACTACGCAGCATAGAGGGAACATTTCTTACAATCTCCTTTCCCTTCCCGTCCCCACAAAGGGCACCCTGTGAGCAATGCTCCCTCGAAGCTGCGGAGTCTTGAGAGCAAAAATTCTACTTGGTGAGCAACTGGCATTAAACTTGTGAGCGAGCGATTTGGCTGCTGCATCAATTAGTTTGCTCTGGAGCCCTCCTTCCTGAGCCAAGACAAAAAGGTGTGAGCCGGGGGCTAAAAAGCTGTGAGCTAGCTCACACTAACTCAGCTTAGAGGGAACACTGTTTGTGAGCTGCTGGCATCAAAGTTGTGAGCAAGCGATTTGGCTGCTGCATCAATTAGTTTGCTCTGGAGCCCTCCTTCCTGAGCCAAGACAAAAAGGTGTGAGCCGGGGGCTAAAAAAACTGTGAGCTAACTTACCTTAGAGAGAACACTGTGAGGGAGGTGGGGCTGAGAGAGCTCTTTCGAGAACTGCCCTTGAGACAACAGCTCTGAAGGAACTCATGACTGACCCATGGTCATACCAGTAGCTGCAGGAAACCAAGCAATTAGGGGAGGGGGAAGAACAGATGGATTCCGATCACTTCCCCAGCCCTCCACCAACCTCCGTGAGGTGAATTGCCCAGAAGAACGGAGTCTGTGGCACCGTGTCGGTCACCAAGAGTGCTGCTTCTCCAGAGATCCTGGAAACGGATATCAGCCAGCCCAGGTCCTTGAAGCAGTCCCACAACATCTGCGTCAAGAAGGAACATCTGGAGAGCAGCAGAGAGCAAAAAACAAACATGTCATCTCTTGACATGACTGTTCCCACATACCAACGAGCCTTGCGTGAAGTGACACGGGGCGGGCTGCTTCGAATCTCGGGGCATTTTGGCCTTGCCCCAGGGCTATTTTTGGGCAGGAACGCTCAGGAACGGAGTTCCGGCTGGCTCCCAAGTTGGCCACGCCCAGCAGGAACTCATTAGCATAACAGGCCACACCCAACTCATTAGGATTGGCTACATTAGGGGTGTGTGGCCTAATATGCAAAGGAGCTCCCGCTACAAAAAATAGCCCCGGGGTTTTGACAACAAACAAGGTAAACAGAATAAGCAGCAAAAGGTGGGTGTGGCTGGATGACCACACTTCTGGTAGCATGGGGGTGTGGCCTGATAGGCTAATGAGTTCCTGCTGTTGGGTGTGGTCTATTATGCCAATGAGTTCCTGCTGGGCTTTTTCTACAAAAAAAGCCCTGCCTGGCCCACAATAAATCCATTCACCTTTTGGGACCTGCGAGCGTCTTCACGAGCAGCCTGGATTCTACTGGTTTAGGACTCGATCGCATACAAAGCCCTCCCCCTTCCCCGGTGGCGGTAGCGGCGGGCAGAGAGGAAACGTTCCACTGACACTGCAGTGGAAGTCTTTCCTTGCCAGTGGAAAACACCGCCATTAGCCAAAGAGATACACGGGACCCAAGTGCCACACTCTACGGCCTTCTGATCCCACTGCTGCCAAGTTCCTCCACGCCCACATGTGGCGGTAGTGGTGGAAGGTGCTGTAAGTCACAAAGTTCTTTGTTCTTCCCATTCTTCCCATGGCTTTTCATGCAGTCGCATGCAATGCTCCCGCTAAGCTGTGGAGTCTTGTGAGCAAAAATTCTAATTTGTGAGCTCCTGGCATTAAAGTTGTGAGCCAGTGACCTGGATACTGTGTAGATTAGTTTGCTCTGGAGCCTTCCTTCCCGAACCAAGACAAAAATGTGTGAGCCGGAGGCTAAAAAACTGTGAGCTGGCTCACACTAACTCAGCTTAGAGGGGACACTGGTCACATGTCTCCGCGGGTCTCTCCTGTTGAAGCAACGCCCTCATACTCCCACACACACGATGCCGGATTAGCCGGGCATTTGCGATAGGGAAAGCACTCTTCAGACTAAGGCCTCTGTCTCTCCTTTCAACAGCAACCTGTATGAGAACTAAATCTACTCGCATATGTGTAAGTTTTCACCTTTTGTAATATTCGTCTTGGGAGATTTATTTACTGCCTTCAGTATCACGCTTCTATCACTGGGAAACCTTTGCTGTATTAACCAAATATCCCAACAGATAACCTCTCCAACTCCGGGAGCCAAGACATGGGGCCCTTTCAGAGCTATGGTTACCCAGCCAGCCAAGGCCGGACTGAGACCCACCAGCAGTGCTCCCTCTAAGCCGTGGAGTCTTGTGTTAGAAGAGGGAATTAGATAAACATGTGGAGCAGAAGTCCATCAGTGGCTATTAGCCACAGGGTATAGGTGGGAACTCTCAGTCTGGGGCAGGTGATGCACTCTATTCTTGGTGCTGGGGGGGCAGCAGTGGGAGGGCTTCTAGTGTCCTGGTCCCACTGCTGGACCTCCTGACGGCACCTGGTATATTTTGGCCGCTGTGTGATAGTGTTGGACTAGATGGGCCATTGGCCTGATTCAACATTGGCTTCTCTTATGTTCTTATGAGTACAACTTCTACTTTTGTGAGCTACTGGCATTAAAGTAGTGAGCGAGTGATTTGGCTACTGCAACAATTAGGTTGCTCTGGGAGTCACCCTTCCTGATTTATACAAAGAAAAAATGGGTGAGCTGTAGGTTAAAAAACCTGTGAGCTGGCTCACACTGACTCAGCTTAGAGGGAACACTGCCCACCAGGTGCATCAGCCACGGCAGCACTGGAGCTGGATGGTATCCAGATGGGATGGAAGACCACGATCCTGGCTCACAGGTTCGGGGGGGAGGGACTCAAAAGCACGCTTTGCAGCTGAAATACCTAAACGGGACCATTAAGCCCAGTCTGACGTTTCCTTGCCCTGACCTGGCTAGCCGGATCTCTGAAGCTAAGCAGGGTACGCGCCCTTGGTTCGGACACGGATGGGACAGCGCCAAGGAAGGCCAGGGTCGCTACGCAGAGGCAGGCGATAGCAAACCGCCCTTTGGAATGTCTCTTGCCTTGACCTCTTATTGGGAACACCTTCCCTATGAAGAAAAGTTAAAATGCTTGGGGCTCTTTAGCCTGGAGAAACGACGGCTGAGGGGTGACATGATCGAGGTTTATAAGATTATGAATGGGATTGAGCAGGCTGAGAAAGAAGGACTTTTCTCCCTTTCTCACAATACAAGAACTCGTGGGCACTCCATGAAGTTGCTGAGCGGTCGGGTTAGAATGGATAAAAGGAAGTCCTTCTTCACCCAAAGAGTGATTAACACTTGGAATTCACTGCCACAGGAGGTGGTGGCAGCTGCAAGCATGGACAGTTTCAAGAGGGAATTAGATAAACATATGGAGCAGAAGTCCATCAGTGGCTATTAGCCACAGGGTATAAATAAGAACTCTCAGTCTGGGGCAGGTGATGCACTCCATTCTTGGTGTTTTGGGGGGGCAGCAGTGGGAGGGCTTCTAGTGTCCTGGCCCCACTGCTGGACCCCCTGATGGCACCTGGTATTTTTGGCCACCATGTGACAGAGTGTTGGACTGGATGGGCCACTGGCCTGATCCAACATTGGCTTCTCTTATGTTCTTATGACTTGGACTTCCCAGGCTAGCCCGATCCCATCAGATCTCAGAAGCTAAGCGGGGTCAGCCGTGGCTGGTACTTGGATGGGAGACCACTAAGGACGTCCAGTGCCGCTACGCAGAGGTAGGTATTGGCAAGCCCACCTCTGTTAGTCTCTTGCCTTGGAAACCCTACGGGGTCGTCATAAGTCGAATGTGACTTGACGGTTCTGGCCGGACCTGGGCTGGCCAGGGTAGCCAATCTCATCGGATCTCGGAAGCTGAGCGGCATCGGCCTTAACTGGGAGACCCCCAAGGGCGTCTGGGGTTGCTACGCAGAGGCAAGCAACAGCAAACTACCTCCAGACGTCGCCCGCCTCGAAAACTCTATGGGGTCACCGTGAGTCAGGGACACCTTAATGGCACTGCCCACTAGGCTACTGGTGGCAGCCAGGACACGGGAGACTGACGAGGCAGCCGTGGCTCCTAAACCGCCAACAGGGCCCTGACAACAGCCCAAGGGGGAGGGGACCAACACAGAGTTCCTAACCCACAGCCAAGTCCCAGTTAAGGATCCCAGTTACTGGGAACAAAGCAAACCCCGGTTTGTTGCAGTGCCCAGACTCAAGAGAGCCCAACAAACTTGAGTTCGAAGGCCTTCCTGAAGCAGGACAGAGCACGGATCCGCACGCCTCGTTGATTTACTTCACTTATATCCCACCTTTCTTCCCAATGGGGATCCAAAGTGGCTTAACATCACTCTCCCCCCTTCCATCTTATCCTCACGACAACCCTGTGAGGAAGGTTATTGTTCGTTTATTATATTCGGCTTTCATACCAACCCATTCCCCAACAGGCCTCAGGGTAAAAGGGTAAAGGCTTTCCTCGCTCAAAAGCCAGTCGAATCCGACTCTAGGGGTGCGGTGCACATCTCCGTTTCCAAGCTGAAGAGCCAGCGCTGTCCGAAGGCATTTCCGTGGTCATGTGGCCAGCAGGACTAGACGCCGAGGTGCACGGAACGCTGTCACCTCCCCACCAAAGCGGAACCTATTTATCTACTTGCAATTTCTTGCTTTGAAACTGCCAGGTTGGCAGGAGCTGGGGCCAGAGACGGGAGCTCACTCTGTCACGCGCCACTTGGGTCTCGAACTGCTGAACTAACAACCTTCCGGTATGCAGTTCAGTGTCTTAAGCACTGAGCCTCAGGGTGGTGCACGACAAAACCAAAATCATATCATAACAGTTTAAAACAGATAAAAGCCGCAGTGAAATTCCATAACAGCAAAATTCCTTAATTCCATAGTAGTCATAAAGTTTAAAAAACAGGCAGCGATCGAAGTTCCAATTCTGCTACCACCTTGCAGGGGGGAAGGGGGGGTGAGAAGAAGTGGAGACTGGATCATACCCTGCCCTTCCCTACCCGAAGGAGTCCCAGAGCGGCTAACAATCCCTTCCCCTTCCCCTCCCCACAACAGACACCCTGTGCAGTAGGTGGGGCTGAGAGAGCTCTGTCGAGAACTGCCCTTGAGAGAACAGCTCTGAGAGAACTTGTGACTGACCCAAGGCCACACCAGCAGCCGCATGTAGAGGAGGAGTGGGGAATCAACCCCAGCTCTCCCAGATTACAGTCCACTTGAGAGTGCCGGCCACATGGACACCGTCACTGTCCCCCTCTAAACGCCTTGTGGAACGGGCGTTAGGCTGTGTCTGCGTCAGACCGGCCTGCAACTGGTCCAAGGTCCCCTAGAGAGCTTCCACGGCAGACCGAAGATCCAATCTGGGTCTCCTGGATCGTAGTCCAACACTCTATTCTCTCTTGCTCCGGATTGCAAGACTAGATCTAATGGGTGGAAATTACAAGGGAGTCGTTACCGGCTCGATATCAGGAGGAACTTCCTGACTGTAAGAGTGGTTGAGCAGTGGAACAGACTGCCTCGGGAGGTGGTGGATGCTCCTTCCCTGGACGTTTTCAAGAGGAGACTGGACAACCATCTTTTGGGTATGCTGTAGGTATGTAGGGGTTTCGGCTGTGTTCCTGCAGAGTGGAGGGGGTTGGACTAGATGTCCTGCAGGGTCCCTTCCAACTCTAACATTCTATGATTCTATCACTCTAACCACGACACCACATGCCTCTTTTTGTGACATCTGAACGCTCCTCTTAGCCTGTTTTGTGACATTCGGATACTGCCGTTGTGAGCGGCCTAGGCTCTCTTTTCCCCGCTTACCTCATTTCTACAGGAATCGCATAAAGTTTCTTCTTCGTTGAAGGTGGCACGGTCTGGACGCCGGGTGTTGGAACGAGGTCTGCGGGAAGACGGAAGGGCTAAAACAGCGTCTGCTCGTACTCATTTGATCCAGCAAACGGATCGGTCAATGGCTGCTAGCGGCGAAAGCCAAAACACAGCCTCGCCGCCCAGAGAGGCAGGCACGGCGATGAAATAATCCGACGCGGGAATGCCTCTCTCCACCAGAGCCTGCCTGTAGACTCCCCAAGGGCATCTGGCTGATAAATCCAGATCAGATAGTCCTTGGTTCTGACCCAGGAAGACCTGTGGATCTTAACAGGTATGCTCATTTAGAAGTCCTCCAAGATTCAATGGCTACGGGGCACGGTAGTTAAAAGCCCTATATGGTCAGGGGCCTACTTTTACCTAAGGGACCGCCTTTCGCCACAAATTCCCCAGAGAGCACTAAGATCGGGGCCCCAAAACCATCTGGCCCTCCCAGGCCCTAAAGAAGCCAGGCTAGCCGTGACGAGGGCCAGGGCCTTCTCTGCGGTGGCCCCTTACTGGTGGAATGAGCTCCTGGAGGACATCAGAGCCCTGCGGGACCTTTTACACTTCCGCAGGGCCTGTAAAACGGAGCTCTTCCATCAGGATTCCGATTAGGGTGCCGCCTTCTAATATCGTGGCCCTGGCCCCAACATCAGCACCAACTTAATAACCAACAGCCTGGCAAGAACCCCGATTATGGAAACAGCTGACCATCTAGATGTCAAGAGAATGCCGCCACCGCTTATTACTACCTATGATTTTATATGCTATGGTCCTATTTTTTAATTCTGTGTTTTGACACATTTCGCTGGTTCAACACACACACACACACACACACACAGTAGTAAGCCCTCCCCCCAGCCTGCCTTGATGGGGAGGGTGGGATACAAATTAAATAAATAAATAACGCAAACAGAACCTCCATGTTTGGATGCAGGTTTATCTGACAATGGATGTTAGGGGCAGCTATCCTCCATCCCGCTCAGCTCAGAGTTCCACCGGGGTATTTTTGTTTGCCCCACCCTGCTCTCACGCAGCCAGGAAATTCCTCCGCCCTCAGAGAATCTGGATTTCCGCTCAGGGTTGGATCCTGCAGATCCATACCCTTTTCTCGGGCTGCAAGGAACCTCTGTCAGAGGAAGGGGCAAGATTCAAGTCCAGCAGCACCTCAGAGACCAACGAGATGCCCCAGGTAGGAGCTTTTTTTAAGACTCAAAGCTCCCCTCGTCAGACTGACAAGGCTGCCCACCTGAAACCATCTTCACAAAAGGTGGCGGGGAGCAGAAAGCAGAGTTCGTGAACTGGTAAGAATCGGTTCGGTTCACAAACCAACGTATCGGTTCACGGTTCAGTCACAAACCAAACGGCAAAACGTGGTTTGTGCCCATCCCTACCTATCAGTGCCTCTTCTGCCTAGTGTCCCCCCTGGGGTAACCGGGAAGCGAAGTGACTGCAGGCAATGGCAACGCCTATGGCGCTCCCACTCTTAGAAAGAAGGCGAAGCCGATGCCATCCCCTTCCTGTCAGGCAGAGAGTCTCTGCTCCCACCCCTGGAAAACCAAGTGGGCTCCATTTTCACATGATCCAGATGAATGTGGGGAGGAGGGGCTTGCCTCAGAGCAGAAGAGAGAAGAGGAGACTGGATCTATACCCCGCCCTTCACTTGGAGTCTCAAAGCGGTTTACAAACTCCTTTCCCTTCCCCTCCCCACAACAGACACCCTGGTGAGGTAGGTGGGGCTGAGAGAGCTCTGAGAGAAACTGCCCTTTCGAGGACAGCTCGTCAGAACTATGGCTTGCCCAAGGCCATCCAGCAGGTGCAAGTGGAGGAGTGGGGAATCAAACCCGGTTCTCCCAGATTAGAGTCTTGGCACTGAACAACAGCAAACCCTTGGCAACTCCCCAGGTATCCCCAGATAAAGTCGGAACCGGATTGTTTTTCCTAAATTTGCTGAGATTTCACACCCCATCAAACGCAGGCAGGTATATAATTCAAGCAAGAAGAAATGCTGAGAAATTGTAACAACAGCCCCCAATATGTAACATACCATCATTGCCCACGGGCAATCCATTAGGGACTGGCTCCAAATCCTAAAAAAGGGGGGAATGAAGTTTTATCATCAGCCCAAAGGCAAAAATATAAACTGGACTGGCTATTTTTTTCATACAGCTGTGGAGCACCCAGGAAAGCCAGCACTCCACTGCTCCCCAGGTCTCCAGGCCCCCCAGGAGGTTAGTATCCCCGGAGGGGTGGGCACCCCAGGCTGTCCTGCCTAGGGCGCCCAGACACCTGGGGCCAGCCCTGATGCTTGGCAACAGTTGTAAGCAATTGTTGTCCGGGGATTGTATGAGTGGATTGTTACTTAAACTTTGCGGGCTGTGGAACTGCATTCTTTTTCTCTCTCACAGAGTTAAGCTGAGAGAACAGCCTGGTCTGAGAGAAAAATCCCTCACTCGAAACAGAGTAAGTACAGCCACCTGCCTGGTATAAGAGGCTGTGGGCCTTGAATAATAACCAGTTAGGAGAAATAGGTAGCCGTGTTAGATTTCTTTTATTTACCTTTTGACACTGTTAGATATTTTAAGCACCTTGTCTTGTTTTCCTTGCCCCATTACTATATCAATAAACCATTTCCTTAATGTTCTCTGCCTGGTCATCATGCCTCTATTTCTCGGCTAGAAAGAGGCATTTTGGTTGGGCTTGGGAGGGTACTCTGGGCTTTCCCCAAGGGACCCTAAGACCAGAGCAGTGGCAGAGGAAGGTGGCAACCCACAGGGCGCCATGACAACCATCTTGTCGATTGTATTGACTCACTCCGTGTAACCCACCTTGAGTCCAAGGGGCAATCCACTAGGGACTGGCTCCAAATGAACAAATTTTTAAAAATCTCCAGGAAGATGGCTTCAAATGCCCGCAGTAAATGATTCAAATCAGTAACCACAAGATGATCTTACAAGGTAGGACAGAAAGAATACCAGCACCAACTGGCCTTGGAGCACAGCCCCCTCCCACTTGGGTTGCCAACTCTGGCCTGTCAAATTCCTGGAGATTTCGGGGGTGCTGCCTGGAGAGGGAGGCGTTTGGGGAGGGGAGGGGCCTCAGTGGGGTTCAATGCCACAGAGCCCACCCTCCAAAGCAGCCATTTTCTCTTTCTAGGGGGTTTGATCTCGTAGCCTGGAGATCAGGTCTTAACTCCTGGAGAACTCCAGGTCCTTGCTTGGAGCTGGGGAACCCTATCACCTAGGAAACAAAAGATGCTTTGAGAGAGGGTGTAAGCAAAGGTAAAGGTTCCCTTGCTCGAAAGCCAGTCGAATCCGACTCTAGGGTTGCGGTGCTCATCTCCGTTTCAAAGCCGAAGAGCCAGCGCTGTCCGAAGACGTTTCCGTGGTCATGTGGCCGGCATGACTAAACACCAAGGCGCACGGAACGCTATTACCTTCCCACCAAAGTGGTACCTATTTATCTACTTGCAATTTCTTGCTTTCGAACTGCTAGGTTGGCAGGAGCTGAAACTAGAGACGGGAGCTCACGCCGTCATGCGGCACTCTTGGGTCTCGAACTGCTGAACTACTGACCTTCCACAGCCTGCAGTTTAGCGTCTTAACCACTTGAGCCACTGCAGCTCCTGAGAGAGGGTGTAGCAAAGGACAAAAAAATGATCAAGGGAAGTTAAAGCCCCAGTCCCGATGGAAAGGCTGAAAAGGTCTGGCACTTTTTTGCTTAGCTGGCCATGAGGTTGCACGAATACTTTGTACTGCCGAGAAGAAAGAGTTCGTTTTTATACCCTGCTTTTCTCGACCCTAAGGAGTCTCAAAGCCTTCCTCTCCCCACACCAGTCCCCTTGTGAGGCAGGTGAGAGAGTTGTGAGAGAACTTGTGACTCGCCCAAGGTCACCCAGCAGGCTGCACGTGGAGGAGTGGGGAAATCAAACCCTGCTCTCCAGATCAGAGTCCGCTGCTCTTCACCACGACACCACAGTTGCTCTTGAGAGGAGAGGATAAAAACCTTCTCTCCTCATCCTATAATACTAAACTGCGGGTGGGCCTTGTAAAGTTGACAAGGTCAATGTGGAAGAAATAAAACAAAGTGCTTTTTCTCACAGGACGCGATTGACTCAAGCTATCATTTGCAATTGGATTTTCCCGTGCAAAACGGAAAAAAAAATCTCATTCCAAATGACTGCTGGAGTGCACTGAAAACGCATTATCCAATGTGTGTGAAAAAGCAAGCCTTGTGGAACTCCCTGCCACAGGACACAGGAAGGGCTACTGCCATAGGCATCTTTAAAAGAGACTTATACAGATTCATGGAGGAAAAGCCCCCTTGATGGCTGTCAGCAGTGACAGAGAAATGGAACCTCCATGTCCAGAGGCACTGTACCTCCGAATACCGGGGTGGGAGGAGAAAACAACAGACTTCGGCTTCTGCGCCCTGCTTGTAGGCCTTCTGGGGATATTTGGTTGGCCGCCAGAGGAAACAGCAGAGGAAACCTGGAGCTGAGGGACCTTTGGGTCTAATCTTGTAGTAGGGCTGGCTCTGAAGTCCCTATCTTTACCGGCATCTCCGCGTGGTTCTTTCTGTTCTCGGGGCTTCTCCTCTCCTCGGACACGGCCACAAACATCCGCTGCCCTTTCACCATAACCCCATTCCGCTTCTGCACGGCAAGATGGACTGCCTCAGGGGACGCCACTTCGAGAAAGGCGAAACTGCAGCAGGGGCAGAAGGAAGACCGACGGTTAACCCTCCGCAAACCCTTTTATCCTGTCCTTTCCGTAGCGTACCTACAGACCGGTCCTGAGGGAGTACAATGATAGAATTAGCGCAAAGCTCCGGCTGTGGAAACATCGCCACTCGCAAGATTACACTCCACAAACGCAAATGAAGTCACCTCACGCTGAATCAGACCCCTTTGATCCATCGAGGTGAGTCCTGTCTACTCAGACTGGCCCGCAGGCTCTCCAGAGTCTCAGGCAGAGGTCTTTCGCATCGTCTACTGCCTGATCCTTTTAACTGGCGCTGCCGGGGATCGAGCCTGGGACCTTCCGCAGGCCGAGCAGATCCTCTATACCATTGAGCCATTGCCCCTCCAACACCCATGGATCATTTCTTTCAGGTCTGGAGTCCAACAGAAAAGCAGGCCCTCACAGGCCCTCGCAGAGGTCAAGCAAGGCCCGGGCCACTTCCATTTTTGAGGCCCCCCCGGTAAATTTAAAAATGAAGTGAGAAAACAATGATCCAAAATTAGGAGTATTATATTTGACATGGTTTACATTTAAGACAATAACAAAAAGAATAGTGTAAGACTTTGGAAGAAATCTCCCCATTTTTATTTAACACGTGACTTAACATCAAAAGTGTAAATTTGAGGGGGGACATGTGGACACCGGATAAAATGGCAAAATGTTATAAAGAAGCTTCAGACATATGCTGGAGGTGTAGGAAGAGTGTAGGAACTTATCTGCAGATCTGGTGGGAATGTGAAAAAATTAAAAAGTTCTGGCAAATGATTAATAAAATTACAGAAGAATCTATTAATGTCGATCTAGAATTTAAGCCCGAAGTCTTCCTACTTAACATCCTACCGGTAGGAATTAAAAGAGACGACGTAAGAATTATACTTTATACAATCACGATGTCAAGGATCGCAATTGCTAAGTGTTGGAAAAAAGATACTACCCCCAATAAAGAAGAAATAATAGACAAATTGATGGAAGTAGCTGAATCAGACAAGTTAAATCTGTTTCTCCTAGGAAGGGACGAGTCAATACATCAAAATAGGTGGGGAAAAAATCTATAAGTGGATTGAAAAAAATAGTAACTACCTATTTTGACCTCAAACTAATTTATGTATGTTACCAGGAACTTATACTATTCTTTTTTCTTTTTCTTTTGTTTTCTGTATATTGAAAAATGTATATAAATAAAATCTTTTTTTTAAAAAAAGTGTAAATTTGAGAGGGGAAATGTGAGGCCCAGGCCAAATGGCCCTGCTGGCAAGTGGAAACTTTACAACTCACAAAGGAAAGAATGCAGCACAGGGTCTCACCGGTGGGTTTACAATGGGGGGTTTTGTGGGGGGGGGGAGACCATCCCTCAAGATTTTTGGGACCCAAATCCAATTCGTGGCTTAAGCATCAAAAACAGCTCCTTGAATCACTGCGGCTGAAACCTCTTCTACCGCCGGGACTTCAAAAGCACGTCAAGCAAGCACAGGAAGCCATCGTTTACCAAACCAGACCATCTGACTCAACGCTCTCTGTGCTGACCAGCAGTGCTCGCAGGGAACATATGCAGAACACAGACTCAAACAGAGACAAAGAAGTGCACTCCTCTGAGGGCAGGTAACCCTTTGCATTTTCACTGCACTGTCCTTGGAAACCTTCAGGAAGCGCTGCCATCACACCTTCTAATGGTGCATGCGCTGCAGGCATTTTATTGCACATCGTTAGGTTTTACAAGGTTGGGGTGGGGGAAGCTTCGGGGCTTTACTGTTGTACGATGCACTGATTATGTACTGTATGATGCACTATGACGCACTGGTTATGTATTGTACAATGCACTGATTATGATGCACTGACTATGAAAAGTGCTGAGCAATGTTCCCTCTTAAGCTGTGGAGTCTTGTGAGCAAAAATTCTACTTTGTGAGCTACTGGGATTAAAGTGGTGAGCGGGCGATTTGGCTGCTGCCTACATTAGTTTGCTCTGGAACCCTCCTTCCTGAGCGAAGACAGAAATGTGTGAGCCGGAGGCCAGAAAACGGTGAGCTGGCTCACACTAGCTCCACTTAGAGGGAACACTGATGCTGAGATTAGCTGATAACAACTTGCTGGTGATCCCCAGCCCTCGGGAGGTCCGGTCCGGCTGCCCTCGACTAGGAGCAGGGCCTTTTCGGTCCTGGCCCCGACCCGGTGGAACTCTCTGATGAATAACACCAGGGCCCTGCAGGATTTGATGCAACTCTGCAGGGCCTGTAAGGCAGAGATGTTCCACTAGGCTTTCAGTTGAGGGTAACAACAGGAGGTTAGGACTGGTACCCTCTCTTTTTCTTATGTGGCCCCCATACACTCTGCCCTGCTGGACAGCAGTGTGGCTAGCAAAAGCGGGCTATTATGCCACCCTGGATTGGTTTTAATCTATAATTTATTGTTCTGCTGTCGATGATTTTAATTATATGTCAACCGTATTTTAAAGGTTTATAAGGTTGTAAATCGTCCAGAGCCTGTTTGCAGGGTGGACGATTCGTAAATCCAATAAAATAAATAAATATGGTGCACTTGATCATGTTATTGTACGATGCACTGATCTGGTATTGTATGATGTACTGATCACGCATTGTAAGCTGTCCCGAGCCGCAAGGAATGGCGGGGTAGAAATGTTTTTAATAAATAATCTCCGCACCGGGGGGAGCCTACCCTTTTCGCTTAAGGTAAAAGTTCCCAGTATACTGCTGCGCTAGAGACTCAGGACGCTCTGAGCCAAACCTCTGGTCACCCGCGGCCAGAAGCACCCCCGCACCTACTGTCATCCACACCCAAGCCGAATGGCACGTGCATAAGAACATAAGAGCATAAGAGAAGCCAATGTTGAATCAGGCCAATGGCCCATCCAGTCCAACACTCTGTGGCACACAGCGGCCAAAAATACCAGGGGCCATCAGGAGGTCCAGCAGTGGGGCCAGGACACTAGAAGCCCTCCCACTGCTGCCCCCTCCAGCACCAAGAATACAGAGCATCACCTGCCCCAGACTGAGAGTTCCTATCTAGACCTTGCGGCTAATAGCCACTGATGGACTTCTGCTCCACATGTTTATCTAATTCCCTCTTGAAACTGTCCATGCTTGTAGCTGCCACCACCTCCTGTGGCAGTGAATTCCATGTGTTAATCACTCTTCCTTTTATCTGTTGTAACCCAACTGCTCAGCAATTTCATGGAGTGCCCACAAGTTCTTGTATTATGAGAAAGGGAGAAAAGAACTTCTTTCTCAACCTGCTCAATCCCATGCATAATCTTGTAAACCTCGATCATGTCACCCCTCAGTCGTCGTTTCTCCAAGCTAAAGAGCCTCCAGCGTTTTAACCTTTCTTCATAGGGAAAGTGCTCAGAACTGTCCCCCCCCCACACCTGCCAACAGAATTAGCTATTTGGAGTGTATAAGCAAAGAAGGGCAGTAATTTTAATTAGGCGGGGAGGGGGAGAGATAGCACAATTCCCCCGTCTCCTGGCATTTTCCTAAATGTCTAATTGCACTGTGCTTGAGAAAGGGCCCGCCAAGACCCAGCTGACTTTGTGATTCGCTTCTTGCTCCCCAACGAAATAGATCTCCCAGAGAGAAGGCGGAGCCGGAAGTCCGATTTGCCCAGACGAACGAGGGAAAGCCCAAGGGTACCTTCTGGAAGGGGTGTTCCGCCGTATCCTGACCGCCTTCAGGCCAAAGTCCTTGAACAAGACCGCGAGCTCCGTCTGCAAAGGAAACCCGAGAGAAGATTCACCCCGAATCGCTACCAGGGAGGATCCAGCAACACAGGTATCATCATCCCCTTCCCCACCCCCCCAAACAACCTCCAGGTGGTAGGAAACAGTCAATGACAACCGTGATGTATTTACAAAGGAGGTATCACTCACCTTTTTTAGATTTTCAAAAACAGACAAGTATTTATCTATTTTTGAAACTCTAAAAAGAAGAAGGGGGTGGTATTTCCTTCGTAAATCTGTCACGATTGTCACTGACTATTTTCTACTCACTTATCCCGTGATCTCTCTGGTTCCCCAACCTTCAGGGGGTGGTGGCAGACCTCCTGGGATTATAACTTTTCTCCAGCTGACAGTCATCACACCACCTGGGGAAAATGGCCGCTTTGGAAGGTGGACTCTATGGCAACTCACCCCACTGAAGTCCCTCCCCTCCCCAAACCCCGCCCTCCTCAGGCTCCACCCCCCAAACCAACAGGTTATTTCCCTGCCCGGAGCCGCCAACCCAATCCGACTCCTGGCCCTTCAATGCTTCTTCCTCGAGACTTCATTCGAAGGACGTGACGTTTTCGTTCCAGTTCACCACAGCCCTCTTCGGGACTCACGATTCTCCTCGCCCCAAAACCGATGTTTATCTTTCATTCCCCTCCACCCCTCAAAAAGCGCTATACAGTCAAGAGCCAAAGTGTCTGTTGCCGTGCAGTTCTCCACAGACAAAAAGAAAGAAAAACCAAACGTATACAGAAGAGACGCCACCTCCGTGATATCCGGGGAGAGGTTTCCGACAAAAACTTCCAATCCTTTCTTCTTTACGGGACCTGAAAACGGCAAGAAAAAGATGGGCCTGAAAATCCGGTCTGACTTTGGTCACAATAAAATTTAATGACGGCTCTTTGAAACAAAACATAAGAACATAAGAGAAACCAATGTTGGATCAGGCCAATGGCCCATCCAGTCCAACACTCTGTCACACAATGGCCAAAAATACCAGGTGCCATCGGGAGGTCCAGCAGTGGGGCCAGGAGGACACTAGCAGCCCTCCCACTGTTGACACCCCCCCCCAAGCACCAAGAATACAGAGCCTCACTTGCCCCAACCTGAGAGTTCCTATTTATACCTTGTGGCTAATAGCCACTGATGGACTTCTGCTCCATATGTTTATCTAATTCCCTCTTGAAACTGTCCATGCTTGTAGCTGCCACCACCCCCTGTGGCAGTGAATTCCATGTGTTAATCCCTCTTTGGGTGAAGGAGGACTTCCTTCTATCTGTTCTAACCCCACTGCTCAGCAATTTCATGGAGTGCCCACGAGTTCTTATATGCATTTTTAGCTAGCTGTACCTGCAGTCTTATAAAACAAAGGCATGCTAAACTCCAGCACTGTGCGATTTGCATATTTTGCCTTCAGGAAAACCCCTTATGGTCCAACAATAATTAAGTGCCATCAAGTCACAACGTACTCATGGCAAAGGCTTATGGGGTTTCCGAGGTGAGAAGAAGTGGTTTGCGTAGTGGCCCTGGCCTTCCTCGCTGGCCTCCCATCCAGGTACTAACCTCGTCTGGCCCTGCTTAGCTTCCGAGATCTGATGGGCTAGTCTGGCCCGTTCCAGATTCTGCTGGCGGAAAGTGCTGCCAAGTTGCAGCCACCTTATGACAACCTTAGAGAGCAGAGGCGTCAAACTCATTTGTCACGAGGGCCGGATCTGACATAAATGTCGTAAGAACATAAGAGAAGCCAGTGTTGGATCAGGCCAATGGCCCATCTAGTCCAACACTCTGTCACACAGCGGCCAAAAATACCAGGTGCCATCAGGAGGTCCAGCAGTGGGGCCAGAAGGACACTAGAAGACACTAGATGTCACTTTGTCGGGCAGGGCTGTGCATGCCATAAAATGTAACGCCAGGTACTGGAGATATAGATTTTATGAAGGACACGGGTAGACCCAATTAACAGTATTATTTACTCAAAATGCAAACAAAAGCCATTGATTCCCAGCAGTGGAAGTAAGTGATTCACGGAGGAACCCACAAAAGCCCAAATAAATGTATTTAATTGTATGCAAGACTCAGTTTTTATTTTATTGATTTATTTGTTAATTTTTTTATCCCGCCCTCCCCGCTGGGGCAGGTTCAGGGTGGCTTACAATATATACCAAGAAATCTACACATCAAAACTCCACGATATTAAAACAAAATTCAATTAAAATTACTATATATAAATATAGTAATGTATGGCTGCGAGAGTTGGACTATAAGGAAGGCCGAGCGCCGAAGGATAGATTCTTTTGAACTATGGTGCTGGAGAAGACTCTTGAGAGTCCCTTGGACTGCAAGGAGATCGAACCAGTCAGTCCTAAAAGAAATCAACCCTGACTGTTCCCTGGAAGGCCAGATCCTGAAGCTGAAGCTCAAATACTTTGGCCACCAAATGAGAAGGGAGCATTCACTGGAGAAGACCCTGATGCTGGGAAAGATTGAAGGTCAAAGAAGAAGGGGACGGCAAAGGATGAGATGGTGAGACAGTGTCATCGATGCAACGAACATGAAATTGAGCAAACTTCAGCGGACAGCGGAAGACAGGAGGGCCTGGCGTGATCTGGTCCATGGTGTCGCGAAGAGTCGGACTCGACTGTGCGACTGAACAACAACAACAAATATATAAATTTTCCCAAGGGATACCACAAAGGGGGGGGGAACCTTACATTTCTATACATACCAGTTGCTCGTGGGCCGGGTAAGAGCCCTTGATGGGCCGGCCCCTGGGCCTTATGTTTGACACCCCTGCTATAGCGATTCCAAGGCAAGAGGCGTTCAGAGGTGGTTTGCCATCGCCTGCCTCTGCGTAGCAACCCCTGACTTCCTTGGTGGTCTTCTGCCTAACTACTAACCCTAACCCTTGCTCAGCTTCCATGCTCTGACAAATTCAGGCTGGTCTGGACTATTCAGGCCGCTTGCAGAATACTAGTTTATTTTAAATGAGCAAAGCAAGGGGGAACATATTTTCAGGATAACTGAACACCCAATGAATCGATGTCCAGTGATCCTGAGGTCCTGACGTACGAGCGTGTTGGGGAGGGAGGTGACCTATGAACAACGGCTTGATATGCTAGAGAAATGGAACCTCCGTATGGAGAAGCAGTATATCTGTGAATAACAGTAAGCAGAGAGTGGGCTCTCACCTTCACGTCCTCCCTGGGAGTTTCCAGAGCCATCTAGTTAGCCACTGTGGGATTGCCACCGGAATTTACTTAAAACTTTTTTAATGTTGCTTTTTCTCCCAATGGATCGGCAGATACTCTTTCTTGCCTCAGCCTACCTCCAAGGAGCTACGGGCACTGTACGTGTTCCCCCCGCCATCTCATTTTACCTTCTCAACAGCCCTGTGAGGTAGGCAACAACTCTGCTAACAGTGAAAGAGAACGACTGGGCCGAGCTCCATGGCAGAGTGCGGATTCGAACCCAGGTCCCCCCGGTACTAGGCCCTCCCTCAGCTTTGGCCTTCACTGGAAGAGGGTAGAGAAATGCGAAAACACTGTGCACTTTACCCAGCTACGCATTACGGGAGAAAAGACTGGCACACCACTGCACTGTCCCATCTTGTATGGTTTCAGCCCGAGAGGCACGGTTGTGGAGAGGACAAAACCTGCCTATAAGAGCCTGGCAAGAGAGATCCTGTAGAGAAGAGCACATCCGGCAGAGATGTACTCCACAAAAAGAAAAACTAGGGCTTCCTTCCCTCACAATTCCCCCTCCTTTAAAACCCAGAACATTTTGTTTCTACTAAGAACATATATATTTCCCTCCAACTGTGAAGAAAAATACATTTGAAAGCTGAAACCTCTCTGGTGTTTCAAAAATACAAATCCTGTATTTTTTAAAAAAAGAAATCAAACACCCCCATTGGCAAGCTTGTTTTCCAATCTGGGGCTCTTGTCTGCGGGAATGAGGAAAGACCATTCCCAGACAGGACACGGCTATAAATAATCAGACAATGGCTGGCTGACTTCTGACCCCAGAGAGAGGAAAACACGCTGGCCACGAAGGATTGTGGCCTTTACAGTCACATTGTGTAAAATTCTCGACAACGGGGTGGAGAAAAAGAAGAGATTGTTATAAATCCCGATCTTCCTGGAGCGGGTGCCAAAACGCAACCACCCACGCTCCGCTTTACAATGCTCGTGGACAAAAATAAGACGAGTCCTGCCCGATCAGACTGGCCGTTGAGGCATCTAACCCAGAAGTTTCCTTTTTTTCCACAGCGGCCAACCCAACGCCCCCCTCCAACAGGCTTACAAAGCACACAGAAGCCAAAATCACCCATCGCTGCTGTTGCCTACCAAGAAACTGGCACTCAGAGGTATACTGTCACTGAACATGGAGGTTCTGAGTACCTAGAGATCTGTCTGGCCTCCATTCCCCTTCCAAGGCTACCTAGGCGAGTGGCCATCCCCACATTTTACGACCAAGAAATCTGCAAATTCATTTTCCACCGTGTGAAGTTACGGCCTTCCTTTAACCTGTCCTGAATTTAATGTCCACTGGGTGCCCTGAGTTCAAGTGTCACGTGGGACGGGACGGGGAACGTTCTCTCTTCCTATTTTTCAGAGATAATGCAGAAGGATTTGGGAGCTGGAGGGTAGAAGGTTAAGGACTGGCAACCAGCGGCATGGAGGACTTCGTCTGGGCCATAAATGGCTAACCCCCTGGGGAGCAAAAGCACGAGCGGAGACTGAGTGGCAGCCTCAGCAGGGGAATATGGGAAGCCGAGCGAACCAGGTCTGCAGGGTATCTGGCAGAGAATGGTTTCTCTAACAGCTGCTCCCCAAGATCCTTAAACTGGAAATACCAAGCATGCAAACCATGCAGCCAAGGCTAACGGCCACCATGGAGGATGGAGAGTGAGGCCCTGAGTCCTTCTCCTCACCCCAACTGCTGTTTATTTGGACACTTATACTCTACTTTTCTCTCCCACGGGGGGACCCATGGCTTCCCTACTCCCAGACAGATTTTCCCGCCAAAACTTTAGTATCCCTCAGCAACTGAGTCGCCCTAAAGTAGTGTGTATGTCTCTTTGCCCTAATAACCTAAACTGTCCCAACCTTGGCACAGATAATTGTTTTCGCTATTGACCCAGCGCAGGAACTTGAGGGAAAATACAGGAGCAGTCTTGTCTTCTTGTTAAACCCTTCTGAAATGGCACTTGAGGCAGAGCAAGGTTCAAAACATATTTCAAAACAGAAAGATAAATAAATCTTTCATATCAATCAATCAATAAAACGTATCAAGGTTTAGAAATGCTGAGGCAAAACATCATAATATATACAGATTTGAGAACTCAGAATATATAAGAGAGTGAGGTCGTAGCTTAATTCAGAGTTTTCTAGTTCTTTTCAGTGAGAGATACTTGGCTTAGTAGATCATAGTAAAAACACAGCTTCTTAACAGAGTTTTCTGAAGAATAGTTCTTTCTTAGAGTTTCTAGATTTCTCCCTTTGAAATCTGGTTTCTCCCTTCAAAAATTACAGCTTTCTACTATTCAGAAATTACAGCTTTCTACTAACTCCTGAGATGTCCACAGCTTATTCCTTTTTACTACAGACCCTGGGTTCTCCTCAGAGCACAACCTTTTTTACTGGCAGAAATTATTCTTCTTTTTCCCAAAGAAGCAATAACCCTTTTCCACTTGGCATGACTGGTAATTTCAGTCTAACTGCCCAGTCACCCTTGCCAAATCTGTCTTCCAGTACTTTTGTCTGCGTAAAGCAGTTTTGTAGCCTTCTGGGCCTAGAATCTCAATTCTCCATTTTCAGTAGTTCTAATACTGTCAGGTCTCTGTCAGAACACAGATTGTTATAGACAAAAATGACCAACAACTGAACTCTTTTCCCTCCAGAACGGCTGAAGTTATACTTTCTCTCAGCAGATGCCGGCCAATCAGAGAACAAGTAAAGCAGCCAATCAGATAAACTCCCCACTCCAGGGAAGATTAACTCCTAATCTCCCAGCTTCTCTGAGACCATTTCTGCGGTAGTGAAATTCCCTGCACTGACGTTTTTAAAACTGCGTGTTTTCTGCAGTTGATTTTTCCTCACCAGGCACAACCCTGGTTTTCTCCTTCTTACCCATGTTTTTGGAACTCGCTAAAACTGGGGATTCCGAAAGTGCGGCGTAAGAAGGAGAACACTTTGGGTTTGTGCCTGACGAGGAAAAATCTACTGTGGAAAATTTCACGTAACATGCGGTTTTAAAAACGTCAATGTGGGGAATTTCACTACTGCAGAAATGGCATGAAACAAGCAGCATTTTACACCTGCTTTTCTGAGCAATCCATAACAACCCAAAGAAGCTTATAATATCATTCCCTCCCTCCTCCGCTTTATTTGCTCAAACTAATCACAATCTAATCTTATATTTTTTTCTATGTTTTTTATCCTTATCCTTATTATTACTGACTTTGTATCAAAATGAAACTTTGAACTGAACTAAGAAACTAATTTAGGGGATGCTAAGAGAAAAGGGGCTGGCCCGAAGGAATTCAACAAACTTCTGTGGCCAAATGGCGTTTCGAACCCAAGTCTCCCAGATCCCAGTTGTACACTCTCAATCACCATACCATGAAGGCTCCTCTTTAGCAAAAGGAAACAGATCTTATTTAAACACGCTGATAGAATTTTTATTTTAAAAACCACTCAGTCCTGGCTGATCAGAAATTTAATCAGATCTTCTCGAGCAGACAGCATTGTGTTTGGGGAGGGAAGGAAAGAAGGGGAATTAAAAAAACAGAGGGTAAGCAAGTATACAGGGAATAAGAAGGAACTGGCCGCTGACTCCTGAGCACCCATTTCCACTACCATCAAAGAACTTCCACTCGCTATCCAAAACCTCATCCGCCCTCAGCCATTACAACACAGGCCTACTATTGCCAGAAAATCCTTCTAAGCTGAAGATTAAATAGACCAGCTCCATACAATGGCTCCAAAAGAATGGCTACCAAAACAGAATTGTTCAGGAGGGTGTTTTTTGAAAAGAAGCAGAAGCAGAAAGTACAATATGAAGGGATTGCCTCAGGGGGCGGCTGCCCTGAGGGAATTTCCTCAGGGGTTGACTTTGGCGATTTCCATGAGGGAATCACCTCAGGAGGGAACCACCCTGAAGGAATTGCTTCATTGGGAGGCAGCTTCTGCAATTTCCCTGAGGGAATTGCCTCAGGAGGCAGCTATTTTGAGGGAATCACCTCAGGATGTGCCTTCAGCCACTTCCCCAAGGGAATTGCCTCAGGAGGCTGCTGCCATGAGGCTTTTCATACACCGACTGTCTCGTTGCCTTAGGCCACAATTCCTCAGTCCCAGCTCCGCTGCATTATTGCCTTTCATTAAGAACCTTCACCGCGAAGACATTGTTTATCATGTTTTGTAATCCCCTCACTGACTAATCAAATAGCCTTCCTCATACCTGTAGTTTGGCCAGCCCCACTGCCTTATTCAGTTTTCTTCCCGGAATCTTTGCTGTTACATTCAAATGTTTTTATAATAGTTGCTGTAGATTTTCCGGGTTATGTGGCCGTGGTCTTGGCATTGTAGGACCTGACGTTTCGCCAGTAGCTGTGACTGGCATCCTCAGAGGTATAACACAGAAAGATGGAGCCATCTTTCTGTGTTATACCTCTGAGGATGCCAGTCACAGCTACTGGCGAAACGTCAGGTCCTACAATGCCAAGACCACGGCCACACAACCCGGAAAATCTACAGCAACTAATGAACTGTGGCCGTGAAAACCTTCGACAACATATTGTTTCCATAATACTTTGTAATTTGCTTGTTGACTGACAGAATAGTTCTTGTATTTGTGACCTGCCTTCAGTCCCAAGGAGAAAAGATGACTACAAATTAAGGTGGCAGTGACTGGCAGACAGGATCCGCTAGAACCCCGCAGGATCACCGGCCAGCCCTTAGTCCATTTGGACACCCATTCGCAGGACCTGGTTCTGGCAGAAAATATTCACTTTTTATTCTTTATTCTGTAGACACAGCCTTTTTAAAAGCTGGGGAATGGCGGCCTCCCATAACGTCCCTTGTTCCTGTTTCAAAGAAACTCTCCAGCCAAACCCATTGCTGACCATCAACCAACTAGGCGGCTTGTCAACTGTGCAGATCACTCAGCTGCAAGAGGGAGAGACGTGTCTTTTAATTTACTCATCAAGAGAATACGCTCTATAATTGACTTCTGCCATGCGGCCTTTCCACTGGAGATCAGCGCCAAGACGGCAGCGATGTGACCGAAGACAATACATCAAAATGATTAAAAAAAAAAAAAAGAGGCAAGAGTAAAATAAGAGCATCACACAGGCAGTGCAGTAGATCCTCAGCAGGCCTGAAGCAGTGTTCCCTCTAAGCTGAGTTAAGGTGAGCTAGCTCACAGTTTTTCAGCCTCCAGCTCACACCTTTTTGTCCTAGCTCAAGAAGGATGACTCCAGAGCAAACTAATTTATGTGGCAGCCAAATCGCTCGCTCACAACTTTAATGCCAGTAGCTCACAAAGTAGAATTTTTGCTCACAGGACTTCACAGCTTAGAGGGAGCACTGGCCTGAAGTCCCTCAGGATAAACTGGGGGTCTCCAACCTTTTTGAGCCCGAGGGCACCTGAGACACTGAGGCAGGCGCCGTCACAAAATAGCTGCCACAGCCGGCCACGAAATGGCTGCCACAGCTTACACTTAGGTCCCACAGTGAAGATCCTTGTGCTGTGGCGAAAGTTGCTGTCAAAGAAACATTTTTAAAAACCTACGCAGCCAACGGCCAATCAGAAGCCTTCCCGGGCAAAGAGTCCCACCTGCCCAGTCCACTTTCTAAAAATACTTCGCAGGTGCCAGGAAAGGTGTTGGAAAGGTGCATACCACACGCTTGGGCACAACGCTGGGAATCCCCGGCATAAATGGTTGAGAAATATTATTGTTAATTAATTTATTGATATGATATTTACCCTGCTTCTCTGCCCTCATAGGGCCACCCAGGGGGCTAACGGATTATAACACAGAAATTAAAATATTGTTTTAAACGCGGCATTAACTTACTAGGAGGCTTGACCGGATCAGATCTAGGAGGCTTCTTGCCCAGCTTGAAAGCATTCTTCTTCTCACTGCTGTGGGCAGACCTGCAAATTATTGGGACAGGGAGACACATGTTGTGGTCACTCCATTTTTATTACAGTGTGAAGAGCCAGTTTGGTGCAGTGGTTAAGTGCGCGGACTCTAATCTGGGAGAACCGGGTTTGATCCCCCACGCCTCTACTTTCAGCTGCTGGATGACCTCAGGCAAGCCGTAGTTCTGTCAGAGCTGTTCTCTCAAGGACAGTTCTGGAAAGAGCTCTCTCAGCCCCACCTACCTCACACAGGGTGTCTGTTGTGGGGAGGGGAAGGGAAAGGAGTTTGTAAGCCGCTCTGAGGCTCCTTTGGGTAGTGAGGACAGGGTATAAATCCAATCTCTTCTTCTTCTACTTCTTCTTCTTCTGAATGGATTGAAGAAACCCTACTCATGTAACTGTATCAACTGTAAATGGATTTGTTGATGACACGTACATGTGAACAAAACCATATTTTTAATACGGCTTTCGGGTTGCTTTGCAAGGCGACTTGAAAGCCAGCATGGTGTAGGGGTTAGAGGGTCAGATTAGCATCTGGGAGACCCAGGTTCGAATCCCCACTCTGCCATGGAACCTTGCCGGGTGACCTTGGGCCAGTCACACACGCTCTCAACCTGACTTACCTCACGGGGTTGTTGTGAGGATAATATGAAGGAGAGGAGAATGAACTAAGCCGCCTTGTGTCCCCAGTGGGGAGAAGGGTGAGTTACCAATGAAGTAAAAGTAGAGTATCTTAGAAACGGCATTCCACCGCCCGTTGACCGGGGGAGAGAGAAGCCATGTGGGGCCCCCCACCTGATGGCATCTTGCAGTGGGCTCCCCAAAGCACGGAACCATCCCCGTCGAGTGTTTTAATACCAGAAATACTCCAAGGTAAAGGTAAAGGTTTCCCTTGCTCAAAAGCCGGTCGAATCCGACTCTAGGGATGCGGTGCTCATCTCTGTTTCCAAGCCGAAGAACCAGCACTGTCCAAAGACATTTCCGTGGTCATGTGGCCAGCATGACTAAACGCCGAGGCGCACAGAACGCTGTTACCTTCCCACCGAAGTGGTGCCTGTTTATCTACTTGCAATTTCTTGCTTTCGAACTGCTAGGTTGGCAGGAGCTGGGACCCAGAGACAGGAGCTCACTCTATCATGCGGCACTCAGGTCTCGAACTGCCTTCCAGCCTGCAGTTCAGCGTCTTAACCACTTGGGCCACCGCAGCTCCGTTTCCGCTGTTAGACATCACGGCTAAAAGCTGGTGACAGATCAGTCCTTCCCTAACTGGTCGGATTTTCCTTTTCAAGACCGTGGCCATCACTGCACCAACCAACAGGGCAGATTCCTGGTGCCCCAAATGATTAGTTGCTGGAAAATTCTGACACTACCAAATCGGCAGCTGCTTCTGTGTTAGGTGTAACCAAGGGCTATCAATATTTCAAGCACTGTTGGATGGACGCTGGACTGGAAGTGTACAATTAAATAGCGGTCAGTGTTTCTGTAAGGTCATGAAACCGTGGAGGTTGGTTGGGGGGGTGGTAAAAGCAACTTTAATTCACCGCTAAACGAAAGACTGTGGAATAACGCCACAGCTGCTAATATTCAGCTGCCTGAGCTCTCAACTTTTCATCTTCTCCTTCCACCAAGCACAGTAGCATGTATTCTCATCTCCCTCACAGTGACCTCACAATAACCTTATAAGGTAGGCCAGATTGACAGAATGGACAATGGGATGATATCCAGCCAGCCTCACAGCTCAACAACACTCTGGTATCTTTGGATCTAGTTGGACAATGTAATTCAGGAGTCCCCAGCCTTTTTGAGCCTGTGGGCACCTTTGGAATTCTGACACAGGATGTAAGCGCAACCACAAAATGGCTGCCACAGGGGGGTAGAACCAACCACAAAATGGCTGCCACAGGGGGTAGAACCAACCACAAAATGGCTGCCACAGGGGGTAGAACCAACCACAAAATGGCTGCCACGGGATGTGGTGGCAACCTTCTTTGGAGGTTTTCAAACAGAGGCTAGATGGCCATCTGACAGCACCGCTGATTCTGTGAACTTGGGCAGATCACGACAGGGAGGGCAGGAAGGGCTACATCAGTGCTTAGTTCTCGTGGCCCTTTCTGACACGTCCGGGGAAATGCTGATTGCCACTTTCGGGTCAGGAAGCAATTTTTCTCCAGGCCGGTTTGGCTGGAGATCCTGGAGGTTTTTTGCCATCTTCTGAGCATGGAACTGGGGTCACTGGGGGTGTGTGGAGAGGGAGGTATTTGCGGATTTCCTGCATTGTGCAGGGGGCTGGACTAGATGACCCTGGAGGTCCCTTCCAACTCTATGATCCCACGATTCTAACCACAAAACGTCAGGGAGTGAGTTTATTTTCAAATGAACGTACTGTTTAAAAATATTTTCTGGCATACAAATAGCTCGCCTCCAGTCACACAGTGAAGATCCCCAGATTGTGGGGGCAGCTGCCATCAAAGCACTTTTTAAAAAAAGATCTGCACAGCCAATCATCTGAGTGAGCCAATCAGAAGCCCCGCTGGGCAAAACCCCCATCCAGCCCCGCCCACTTTCTGAACACCAGGAAAGTATCAGCAGATACAATACCGCCCATGGGCACCGTGTTGGAGACCCTTGCTCTGCTTCCCCACCTTGCCTCGCTACCGTAGCTGGGGACTCAGTGCCTCCCACCTCTATCTCCCCATCACCATACCCTCCCTCCCGCACCTCTACCTTCTCTCCTGAACTCTGGGGAGAAATTATGAGTCTCTGCATTGGTCAACTGGAAAAGAATCCTCAAGAAACAGCCGTTGAATACCTTTACAATAGGCCCGAGAAGGACATCGCAGCAAGGACCATGATAAAACGGAGGAAAGAAGAAACTCCGAGCTCCTCGCAGAAAGGGTCGAATAAGCTCAAGCTAGGTAAAGTCCTCCGGAATCACCCCAAAGTGGCAGTAACTCGGTTCTGTCTCCCCAGTGTCTGGCGGACTTGAAACCTTGCCCACTGGTGTTGTTTAAAACATTATTTCCCCCACACTTGCGTTGACACCCTCCGCTCCCCAATACTCACATGTCTCAAAGGATTCCACGAACACGGAACCTAGAAATTAAACCAAGAACATTACTATAAAGTAGAGGGGCTGCTTAGTCCAAATGTCCCAGTGACCTCTCCCAGCAGCTTTGTATAGATGCTGAAAAGCACGGGGGTGATGAGATGGAACTCTATGGCTGAACAGAAGGCCTCTAGCACTGCGCCTGAAATCTACCTTCGATGGGATGTCTATCAACTGCTACTTAACTGCATTGATTAGGATTGTGAACTGCATCCTCTGTGATTAGCGGTAGTGCACACCTGAAAACCGGATGCAGGAAAGAAGCAGGAAGCTGACAGCTATCCTCTTCCTACCCTGCCCTGGGAGCACTAAGAGCAATTTGGCCAGCTACATTTGGATAACAAGAACACCAGGTCAGAGGAGTGTAGATTCACAGAGCGTAGGTGAACCTCCATGAACAGAAGCGGCAATCAATGGTCTTGCTATGCTCCACAGTGTTGTGAGCAAAAATTCTACCTCCTGAGCAAAAAAAGCTAGCAGCGTTAAAGTTGTGAGCAAGTTTACATTTGACTATTGCATAAATTATTTTTAGAAGATTATTTTCATAACCTTCACTCAGGTTCCTGGGCTGAGCAAATACGCAAAATATACACCTTACTGACAGGGTGGGACAGACAAAGGTTTCTTCCAGGGGAGAAGAAAACACATTACCAGGGCTGCTCAGTCAATGAGGGGACAGAAAAATGAGGGAAAATCTAACTGAGGGAAGTTCCGGTTTCAGCCCTCTGCCACAGGGTGTACACAATTAAAACAACAAAAAAAACAGGGCCTGATTATCAGCCTACATTAAGAGTTATTTACAATAAGCTTAACTTAAACTGTTGTCATTTCCTATATAAACTTGATGTAAATATCAAACGACAACACAAGCCCATAGGCTTGTATATAACATCGCTTTTAGAAACACGTCTGGTAAATAAACAATGTAAATCGATCGTGACCAGGGGATGTTATCTCATATATTGTGTGATTGGATGTTAACTTATACAGCTGACCATTTAATCCTTTCACATGGTAACTATACTCACACATAAATCAGCCACTGATATAATAATCTGGTATAAAATTTCAGTATTTCCGGATATGTGCATCATTAACTCCCAAATAAAATCCAAAGGCACATTCTGTTGTAACTAAGGCACTTTTCAGGTTTCTAGAAAGATCTGTCTTGCCCGTTCACTGCTCCAGTCACCGGATTTAAGTATCTAAATATTTGGCCAGCTTCACTATTTGAATGTAAGATTGACTCAGGAGGCTAGCCATGTTGGTCTGAAGAACAACGTTTGAGTCCAGCGGCACCTTTAAGTCCAACGAAGTTTAATTCTGGGTATAAGTTTTCATAGACTCATAGAGTTGGAAGGGATCCCCAGGATCATCTAGTCCAACCCCCTGCACAATGCAGGAAATTCACAAATACCTCCCCCCACCCACACCCTCCCAGTGACCACTGTTCCATTCCCAGAAGATGGCATGTACCGTACGACTGTATCCAAAGAAATGTGCTTCCACATGAAAGCTTATTAACTTGAATAAAACTTTATTGGTCTTAAAAGGTGCCAGTGGACTCGAACTCTGTCCAGAATATAAGATTGTTATTAAAGTGACCGACCATAACCTGGTTTCTTTATGGTCCAATGAGATGGTACCAAATTTACACTGCAGACTTCCTACTTGCAACTTGATCATCCCTGCTTAACTTCTGGCTCGCTGTCACTACAGAACAAAGTCTGAGTTCAGCAGCATCTTTAAGCTTTGGTTTTACTAGATTAGAATAGCAGATTGTAATGCGACATAATGACTAGTAGAATGGAGCGTAATTTGGAAAGGTAGATTGGGATGTATTTATCTGGTCTGGGAACAGGGCAGATAACTCTACACAGCCAATCACCCCACTTCAAAGAAGACGATGCTGAGAGGAGACGGGGCATAATGGCAGGGTCTCTCAGTTACTGACTCATTAATTACTAATGAGTTATCATTAATGAGGTGGATGCAGCCAAAAAAGAAAAAAAGAATTCTGTTAAGTGACCTCCACGCCTGAGAGACTGGAGAGCATCCGTTTACTTCCCACAATTAGAAAAGACACCTTTACACATTTATCTGCTATTTTGATAATATTTATTGCTTTTCAACTGTTGACCTTATAACCTTAGTTTTTGTCTGTGCAGATCTCTGTCACGTTACATGTTAGTTTGCTGCTCAACCCGTCTATAAATCTGACTCTTACGTACCACTCCAGTGTATTTGGAAAAGTGTGCATGCACACAAAAGCTCATAAAAACTGGTGCCACTAGACTCACAATTTGTTCAACTGATTCCCAAATTGCAGAGGTCAGCTCCCAGGGAGGAAAGAGCAACTTTGGAAAGTGGAATCTATGGCCTCTGTCCCCAAACCGCAGAATGCGGCGGCCAAGCTGATGATGGCTCTCCCCAAGTGGGAGCACATCTGGCCTGGGCTGGAAGCGCTGCACTGGCTGCCAATAGCATACCGAATCCATTTCAAAGTGCTGGTACTTGCCTTTAAAGCCCTATATGGCCAGGGTCCTACTTACCTGAGGGACCGCCTTTCCCCATATATACCCCCAAGAGCACTTCGGTTGGGGACACAACATCACCTGGTGGTTCCAGGCCTCTGGGAGGCAAGGCTCCCCGTGACCTTTTCGGTGGCAGCCCCTACCTGGTGGCATGAGCTCCCGAGGAGATCAGGGCCCTGTGGGACCTTAGGCAGTTCTGCAGGGCTCTCAAGATGGAGCTCTTCTGCCAGGCTTTCGGGGCCACCACCACCAATGATGTGGACAACAACGGGGCTAGGGACGGCCCCAGGAAGATCTTCTATAAGTACCACCGGAAGATCTTCTATAAGTACCACCAGACTTACTTGGGACCAGCTAACAGGACAAGATCACCCCCAAAGAACTGGTTGTTACCATCATGAGATTGATTCAGGGCCATCTGTTTTATGGAGCACTTTACTCTGATTTGTGTTAACTAATGCTTTTATTGCTTTTGTCATGTTTTATGCGGGCTCTGCCCCTTGTAAGCCGCCCTGAGACCGCTTGTGGGGAGGGCGGAGTAAAAATGTCATAAATAAACCCCAGGTTGTACCCCGAAATCCCCAGACATTTCCCAACCAGGAGTTGGCAACCCCAGGGCTGCAGTCCCCTGAGAAAGCAACGAAAAACGATGGGATAAAATAGGAAAAAGGAAACTTAACACGGTGTGGGGGGGGACAGAATAAAACACCGTCTCTCCCCCCCAAGTGCAATTCCCCCCATTACAAATTAAAGGGAGATTTTCTATACAAGCAGTTAAGGGGGAAATCAACCTGCAAACCCAAATTGCTCATTAAAGGGACTAATGTGCCCCCCTCCCTCCACGCATTGGGAAGGGGAGGCTTTACATTTCTCACCGTTGAAACAGGCAGACGGCAAAAGCACAAACCGACCTTCCCTGCAAGAGAGCCACGTGCTATTCTTGCGCATGCGCACCCATCTTTAAAAAAACCAAACAAAACTCGCCCGCGTTAAAAGGGTCCCGCGCAAAGCGACTTCGGGGATTGTCTATCCTATGCAAATACACTCGACGGTCAGTCTCGAGCGTAGTTCGGTTTACTTCGGAGTAAATGATGCCTCCAGCTGGGGCTGCACCGTAGCGGCCCTACGCGCGCTCTTTTTCTTGGGCGTCAACGCCCCGTCCGGATTTCCCCGGGGTTTGCATAGGATCGGTACGGTCCCGTTTGAATTTCCCAAGGCTTGCATGGGCATCGGACTGCACCGTTGCAAACCCAGCCGCGCTTTTATTAAAACTCAGTTGCGGGGGTACCTCCGAGTAAATGCGTACGGAGTTCTAATTCTGAGGACGCTTTCTGCCCGGGAGAAAGTCCGAAACCGTTAGACAGGACGCCAAGGTTGCTGCAATTCTTATGCACTCCCCCCCCCACATGGCATTGAATTCTGCGGGACTTCCGAATAAACCCTGCTTTGGCGAAGGAAGGGCGAGGTATAATGCAGCCATTTCACAAGCCGGGGGGGGGGGAGGTGTTTTTCCATTGCATTGCCAAATATAGACAATCAGGCCGGACCGCAAGGAAATTTGCAGCAGCTGAGATCGGATCAGGAGAATATTTTGCGCTTGGGACAGAAAGGGCCGGGATCGGGAGCAACTGCAAGCGCTTCTCCGGGGGGGGGGGTTAAAAGTCGAACGGGACCTACGCCAAACGCCTCGCTTCCTTCCGTGCACCGAAAAGACCCCCGATTTTAAGACAGAAATTGCAAATGTTTACGCGTTTTGTGCAAAGAGGTGTTAAAACACCGGATCCAGGTTGTTAGTCGTGTTGGTCTGAACTGAAGCAACAGAACAAAACTTGAATCCAGGGGCAAAGTTTTAATTTTGGGTCGCAGCTTTCCTGCGCATGCATACTTCCGATACACTGAAACAAGACTTCCTCACTATTACATTTGGGGGGGGGTTAGTCGCCAGGAAGGGCTAGTTAAGAGTCAAGTTGCAAAAGTCACTGCGCAATAAATCTAGCCAATGGATTAAAGCACTTGGTAGGGCCTGTGAATAGCAGCGAATTAGCATAAAGATATTCGACAGCATAATAAAAGGAGTTAACAAACGGGTGTGCCAGGTTATTCTTTCTAATGGAGACGGGGGGGCATTATTAATCCGCTGCCTGCAAACGCGCCGGGCTTTGTTGAGTTGACCAACCTCAAGTCCGACGTTGCAATGAATTAAAAAGCATTTCTCCCCCGCCCAAGAAGGAACGATTCCAAGCGAGAAGCCTTAGAAACTAATTGATATCCTATCCTCTTTTTCTCCCTTCCCTGGCAGATGACGCGGTGGGATCCTTTTTGAGTTTTAAACAAGGCATGTAAAAAGCAAGTCATTTGAAAGCACACTTTAATGGGCAGGTGTGTGTGTGTTCCCGCTAAACTGAGTTAGTGTGCGCTAGCTCACAGATTTTTTAGCCTCAGGCTCACACGTTTTTGTCTTAGCTCAGGGAGGAGGGCTCCGGAGCAAACTAATTTATGCATCAGCCTAATCGCTCGCTCACAACTTTAATGCCAGTAGCACACAAGAGTAGAATTTTTGCTCACAAGACTCCACAGCTTAGAGGGAACATGGGGCGGGGAGAATATATTAAATCTTTTTTGCATCCACTGCAACCCTTACCTATGCGTACCTAACTATTCAGTCCCAGTAGGTACCACTTTGGTGGGAAGGTAACAGCGTTCCGTGCGCCTTGGTGTTTAGTCATGCCGGCCACATGACCACGGAAACGTCTTCGGACAGCGCTGGCTCTTCGGCTTTGAAACGGAGATGAGCACCGCAACCCTAGAGTCGGATTCGACTGGCTTTCGAGCAGGGGAACCTTTACCTTTACCTAACGATGCACAGGCACTGTAAGGGGCGGATCGGGTTTCTTTTGGAACCTTCCCGGCTGTTAGCCTTCGCTGCAAACTTGAGGCACGCGAGACTTTACACCGAAGTAAACTGCACGCTTCCCTCCCATCAGACTTCCGAAGCAAAGTAGGCGCGCGGTTCGATCCTATGCACGATCATTTTGCTCTTTTAGGGACTTCAGGGACGCTCCCCATGCCGGATAGACGGATGGCCTCGAGGGGCAGATAACCTGAGAGCCCGTGCCCATTTACTCAGAAGTAAGTCACGCTGTGCCCGGTGGGTCTTACTCTCCGGAAAGCGATCGCATTACTGAACGGGGGTTCATTTAAAAGTTTGCCCCCAAGGGGTTAATGGGTTGAAAAAGACGAGCGGGTGGCCTTTCCACGAAGACTCCTTCCTAAAACGATTCTTTACAAAGATTCAGGCGCAGGCAGGAACTCGGAGGGTGCAGTTTACTGGATTGGCGCCACCGGTTGGATTTCTGCCTGTCCGCGCCAGTTGTTAAAAGGGAGAGGAAACGGGACAAACCGGTCCTGGTTTTCAGCGCCGGGTACTGGAATCGCAACCCAGGATAATCCTTTACAGTTCTCGGCGGTTCATTCATTCAAATGCAGAATTCTTTGCAAAAGAGCCTGTTGTTGTGTATCTCCCCCCCCCCATTTCGAGACATTTACCGCTGTCATTTCCCTTGCAAAAAAGCTCTTTCCGGTGCGGTCAATAAAAATGAAATATGCACAAATACTTTAATAAATGAGGGGTTGGGGGAGGCTACAAATATGTAGAAATAAATTCAAATGCATGAATGAATGAATGAAAAGAAACCGGGGCAGGGGTCGACCACTTCCGTTGGTTTCATTAGTGACAAACAGAGATTAGAAATAGATCAGGAAAGGGGGAAAGACGGGTCAGGGGTGGCGAATCAATGGCTACGCCTGCCTAACCCTTTAATAAACCGCACGTTTAGAATACAGATCAATGCTCCCTCTACGCTGTGGAGTCTCGTGAGCAAAAAATTCTACTCCGTGAGCTGCTGGCATGAAAGTTGCGAGCCCAGCGGTTTGGCTGCTGCACCAGTGAGTTGGTTCTGGAGCCATCCCTGCCTGAGCTCCGACAAAAATCGGTGAGCTGGAGGCTAAAAAACTGTGAGCTGGCTCACACCAACTCGGCTTAGAGGGGACGCTGCTTCCAGACGTGCGTCGGATGACAGAGGCCTCCGTTGCGCACCGGTCGCCACTTGCGCGCACCGGCCGCCTGGCTGCGCAGCACCCCTCCTCTCCACGTGGAAGCCCCCCGCGGCAGGCTCGGCCGGGCCGTCCCCTCCGGATCTGGGCGGGGAGGCCGGAGCGGAGCGGCGCCGGCCCGTCCTCTCGCCTTCCTCGTCCGGCAGCCGGAGAGGCACCTCGGGGCGGGAGGGGAGCCGGCGGCTGTTCCCGGCGCTTTGGAGAGGCCGGAGGGGGAGACACACACGCCCCTTCCCCGTAGATCTGGAGCGCGGGGCCGCCATGCACGAGCCACGTTTGGGTCCCCTCCGCCATCCGGGGGTGACAGAGTAAGGACGCCCCCCCACTCTAAGACGCCATCCCGTCTAAACTGACCACATCCCCAGTAGGTAAGAGACTCGGGAGCCCCTTCTTTCTGCTCCCCGACCCTGAATTATTTGAGAGAGGGGAACCCTCCCCCCCCCCCCGCTTGTTTCTGTGTCTCCCTGGGGAGACGACCGGAGGAGACTGCAGCTCTGGTCCAGCCCCACCTTGGGAAGGACAGCCCCCCCTACATTTTTGTACGAATTTAAAGAGGTCTCTTCTTTCCCCCTCCTTTCTCTGGGTTTCCCCCCACACACTTCTTTTGGGTAGATTTGTCAACATTGAAAAGATCTCTCTAGTTCCCCCCTCCCCCAAGGGGCCTTCTTTAATTCTCTTGGGTTAAACTCAGACAGCAGGATTGTTGGAGATATCCCAACTGTATCTACCCACCGGAGGGGTGTGTGCGCGGGAGAAGCCAGGGCTGCCCCCTTAATCCCCCCCTTTCCAAGTATCCCTCTCCGCCCTCCCACTGTCTCTCATTTGATTGCCAAGTCGTGGCCCCATTAAGTCCCTGCATCCTGGTGTCTCCACCGGTAAATTTCCCTTTTTAGTCAATCTCGCAATCAGAAATTATTATTTCTGGCAAAGAGAAGGGTGGTAGAAGGTGGGGGGGGTGTCCAGTTTGGCCCCAATCCTGGCCACCTCTTGACCTCCTCGCCCAGGGAATGCCTTTCCTACTCTTCTGTCGCTGGCTTCTGCCTGGTCTTTCTCTGCCGGACGTTGAGCGGCGTGGCTGGCTCGTGGGGCGCACACCCTCTCTCCTAGGTTGGCACTGGCCTGTATCTTGGCCTCCAGAACCAGCCTGTGCCACCCTCGGGGTAGGCCCCAAATCCTTCTCCTGCCGTGCCTCCGTCTTGGGCTGCGACCCTGTTACCAACCGGTGCCCTTTGTCACCATGGCGGCCAAATGGTTCAAAGAGTTGAAGACCGTTTCGGAACGCACCAAGCCAGGCAGCGCCAACGCGGGCAAGCCGAGCGGCACCTCCCGCAAGAGCCTGGCTCCGGCTGAACCGGGCACGGCTTCGCTGCCCGGGAAGAACCGCAAAAACTCCGCCACCGAACTGGGCAGTGCCCGGACTCTGCTGGCACCGGGGAAAGATGGCGGAGGCAGCCGGCTATCCAGGGACAACCTCCAAGGCCTTCTGCAAGCTGCTGCAGGAAAGATGCGCAAGAATTCCCGGGTGGATGGACCCCCCACAGAAGAGCTGGCACGGGGGACCCCAAAGGGCAACGCCACCTGTGGGACCTACATCAATCGGCTCATTAAAGTGGATGCCCATGACAAGAATGGGAAAAACTACCCAGCCACTGCTCCGAGTCCCACTCCGGCAGCTGCGCCTGAGCCGGAGAAGGCCAAACAAGATACGGTAAGAGTCCCTCTCGGGCCACATCCTTTTGGCCTATTCTGTGTCTAGCATTCGCTCCGCTTTTTTACTAAATTCCCCTATACAGTTATGAGCACAGACTCTATAATCTGGGAGAGCTGGGTTTGATTCCCCACTCCTCCACCTGCAGCTGCTGGTGTGACCTTGGGTCAGTCACAAGTTTTCTCAGAGCTGTTCTCTCAGGGGCAGTCCTTGAAAGAGCTCTCTCAGCCCCACCCACCTCACAGGGTGTCTGTTGTGGGGAAGGGTTAGGAGCGCGGACTCTAATCTGGGAGAACCGGGTTTGATTCCCCACTCCTCCACATGCGGCCAGCTGGGTGACCTTGGGTCAGTCACAAGTTCTCTCAGAGCTGTTCTCTCAAAAGCAGTCATCAAAAGAGCTCTCTCAGCCCCACCTACCTCACAGGGTGTCTGTTGTGGGGAGGGGGAGGGAAAGGAGACCGTAAGCCGCTCTGAGATTCTTTCGGGCAGTAAAGGGCGGGGTATAAATCCAGTCTCTTTGCATGCCACTTTCTCTCTGCATGACATTGTATGCCACTGTCACTTTCTTTGATCTGTTGGATTTTATTTTAGCCTCCACACTGCATGCCGGTTTCGCTTCCTTCGATCTTTCGGTTTTACGGTAGCCGTCTGAATCGATTTATGGCCGTTTTATGGCTGTTCAGGGGTGACTCTGCAGTCAGTATGGTGTTGGCCCGGGGTATTTGAATGTGGTTTTGAGCCACATCCTTTTCTGTTCCAGCGTGGGTTTAGTAAAACAACAGAGCCGATGCCAGATGCAGTAGGGGCCTTTGAGGGCTCCACGTCACTTTGAGGGGGACATTCTGAGCAGTCCATGATCTGAGAGCCAGTTTGGTGTAGTGGTTAAGTATGCGGACTCTAATCTGGGAGAACCAGGTTTGATTCCCCACTCTTCTACTTGCACCTGCTGATGTGACCTTGGGTCAGTCACAAGCTCTGGCACAGCTGTTCCTGAAAAAGAGCAGTTTCTGTCAGAGCTCTTTTCAGCCCCACCTACCTCACAAGGTTTCTGTTGTGGGGAGGGGAAGGGAGTTTGTAAGCCGCTCTGAGACTTCTCTGGGTAGTGAAGGGTGGGGTATAAATCCAATCTCCTCCTCCTCCCCCTCCCCCCCTCCCCCTCCTCCTCTTCTTCTTCTTCTTCTTCTTCTTCTTCTCCCCCCAGCCGCCACGAAGTCATAGAATTTTATGACTTTGTGACAACTCTTTCCTGACAACATTTGACGTCTGCTCCGCTTCGGCTGCTGGTACCAATTAACCTCGCCCGTGACACTCTCTGCCGTGTGTCGTTCGTGGGCTTTATTGCCGTCTCCTTCCCTAATTCCGACATCCCCCCTTCAAAGAAGGGATGGCTGATCTATACGGCAAAGAATATGAGTGCTGCTCTTTCCGCGATCCCCTTGATCCTCATGCGCCTGGCTGGCTTCTCTGTTGCAGGCGACATCACAAGGTTCTTATTATCCAGAGCTGGAACAAGGCGGAACGGTTGGGGGGGGGGTGTTCCTTTGAGCCAAGGAAGGCTGGGAAGGAGTTTGTCCTTGAATCGGGGAATAAGCTGGGGGCTACGGTCTTCAGGCACAAATCTATGGAAATGCCATAGACTCCTTTTTAAAGAAAAGGTATTCATTTTTCTTTCTTAAGATTGGGGAGGCTGCAGCTGGACCGTGCGCTTCCTCCTGATTCATAGCAGAACTTGACTGCCTTCGATGGGGGTTGCCTGTTGTATCTCTGGATGATTGGCTGTGTTGCTTTTTCTATCCGCCTCTGTTGGGGGCTACCCCGTAGCCACAGTGAAGAAGAAGAAGAGGAGGAGGAGATTGGATTTATACCCCGCCCTTCACTACCCAAAGGAATCTCAGAGCGGCTTACAAACTCCTTTCCCTTCCCCTCCCCACAACAGACACCCTGTGAGGTAGGTGGGGCTGAGAGAACTCTGACAGAAACTGCTCTTTTTCAAGGACGGCTGTGCCAGAACTATGGCTTGCCCAAGGTCACACCAGCAGCTGCAAGTGGAGGAGTGGGGAATCGAACCCGGTTCTCCCAGATTAGAGTCCGCACACTTAACCACTACACCAAACCGACTCTCACACCAACTGGGTATTGGGGGCTCCACCCCCTTCCTTAAAGGGTCAGCCCCCTTCCTTAAAGGCCCCCTTGCTTCTTACAGCATCCCCGCTCCGCTTCTTCTCAGAAGCATTTAAAGGGATTCTTTAAATGCTTTTGAGAAGAAGAGGTGGGTGGTACACACTCCTGTCCCGCCCTTCTGCAAGATTTAAAGGACCCTCCAGCTGATTGGCAGGTCACGTGCTCCCCGCTGATCAGCTGAAGGGCCCTTTAATCTCGCAGGAGGGAAGGGAGTGGGGCGCGTGTCACCTCCCCTTCATCATGGCAAATAATGGCAGCCCCACCAGGAAAAAATTTTGTCCCACAAGCCACAAAATCCTGGCTACAGGCCTGGTTGGGGGAAGGTATTTCCATAGCGATTTTGCAGGGATTGCAGTTTAATGGCCAGTTTGGTGTAGTGGTTAAGTGCGCGAACTCTAATCTGGGGGAACCAGGTTTGATTTCCCACGCCTTCACTTGCAGCTGCTGGATGACCTTGGGCAAGCCATAGTTCTTTCAGAGCTGTTCCTGAAGGACCAGCTCTAGAAAGAGCTCTCTCAGCCCCACCTACCTTCCCAGGGTGTCTGTGGTGGGGAGGGGAAGGGAAAGAAGACTGTAAACCACTCTGAAACTCCAAGTAAAGGGTGGGGTATCAATCCAATCTCTTGTTCTTCTAATAATAACAATAATCACTCCCAGTTCTGTAGCAGAGTTTCCATTCTTCAAGGAGTCTGCCTGCTGCATCTCTGTATGATTTACTGTCCTGGCTGTGTGTCTTTCCGTTCGGGAAATACATGCAGAGGAGGGCTTCGTGCAGGGTGACTTCGGGAGAAGGTACTCTCACCCCGTAAAAAAGAGATCTTTTCAAGACCGAGCTTGACGTTTCTCCAGTTTTAATTCCGAAATTAAGTGTTCCTCAAACGATCAAAAGTGTGGGAAATGAGGTTGCGTTGTTGAGACCCTCAATGGAGGCCCGCCCACCCCAGTTCTCCACAGGTTTCTGAATGCTGCCTTTCTTCTCTCCTTCCGTCCCCAACCAAGGTTATCATCCTGGAAGATTATGCCGACCCATACGATGCCAAGCGCACCAAAGGGCAGCGAGAGGCCGAGAGACTGGGGGAGAACGATGGCTACATGGAACCGTACGATGCACAGCAGATGATCACTGGTAGGTGTTCACCGTGTTTGTTGGATTGGGGGAACGAGGGCAAAGCCACCGGAACATAAGGTTGACTATTTTAACAGTCAAGAAAGATTTGATTACTCAAAGGGTCAACATTTTTAAAAAAACTACTCTTATTAGAACAAAAGAGAAAGATGTGTAAATCAACAGATTTGATACCAGTTACGAAAAAGATAGTAAACTTGCTGAGGAACATCGGGCCTGTGCTATAGATCCGTTCCACTAGTAGCTTTAAGTGGAAAGTGCTTTCATTAGCAGGACAGGTCCTCGACAGGGAAGGCTCTTTGTGCCAGTGGAAGGTGCCACCATTAGCAGAACAGGTCCTAGACAGGGAAGGCTCTTTGTGCTGGTGGAAGGTGCCACCATTAGCAGAACGGGTCCTCAACAGGGAAGGCTCTTTGTGCCAGTGGAAGGTGCCACCATTAGCAGAACGGGTCCTCAACAGGGAAGGCTCTTTGTGCCAGTGGAAGGTGCCACCATTAGCAGAACAGGTCCTCAACAGGGAAGGCTCTTTGTGCTAGTGGAAGGTGCCACCATTAGCAGAACGGGTCCTCAACAGGGAAGGCTCTTTGTGCTGGTGGAAGGTGCCACCACTAGTAGAAGAGGTCCTCAACAGGGAAGGCTCCTTGTGCCAGTGGAAGGTGCCATCATTAGCAGAACAGGTCCTCAACAGGGAAGGCTCTTTGTGCCGGTGGAAGGTGCCACCACTAGTAGAAGAGGTCCTCAACAGGGAAGGTTCCTCATGCTGGTGGAAGGTGCCACCACTGGTAGAAGAGGTCCTCAACAGGGAAGGCTCTTTGTGCCAGTGGAAGGTGCGACCATTAGCAGAAAAGGTCTGCAGCATCCTGCCAGTTTGGTGTAGTGATTAGGAACCTGGACTCTTCTCTGAGAGAACCAGGTTTGATTTCCCACTCCTCCATGTGTAGCTGCTGGTGTGACCTTGGGTCAGTCACAAGTTCTCTCAGAGCTGTTCTCTCAGGAGCAGTTCTCAAAAGAGCTCTCTGTTGTGGGGAAAGGAGATTGTAAGCCGCTCTGAGACTACAAGTGAAGGGCGGGGTATAAATCCAGTCTCTTCTTCTTCTGAACTTTTGACAATAAGGGCTAACTAATTTTACAGAGAAAGGCTCCTTGTGCCTGTGGAAGGCGCCATCATTAGCAGAACAGGTCTGGGAAAATAAAACTCAATGACATTTTTCAGTATCCCTGTGAATGATCTTCCTGTTTAGAAATGCCTGCCGTGATAGCAGGTGGGCTTTTGGAGAAGTACTGCTAAACTGTTTGCCACAAGATTTGGGGGAGTGACCCTCACACCTGCCAACAAATGACACCCTCATGAGATTTTTAAAAGGGGGGAGCTGCTGTTTGCACAGACATGTTTGGAGTCAGTGGATATTTGATGATATTTGACCACAGCCAAACAATGGCCATTTAGTAGACGTTATTTTAATTGTCAGTTGACCGGCGTGCTTCCTCACTTGGACAAACCACTGACTTTTCTCACCTTGTGTAGGGAGGTAAACTGCACTCGCTCTGGGAGAGCTGGGTTCAAATCCTACTCTGGCGGTTGCTTCCCAGTCTCGCGTGTGTATATCCTCGGGCAAAGGTCAGACAGAGAAAGTGTACACAGTACCCGAACTTCGACACGTAGGCCTTCCCAAGTGAGCAAAGGAAGTGCGGGAGAGAGCTTGGCATTTCGTAAACAAAAGCTGGCGCTCATTGTTAGGCAGAAAGAGTAATCTTTACCGCTTCCTGTTTCACTCCCCGTTAATGCAATACGGCAGTAACAAAATCCGTATACATACACGGACCAAAAAAGTGGGCCTTAAACTGCACTCCCCAAAGTGAAAACCCGTTCACAAACTTGCATTGCTACCATCTTTTGGGGAAGAGAACATTCCGAGCGCATGATTGCACCATCTGGACGAGAAGGCGCATATTTTCCCCACCTGCTTTGGAGCCATTTTTCTGCTGTTGGTTCCTCGTGGCTGCCATTTTCTCTGGAGGGCTTTGGGGGGCTTTTTTATACGTGTTACAGTCCCCGCCTCCTAGGACTGTGGAGGTGCTGGAAAGTGTGACTTATGGCGACCCAGTAGGGTTTTCAAGGCAAGAGGCTGTTCGGAGGCGGTTTGTCATTGGCTGGCTGCTCAGCAACTCTGGACTTCTGGTCAGGAAGCAGTTTTTCTCCAGGCCAGTTTGGCCGGGTGTCCTGGAGGGTATTTTTTCATTTCCTGGGCATGGAGCAGGGGTCACTGGGGGTATGGTGGGGAGATGTTTGTGAATTTCCTGCATCGTACAGGGGGTTGGACTAGATGACCGAGGAGGTCTCCTCCAACTCTCTGATTCTGTGATTCTTTGGAGGTCTCCCATCCAAATACTCAGGGCCAGCCTGAGGTTTTTTTGCACCCTTGGCGGGGCTACCTTCTGGCGCCCCCCCGGTGTGCGCCCAATTACAGGATTGCCAACCTCCCACCTCTCCGCCACCGGGAGCTCCTCAGGGCGAGGGAGGGCTCCCCTCCTCCTCTTTCCCCCTCTCGCCCGCTGCCAGGGTGTGCCGGCAAGCCAGGGAAGGGGCGGGGTTAACCCCCATCCCTTCCGTCTGAGCACTGGCAAGCCGGGGAAGGGCGGGGGGTTGTCGGGGCTTTTGGTGGCGGGAGGGGGGCTTTTGGCGCCCCTAAGGGCCACCGTGCTCTAGGCGAACGCCTAGTTCGCTTAGTGAGTGAGCCGGCCCTGCAAATACTGATCAGGGGCCAACAGCTTCTGAGATCTACTCAGCTTCTGAGATCTGATAAGATCGGGCTAACCTGGGCTAGCCAAGGCAGGGTGTTACTATAGCAGTAGAGCACTAAGGAGCTGCCCTCATGACTACCACCAACGAGCCCGGCCCTTGGCCTTAATATCTGGCTTCATATCTGGCCTGCGCCATTACGTGACTCAGGAATGACCACTGAGCTGGAAAGTGTCTGTTTGTAAACACCTTTTAGAACGCCACCTGAGCAACTAATGAATGATCACTAGCGCCTTATGTTTTTATGATCTCATTTGTATTTGAATTGTTTTAAATGATTTTATGTGGTTTTATTGGTGATTCTTGTGCCAGTTGTGTAAGTCGCCTTGAGCCTGCTCGTGGGGAGGGCAGGGTAGAAACTGAATAAATAAATAAATACTGAGCAAACGAGCCTGGGGAAAAAACCTGAATGAAGTTCTACAGAACGTGTGTCGTCGGGCTAGGGAGCAGGATGGAAATCTTAAAAATACAAATGAATTGGATTGTCACAGCTGAGATGGAAAGAAGGCGTTTTGGGGGTGGGCTCCGTGGGTAACTCGTTTGCTTCATAGGTTGTTAGTAGGATTACCCATGCTGGGTTTAGAAATTCCTGGAGATTTGGGGCGGGGGTAGAGTTTTGGGAGGGTGGGATTTGAGAATGGAGGGACCTCATTGTGTTATAATGCCGCAGAGTCCATCCTCCAAGGCAGCCATTTTCTCCAGGGGAACTGATCCTTGTCACCTGGAGACCAGCTGTAATTTCAAGAGACTACCCGGCCCCACCTGGAAGGTAGTACAAAAACGGAGGGTCGCAGTGTTAGGAAGACATGGAAAAATATGTGACACTGTGTATGGTAGATGTATGCTTAAGGTAGATCCATTCTGTGCTTTTCATACTCACAAAGAGAATTCATTGTGCCTTATATCTTGTATGTATATCACTGCCCTTGAAAAAGATTGTATTCCATACTGGTAAATTACTAGAGTCCCCTGGGACTAGTTCTTGTGAAACTGACAGGGTGCTGTCTGAATGTTTGAATATAGTGCAAGCCTGCACTTTAATGTATTGTTCTGGTGAACCTATGTATAGTAATACTTGACACTAACATTTCTATATAATCATATAGAAAAAAATAAAAAGCACAAAGGCCCCGGTCATACAGGCCAGATAACGCTGGGGGGAGGTGTGGCTATTTGCGCAGTTGCAATCTGATCCGCCATAGGTGATCAGACGCGACAGCGGCACACTGGGGCTTCCTCTGTCGGCGCGCACAGCAAAGAGGACGACCCCGGGGGAATAGCCACGCAGTGGCGCGATCACACCACGGGAGTTTGTAGGCAGCCCGTGGCAAACCATTTGCCGGTAGATTGATCCAGGTACCTTTTAAATGCTCATCTTCAGCGGTTGGCCACGGGTGCGCTATGCCTCCCAGATGTTCCGGTGTGATCGTGCCTTCCGCGGGGCAAATGCTCCGTGTGACCGGGGCCAAAATAGATCTACCTTAAGCATACATTTATTATAAAGGTAAAGGTTTCCCTTCTTCAAAAGCCAGTCGAATCCGACTCTAGGGGGCGGTGCTTGTCTCCATTTCCAAGCTGAAGAGCCAGCGCTGTCTGAAGACATTTCCATGGTCATGTGGCAAGCATGACTAAATACCGAGGTGCACAGAACGTTGTTACCTTCCCACGAAAGCACTACCTGTTTGTCCACTTGCAATTTCTTGCTTTCAAACTGCTAGGTTGGCAGGAGCTGGGGCCAGAGACGGGAGCACACTCCGTCACACGGCACTCAGCTCTCGAACTGCCGAACTACAGACCTTCCGGTCTACAGCTCAGCATCTTAACCTCCAAGCCACCACAGCCCCTACATCTATTATACACAGCGTCATACATTTTTCCATACCCACTTGGAAGGTGGCATCCGTAAGACGTGGGGTGGAACTCTGCTGATGCCTGCTGAATATTTTACCTTCAGAACATCATAACGTTACAATAGAGGGTTCAACCCTAAGAACACTTCCTTGGAGTAAGCCCTGCCGAGTCCCATAGGACTTCTTTCTAAGTAAACACCTATTGGTTTGCTCTGTGAATGTAGTAAAAGAATCCTACCTGTTTTAACCTAGGAAACATGGAAGGGAAAAGCAAAATATTGGCTCAGCAGGGGCAGGCAGGGCATCAGTGGGAAGCGGGGAGAAATGAGGGTCAGGAAGCCTGCCTTCCATTTCCTGCCTCTCTGCTGGGAGAGATAAGGCCGAGGTGAGTTTATTGCGGAGGGGGGAGAAGAGCAGATGTGTTTCAAGTGACCCCTTCAGCAGTGGGTCAGGGGGTTCTGACCCCACAGGGAAGTGGGAAGAGGGGAGGGAGGCCCGCCAGCTGGGATCCTGAATAATAAAAGGGAGGCGTGTGTTAAAACAGAAGAAGAGCCCTTGCTGGATCAGACCACAGCTCCATCTTTTTCCTGCCTCCTTTTCAGAGTGAAAACAATAATAACAGCGAATACACTGTAATGAAACGCTAAATATCATAATGAGTATGTCTGTATGAAGACCGCGAAATCATTCTACGAAGACATATACTGTATATATGAAGATCATGAAATAATTCTAAAGAGAAGAAAAGAAGAAGAAGAGATTGGATTTATACCCCGCTCTTCACTCGGAGTCTCAGAGCGGCTTACAAACTCCTTTCCCTTCCTCTCCCCACACCAGATACCCTGCGAGGTAGGTGGGGCTGAGAGAGCTCTGACAGAAACTGTTCTTGAGAGAACAGCTCTGAACTATGGTTTGCCCATAGTTGGGGAATCAAACCCGGTTCTCCCAGGTTATGGTTCGCACACTTAACCACCACACCAAACCACTACATCAAGACATAAAAATACATAAATAACAATAAAATACAAATCCAGTTAGTTATAGAAATGCCATAATGAAAAGTGGGGGGTCAGAAAAATAATAGATCAAGAAGAATCCAGAGGATTTCTTTGTAGAATTATTTCATTATCTGCATATATACATTCTCATTATAATAGTAAAGGTAAAGGTTCCCTTGCTCGAAAGCCAGTCGAATCCGACTCTAGGGTTGCGGTGCTCATCTCCATTTCAAAGCCGAAGAGCCAGCGCTGTCCGAAGACATTTCCATGGTCATGTGGCCGGCATGACTAAACACCAAGGTGCACGGAACGCTGTTACCTTCCCACCGAAGTGGTACCTATTTATCTACTTGCAATTTCTTGCTTTCGAACTGCTAGGTTGGCAGGAGCTGGAACTAGAGACAGGAGCTCACCCCGTCATGCGGCACCCGGGTCTCGAACTGCTGAACTACTGACCTTCCACAGCCTGCAGTTCAGCGTCTTAACCACTTGAGCCACCACAGCTCCCTCATTATAATATTTAGTGTTTAATCGCAGTGTATTTGTCATTGCTGTTGTTTTTGCATACACACTGTAATCCTTCTTGTGTATTCCTTTTATTCCTTTTCAGAGTGGCCAACCAATTTCTCTGGAGGCCCAACAACAGGGCAGAGAGGCCGAGGCCTTTACTGGATCAGACCAGTGAGGGTCCATCTAATCCAGCATCCCGTCTCACACAGTGGGCAACCATTTCCTCTGGAGGGCCAATAACAGGGCAGAGAGGCCGAGGCCATCCCCTCATAAGGACATCAGAAGAGCCCTGCTGGATCAGACCAGTGAGGGTCCATCTTGTCCAGCATCCTGCCTCACACAGTGGCCTCAACCACTTCCTCTGGAGGGCCAACAGCAGGGCAGAGAGGCCGAGGACTTCCCCTCATAAGAACATCAGGAGAGCCCTCCTGGATCAGACCAGTGAGGGTCCCTCTAGTCCAGAGGAACTGGTTGAGGACACTGTGTGAGACAGGATGCTGGACTGAATGGACCCTCACTGGTCTGACCCAGCAGGGCCCTTCTGATGTTCTTATGAGGGGAAGGTCTCTCTGCCCTGTTGTTGGCCCTCCAGAGGAACTGGTTGAGGCCACTGTGTGAGACGGGATGCTGGACTAGATGGACCCTCACTGGTCTGACCCAGCAGAGCCCTTCTGATGTTCTTATGAGGGGAAGGCCTCGGCCTCTCTGCCCTGCTGTTGGCCCTCCAGAGGAACTGGTTGAGGCCACTGTGTGAGACGGGATGCTGGACTAGATGGGCCCTCACTGGTCTGATCCAGCAGGGCTCTTCTGATGTTCTTATGAGGGGAAGGCCTCGGCCTCTCTGCCCTGCTGTTGGCCCTCCAGAGGAACTGGTTGAGGCCACTGTGTGAGACAGGAATACTGGACTAGATGGGCCCTCACTGGTCTGTTCCAGCAGGGCCCTTCTGATGTTCTTATGAGGGGAAAGCCTCAGCCTCTCTGCCCTGTTGTTGGCCCTCCAGAGGAACTGGTTGCTCACTGTGTGAGACGGAATGCTGGATTAGATGGACCCTCACTGGTCTGATCCACAGAGTGGCCAACCAATTCTTCTTATGATTGCTAGAGATGGAGGGGGGGGGCAAGCTGTGGCACCTGTAGTTTCCTCGCCTGACTATAAAGGCTTCCATCCTGGAAAACTGTCAAACGTTTTTATCCTGAGGAACTTAGGGTGGTATAACATAAGGACTGGTAACATTACATTCACAAATATTTGTTCACAAACCTCAGCTGGGCCACGAATACCACATATTCCAGCCAGAAATGGCCACATTTGGAGAAAAAGCCTCTCCGATATGAAGATAGAAAAGGAGTTTGGCAGCACCTTATATTTGTTTGGGTTTGCTGCAGTGATTAGGAGCCCAGACTCTACTCTGGGAGAACGAAGTTTGATTCCCCACTCTTCCACATGCAGCTACTGGGTGACCTTGGGCAAGCCACAGTTCTCTCAGAGCTGTTCTTTCAAGAGCAGTTCTCAAAGAGCTCCCTCAGCCCCACCAACCTCACAGGGTGTCTGTTGTGGGGGGGAGGAAAGGAAGGCAATTGTAAGCTGCTCTGAAACTGGAGGGCAGGGTATAAATCCAACTCCTCCTCCAACTCCTCCTCTCCTTCGTCTTCTTCCTCCCCCTCCTCCTGCACAGCAGGGCTCAAGTAATTAAACAACAGAATTTTCCAACAATTTAAACAGCTAAAACGTAATGACAAACATAAAACCTACAATAGATCAGATAGTAATGAGCACAATTAATAGAGATTTTAAGAGAGACTACCTGTGTGAATGCTCAGTAAGCCAAATCCTCAGCAAGAGATGGACCACAGGCAGTAGCACATAAGAAATGATGCTAGGTGGAGCAGGGGAGGCTGATGTAATTAGACACCCACCGCCTCAACCATAGGCCTGGCAGAACAACTCCATTTTACAGGCCCTGCAGAACTGTAACAAGTCCCATATGGCCCTGATCTCACTTGGGAGGGTGTTCCACCAGGCCAGAACCGGAGCCGAAAGGGCTCTGGTTGAGGCTAAGGCGATGTCCTTTGGGCCGGGAACCACCAACATTTGTGGTAGGGTATTTAATTAGTTTTCAGGAGAAGATGGAGAAGAGAAGAGATTGGATTTATCCCCCACCCTTCACTTGGAGTCTCAGAGCAGCTTACCAACTCCTTTCCCTTCCCCTCCTCACAACAAACACCCTATGAGGTAGGTGGGCCTAAGAGAGCTCTGACTAAGAACTGCCCTTTCAAGGACAGCTCTTGTCAGAATGATGGCTTGCCCAAGGTCATCCAGCAGCTGCGAGTGGAGGAGTGGAGGAATCAAACCCGGTTTTCCCAGATTAGAGTCTGCACACTTAACCGCTACATCAAACTGGCTTTCTTCTTAAGGCGCTACTGGACCCTTGCTCTTTTCTACTGCTACAGAACTGACACGGCCTACCCATCTCGATACGAATGTGCTCGTCTTTCATGCACAACAAGCTTCTTGGTCGTTGGGGCTGTGGTGAACCGACAGAGCGGTCCCTGGGTTGCCAGCAGGGTCGCGACGTTCCCCCCCATGCCTCTGGTGGGGGATGGGGGAACAGGGTTGCCAGCTCCCAGTTAAGAAACTCCTGGAGATTTGGGGGTGGAGCCTGGGGAGGACTAGGGACCTCAGTGGGGTACAGTGGCACAGAGTCCGCCCTCCGAAGCAGCCATTTCCTCCAGGGGAACTGAGAGCTGAGGTCTGAAGATGAGCTGTCCTACCTGGTGGTTGGCGTCCCTAGCTGCCAGTCTCCAGGTAGTGGACGGAGATTGTTACGTATTGCCTGTACATAAATGGTCTGAGCTTGAATCTCAACCCTATCTAAGCCTGGTATTGAAAACAGCAAAACCTGATTGGCTACTCTGCGTAGAAGACCAATCAGGATACTAGAAAGGTTCTGGAGGGAAGAGAATCAATTGGTTGTTCTGTGGCTATTCTGATTGGTTATTGATGCAACTAGGGGCGTGGTTATGCCGGCCCGGATAGTTTAAAAGAGAGCCTGTTGCTCTCCGGTTTTGGGGTTTGTTCCGATCTTGTTAATGAAGCCGAATCGCTTGTTAGGAGCTGCTGCCTTAAGTCTCATACTTAACAGAGATCTTCTAGAATGATTATTGATCTCCCGGTTACAGAGATCAGTTCCCCAGGAGAAAATGGCTGCTTTGGAGGGTGGCGTCTGTGGCATTATACCCTGCCGAGGTCCCTCCCCTCTCTAAACCCCGCCGTTCCTAGGCATTTTCTTTGTTCGTTTGTGTATTTCTTTGCTTCATTTATATCCCTTTCTCCACACCGGGAACCCAAAGCGGCCTACCCTGTTCTCCTTTCCTCCGTTGTGTCTGCACAACAGCCCTGAGAAGTAGGTTAGACTGAGAGAGTGTGACTGGCCTAAGGTCACTCAATAAGCGTCCGTGTCAGAGTGGGCGTTTGAACCTGGGTCTTCCAGATCCTAATGTGACATAAGGACAAAAGAAGTGCCCTGCTGGATCAGGCCACTGGTCCATCTAGTCCAGCATCCCGTCTCATGCGGTGGCCAACCAGTTCCTCTGGACGGCCAACAACAGGGCATGGAGGCCGAGGCCTTCCTCTGATAAGAACGTAAAAAGAGCCCTGCTGGACCAGACCAGTGAGGGTCCATCTAGTCCAGCATCCTGTCTCACCCAGTGGCCTCAACCAGTTCCTTTGGAGGGCCAGCAACGGGCACAGAGGCCGAGGCCTTCCCATGATAAGGACACAAGAAGAGCCCTGCTGGATCAGGCCACTGGTCCATCTACTCCAGCATCCTGCCTCACACAGTGGCCAACCAGTTCCTCTGGACGGCCAACAACAGGGCATGAAGACCGAGGCTGTCTCCTGATAAGAACATAAGAAGAGCCCTGCTGGATCAGGCCAGTGAGGGTCCATCTAGTCCAGTGGTCTGTCTAGTCCAACTAGTTCCTCTGGAGGGCCAACAACAGGGCAGAGAGGCCGAGGCCTTCATAAGAACATCAGAAGAGCCCTGCTGGATCAGACCAGTGGTTCCTCTAGTCCAGCATCCTGTCTTACCTAGCGGCCTCAACCATTTCCTCCAAGGCAGAAGCCTTCCCCTGAAGTTGCCTCCTGGCGCTGAGATTCAGCAGCTGACTGCCTCTGAACTTGGAGGTTCCCTTTAGTCACCACTGATAAATGCATCTTCTGTGAATCTCTCCAGTCCTCTTTTAAAGCTGTCCATGCCTGTGGCTATCGCTACAATCTCTGGCAGCAAATTCCACATTTTAATCCCCCGCCGTAGTCCAGCACTCCAACCACTGCTCCGTGCTGGCTCATCTTTACAGCGAGATTCGTAATTGTTGAGGCAGGATGAAATACTGCAACCAACTGGACATTTGTCGTGAGTTTGCGGGCCTCTGGTGTCCGCACCCAGAGTTGTCACCGCTGGACAGAATAACAGGAAACGTCCGTGCTGGAAACTGGGAACCAAAGCAGGGCATTGTTGGTGGGGGTAGTGTTGATTGTGGGACTCGACACAGTCTGGAAGAGTTCCCTATACCATTCTGGGCCTGGGACCAACATATCTGTGGGACTGTCCCTCCCCGTATGTGTCCCAAAGAGCCTTGCAACATCTACTGGTGGTCCCTGGCCCGAAAGATGTCTGCTTAGCCTCCACCAGGCCGGGGCCTTCTCTGCCCTGGCCCCAGCCTGGTCGAACATGCTCCCATGCGAGATCAGGGCCCTGCGGGACTTGCTACATTTCCGCAGGGCCTGTAAAATGGAGCTGTTCTGCCAGGCCTTCGGTTGGGGCGGTGGGCGTTCAGTCCACCCTGGCCACCCCTGCCCATAGAATTACTAGTCTAATCATCCCGCAGGAGGCTTTAAGGACGGCCCTGGAATTTTTTACCAGGTTCTGCCATCTTGCTCGACTGTTCCTATTCACTGTATGTTTTAGCTTGTTTTAATCTGCTTATGGGGTTTATTTATATTGTAAGCCGCCCTGAGCACATTTTGGGATAGGGCAGGATATAAACCAGTTGGGTGTAGTGGTTAAGTGTGCGGACTCTAATCTGGGAGAACCGGGTTTGATTCCCCACTCCTCCACTTGCACCTGCTGATGTGACCTTGGGTCAGTCACAAGTTCTGGCACAGCTGTTCTTGAAAAAGAGCAGTTTCTGTCAGAGTTCTCTCAGCCCCGCCTACCTCACAGGGTGTCTGTTGTGGGGAGGGGAAGGGAAAGGAGTTTGTAAGCCACTCTGAGACTCCTTTGGGTAGTGAAGGGCAGGGTATAAATCCAATCTCTTCTTCTTCTTCTAAACCCAATTAAATAAATATATATAAACGAAATATAAATGATCTATAAGCTATAAAATAAATATATATAAATTTTTATATATATACATACTTATACATACATATACATATATTAAAAACTGGGATATAAACCCAATTTAATAAATAAATAAAAATTCACTCAGGGCCTGGGGTGCCTGTTTTGGGGAGGGGAAGGGAAAGAAGATTGTAAACTGCTCTGACACTCCCTTCAGGTAGTGAAGGGTGGGGTATAAATCCAATCTCTTCTATATATTAATTGTTTAAATGATTTAAATTTTTTATGTTCAGTGCCTTGAGGATCCTGATTGTGTGGAAAGTTGGCATTAAAATGTCCTATGTAAATAATCCAGTAGCACTTTTTAAAACCCCTTGCTAGTACAAACGTTGCTTTGTGTGGATTGGGTCTGCTCTGTGTGAATTAAGGAAATTGTTAGCAAGTGGCACTTAATTTCCAGTGTATAAGCTTTCATCTGTGGCCAAGGTAGTTTTGACTCTTGAAAGCTGAAACCCTGTGGTAAGGGACTATGACTCAGTAGCAGAGCATCTGATTGGCTTGTGGAAGTCCCAGGTTCAGTCCCTGCCGTCTCCAGTTAAAGACCTCCTCCCAAGACCTTGGAGAGCTGCTGCCAGTCAGAGCAGACAACACTGACTTTGGTGGACTGAGGGTCTGATTCAGTATAAGGCAGCTTCATGTAAGCAGGTGCTCTGCTTTGAGGTTTGAATCTTGCCTTCCTTCACAATCACCACACTGGCTGTTATAGGAAGTATTTATTTACTTCCTTCTTTTATACCCTGCCTTTTTCCGCAATGGGGACCCAAAGCAGCTTACATCATTCTCCTCTCCTCCATTTTTTTCCTCACAACAACCCTGTGAGGTAGGTTAGACTGAGTGTGTGTGATTGAGTCCAAGGCCACCCAGCAAGCTTCCATGAGAGTGCAGGAATTTGACCTGTGTCTCCCTGGACCTTTTTCAGGACTCTGAACCACTATACTACACTGATTCTCTCTCAGAGTTGTACCATGTTTTTAACTTCCCTTTTTTTTCCCTTCCAGAGATCCGGAGGCGTGGCTCCAAGGATCCTCTGGTCAAAGCCATCTTACTCTTGGACGAGCCAGTAGATCCAGGACCTAAGGGAGATCCCACCCTCAAGCGGCAAGCGGTCAAAGCCCCACAGCTTTACGACACCCCCTATGAGCCCTCGGAGGCAGGGGGTCCCAAGCCAGAAGCCCGGCTTCCAGAGAATGACGAACGGCCTCCGACTGAGTATGAACAACCCTGGGAGTGGAAGAAAGACCAGATTGTGAAAGCTCTTTCAGGTAAAGCAGACGGGCTGGGTGGGGGAGCTGTCAGACTTACAAACAGTTAATAGTTTGGTCACCTATGGCAAGTTAAGAATCGCCTCCAGGCAGCTAAAGAGTTTTTTTGAAACTTGTGGGTGTTTTTTGTTTTATGCTAGTTTACTAGTTGAACAATGAAGAAAGCTGACGGGAAGAAAGTTGATTTGTTTGAAATATGGTGTCGGAGGAGAGTTTTGCAGATACTGTGGACCGCCAAAAAGACAATCGGTCAGTTTGGTGTATTGGTTAAGAGCGCGGACCCTAATCTGGGAGAACCGGGTTTGACTCCCCACTCCTCCGCATGCAGCTGCTGGTGTGACCTTGGGTCAGTCACATGTTCTCTCAGAGTTGTTCTTTCAAGAGCAGTTCTCTCAGAGCTCTCTCAGCCCCAACTAACTCACAGGGTGTCTGTTGTGGGGAGAGGAAGAGAAGGAGATTGTAAGCTGCGACTCCAGGTGAAGGGCAGGGTATAAATCCATTCTCCTCCTTCCTCTTCTACTACTGTTACAACAAATTGGTGGGTTCTAGATCCCATTAAACCTGAACTCTCCCTAGAAGCTAGAATGACCAAACTGAGGCTGTCGTACTTTGGTCACATGACGAGAAGGCGAGAGTTACCGGAAAAGACAATAATGCTAGGAACAGCTGAAGGGTGCCAGGAAGAGAGGAAGACCCAACAGGAAATGGGTTGACTCAGCCAAGGAAGCCACAGCCCTTAGTTGGCAAGACCTGAGCAAGCCTGTTAATGAGAGGGCGTTTTGGAAGACTTTCATTCATAGGGTCGCCATAAGTCAAAAGCGACTTGACACATATTATTCATTAGTATAAATAGGACCGGTGGGGAAAAACTCGAGTGCTAGTAACTTGCGTGAACTTACTTGCAGGGTGGGGTTTGTGTGAGGAAAGGAAACCCCCTTTCACTTGCTAGGCTTCTGGGCCTTTAGCTGTGTGGCAGGCTGGAATTCAACAGGGGAAGCGATCTGGTGATGGGGAATGCTTTTCACTCAGACGTCGCAGGTGGAAGCTGGAACAAACATTCCCAGCTGGGCAGCCCTTGCCGAAATTTCGAACTGTGCATCTCCGGATTCTGAATTTGCACCCGGAGTACAAAAGATTACCTCGTGATTTGAAATTAGCTACAAGTCTCCAAGAAAATGCTGACCAGGATTTATAGGTGCACAGTGCCAGGAGGCAACATCAGGGGAAGGCCTTCGCCCCTATGCCCTTTTGTTGACCCTTCAAAGAAACTGGCTGAGGCCACTGTGTGAGGCGGGATGCTGGCCTAGATGGACCCTCACTGGTCTGATCCAGCAGGGCTCTTCTGACGTTCTTATGAGGGGAAGGCCTCGGCCTCTCTGCCCTGTTGTTCGCCCTCCAGAAGAACTAGTTGAGGCCACTATGTGAGACAGGATGTTGGACTAGATGGACCCTCACTGGTCTGATCCAGCAGGGCTCTTCTGATGTCCTTATGAGGGGAAGGCCTCGGCCTCTCTGCCCTGTTGTTGGCCCTCCAGAAGAACTAGTTGAGGCCACTGTGTGAGACAGGATGCTGGACTAGATGGACCCTCACTGGTCTGATCCAGCAGGGCTCTTCTGATGTCCTTATGAGGGGAAGGCCTCGGCCTCTCTGCCCTGTTGCTGGCCCTCCCGAGGAACTGGTTGAGGCCACTGTGTGGGACAGGATGCTGGACTAGATGGACCCTCACTGGTCTGATCCAGCAGGGCTCTTCTTATGGTCTTAGGTTCCTTCCTGGTGCCAGTGTGTGCTGTGTGGCTCAGGGCTCCTAAATACCTAGCCAGAATTATGGCATCCACGACCACGCCAGCCACCATATTTTCCTCATTGCCTGTATATTTAATGGCTGTAGATGGCCAAAGACGGAAAAACCGGGACGGAGAAAGCATCACCTGTTGAATGTTGATCTGCAGCTTACCCATACCAGAACCTGTCTGCCTCGGAATGGTGCAGGAATTGGGTCTGTGGGGCAGCCCACGGTCAGTGGGTTCACACGACCACAAAGCCTGGATGCTGGGCGTATGGGTCGCTGTCGGTTTCAGGCAGGAGGGAGGGAAAGGATGGCCACTTGACCTGGCATACGACTCCATCCAAGGTTAAGCCGCCTTCTGCACATCCCGTGTATGTCTTAGAAAGCGGTCTGTTCTGTGCTCATCCCCAGAGTCGTTATTTCTAAATGTGGGTTGCTAGTCCTCATGGATTGCAAGTGTTTTATTTTGGTTTTAATTTACGTTTTTTATCGTCTGCCTTCCTCACTGAGACACAAGATAGGTAACAGCAAGGGTTTTTTGGTGGGGGGGGTTGCTGTCAGGTCGCAGCCGACTTAGGGTGACGCCAGAGAGTTTTCAAGGCAAGAGACGTTCAGAGGTGCCTGCCTTTACTTAGCGACTGGTGGTCTCCTATCCAAATACAACCCTGCTTAGCTTCCGAGACCTGGCCAGATCGGCCTAGCCTGGGCTATCCAAGTCAGGGTGGATCGCACCGTACAAATGATAAAATCTAGATTGGGAAACTAAATCTTGCCCATCCACTCCTACCCCTTTGCCGTGATACTTCTTTTGTGGGCAGGTTTGGCGGGTTAAAAATGAGTTTCATATAATTTGGCTTTCCAAGCTGTGTGTTGCGAGCTGTGGACAGACCAGACAGGCAGCGATTTTTTCTCCAGGCCAGCTTGTCTGTGGTTCCTGGAGGTTTTTTTGCCATTGTCTGGGCATGGAGTAGGGGTCCCTGGGGGTGTGTGAAGGGGGAGGTATTTATGAATTTCCTGCATTGTGCAGGGGCTCGGACTAGGAGGTCCCTTCCAACTCTATGATTCTATGATTCTAATACCTTCAGAGGAGGGGGCCAGTTGTGACTCTGTATGAGTCACCCCTCTGGTTTTGGCTCCCTTCTGACGAACTCTTGCTGGAGGACAGATATGGGGTGCAACTGGAGGACTCAGTAACTCCCAGTGCGGCCACAACTGAATGAGAGTCTCAAAACGGTGGTTCATAAAGTCCAAAGGTCCAGCAGACGCTTCCGGGAAACCTACAGGCAGGGTACGGAGGCGCTTCCCAACGGCTTGTTCCCAGCAACTGCGTTCGGGAGTATACTGCCTCTAGACATGGAGGTTCCACTTTCCTGTCCTGGCTGACCCTCCCTTCCTCCACAAATTTATCTAGCCCCTTAAAAAAATCTGTGACCAACCTTTGGTGTAGTGGTTAAGAGTGTGGACTCTTAGTACGGTCGAGAGTTTATAAATGGTTAAAGCAAGAGATAGAATGTTAGACTCATAATGATGTAAACAGTGGAGAATTTCTGTTATGTAATTGTAAAATCTAATACATGTATATTAAAAGAAAAAGAGTGTGGACTCTAATCTGGAGAACCGGGTTTGATTTCCCCGCTCCTCCACATGCAGCCAGCTGGGTGACCTTAGGTCAGTCACAAATTCCTTCAGAGCTGTTCTTTCAGGGGCAGTTCTCGAAAGAGCTCTCTCAGCCCCACCAACCTCACAGGGTGTCTGTTGTGGGGAGGGGAAGAGAACAGAGATCATAAGCTGCTCTGAGACTCTGAGTGAAGGGGGGGGTATAAATCCATTCTCTTCTTCTTCTTTGGTACTCCAGACGCCATCCCTTTCTCTCTTCCAGTCCAATTTGAGAGCGCAGAACGGCCCCCGGCCTCCAAAGAAGAGCCACAGGTACCGCCACGACCGCAGCATCGCCGCCAGAGGAGCTGGCCCTCCAAGATGGTGAAGCCCACAGTGGCAGCAGACCCTGGCACGGACGGGGAGCACGTGGATCCTGCCCTTGCCCTGGAGAAACAGCCGTAAGACCCCTGCCGCTCTCCTGGGGTGGGGGAAACGCAAGCCCCTCGTCCTCTTAAAGGGATTCCTGTAGCAGCCAAGGGGAACCTCGGAGCAGTCCAATAGATTCCATGCCCTTCTTGTGGTTTCTTTCTGTTCCTAAAGGCAGGTTGCTCACATCAGCAGCGGGGCCCCCCTCTGATCCCTGAACCTAGAAAACTAGCACTGCAGGGAGAAAGGGTTCCCACTTGTCTTTCTCCTTGACATGTATATAGGAACAGGACTTGAGTGTTTGCGTATGACTCTGTCTGTATGTGAGCCCCCTTCTGCACTCTGAAGATACACAGCTCAGTAGAAACGAAATATATTGGAGGAGGGGAGATGTACCGTCTTTGAAATAGACTGTACTTGGGTTTTTGCTTTGAAAGAAATAGCATCCAAGGGCGTGAGAAGAGCCCTGCTGGATCAGACCAGTGAGGGTCCCTCTCATCCAGCATCCTGCCTCACACAGTGGCCTCAAGCGGTTCCTCTGGAGGGCCAGCAACAGGGCAGAGAGGCCGAGGCCTTCCCCTCATAAGAACCTCAGAAGAGCCCTACTGGGTCAGACCAGTGAGGGTCCATCTCGTCCAGCATCCTGTCCCACACAGTGGCCTCAGCCAGTTCCTCTGGAGGGCCAACAACAGGGCAGAGAGGCCGAGGCCTTCCCCTCATAAGAACGTAAGAGCTCTGCTGGCTCAGACCAGTGAGGGTCCCTCTAGTCCAGCATCCTGCCTCACACAGTGGCCTCAGCCAGTTCCTCTGGAGGGCCAACAACAGGGCAGAGAGGCCGAGGCCTTCCCCTCATAAGAACGTAAGAGCTCTGCTGGCTCAGACCAGTGAGGGTCCCTCTAGTCCAGCATCCTGCCTCACACAGTGGCCTCAGCCAGTCCCTCTGGAGGGCCAACAACAGGGCAGAGAGGCCGAGGCCTTCCCCTCATAAGAACATAAGCCCTGCTGGATCAGCCCAATGAGGGTCCGTCTAGTCCAGCATCCCGTCTCACACAGTGGCCTCAACCAATTCCTCTTGAGGGCCAACAACAGGGCAGAGAAGCCGTGGCCTTCCCCTCATAAGGACATCAGACGAGCCCTGCTGGATCAGGCCAGTGAGAGTCCATCTAGTCCAGCATCCCTTCTCACACAGTGACCTCAACCAATTCCTCTGTAGGGCCAACAACAGGGCAGAGAGGCCAAGGCCTTCCCTGACACTGCTTCCTGACTCTGAATGTGGAGGTCCCGTTTAGTCACCAAGGCTGGTAGCCACTGATGGACCTCTTCCAATAATCTGTCTAGCCCCCTTTTTACAGCTGTCTGTGCTTGTGGCCATCACTACCTCCCCTGGCAGTTTCAGAGGGTAGCCATGTCGGTCTGCAGTAGAAGAGCCAGGTTTGAGTCCAGAAGCACCTCAGAGACCAACAAGATTTTCGGGGAATGAGCTTTTGAGAGTCGAAGCTCCCTTCATCAGAGCCAGTTTGGTGTAGTGGTTAAGTGTGCGGACTCTAATCTGGAAGAACTGGGTTTGATTCCCCACTCCTCCACTTACAGCTGCTGGATGACCTTGAGCAAGCCATAGTTCTGTCAGAGCTCTCTCAGTCCCACCTGCCTCACAGGGTGTCTGTTGTAGGGAGGGGGAGGGGAAGGAGTTTGTAAGCCGCTCTGAGACTCTGAGTGATGGACGGGGTATAAATCCAATCCCTTCTCTTCTTCTTCTGGATGACCTTGGGCAAGCCATAGTTCTGGCACAGCTGTTCTTGAAAAAGAGCAGTTTCTGTCAGAGCTCTCTTGGCCCCACCGACCTCACAGGTTGTCTGTTGTGGGGAGGGGAAGGGAAAGGAGATTGTAAGCCGCTCTGAGACTCTTTTATATAGTGAAGGGCGGGGTATAAATCCAATCCCTCTCTTCTTCTTCTGGATGACCTTGGGCAAGCCGTAGTTCTGTCAGAGCTGTTCTTGAAAAAGAGCATTTCTGTCAGAGCTCTCTTGGCCCCACCTACCTCACAGGGTGTCTGTTGTGGGGAGGGGAAGGGAAAGGAGTTTGTTAGCTGCTCTGAGACTCCCTTGGGTAGTGAAGGGCAGGGTATAAATCCATTCTCCCCCTCCCCCTCCTCCTCTTCGTCTTCTTCTGCTTCTTCTTCTCATACAAAGGGAGGCTTAACCCCTGAAAACTCATAGTCCTCAAATCTTGTTGCTCTCTTAGGTCCTCCTGGACTCGAATCTCGCTGTTCTCCTGACAGTGAATTCTATATTTTAGTCACCTGTGAGGTAAACTAGTATTTCCTTTTTACCGTTCCAAAGCCTTTTGACGACAGTTTCATCGAGTGCCCCCAAATTCTAGTACTGCGGGAGAGGGATAAAAGCTCCCTCTACCTTCTCCACCCGATGCATAATTTTATAAACCCTTTTGTGTGCCGTCCCCCTCGTCCATCTTTGTTTTTAACGGACTGAGAAGTCCCCAAGAAGCGGACATAAAAGGGTCGTGAAGTTCTGAATGCTGCCTGAAACAAGAGACGGTTAAGAACGATTCGCCGTCTTTCCAGGCCCTGGAAACGCAGGGCCCTTCTGGTGAATGAACCGACTGGCAGGAAGTTCAAGGGCACGCAAAGGGAAGCTCTTAATGAAGTGATGGAATTAACTGCCAGGGGATGTTGCTATGGCCACTCCGATAAGTAGCTTTCAGAAAGAAAAAGGGGGGGGGGATTATTAAAGGGATTAGACGGATCCCGAGTGAATGCTTCTATCGACTCGTTTCAAGCCTGCGAACTAAAAATAGAACCTCCATATTCAAAGGCACAATACCCCTGATGATAACCAGATGCCGGGAGCAAATGTCAGGTATGAGCGGATTCCATTTGGGCTCTCCTTGCGAGCTTTCCACGGGGGCATTTGGCTGCGCCCCCCCCTGGGTTGTTTCAAACTGGGAAGACAGCATAGGGAGGAAGAAAAAGAGAAGAGATTGGATTTATACCCTGCCCTTCACTATCCGAAAGAGTCTCAGAGCAGCTTACGGCCGCCTTTCCCTTCCCCTCCCCACAACAGACACCCTGTGAGGTAGGTGGAGGAGAGAGAGCTCTTTTGATGACTGCTTTTGAGAGAACAGCTCTGAGAGAACTTGTGACTGACCCAAGTTCACCCAGCTGGCTGCATGTGGAGGAGTGGGGAATCAAACCCGGTTCTCCCAGATTAAAGTCCGCGCTCCCAACCGCGACACCAAACCGGAAGGGTTAACCCTGACTCCCCCATGGCTGCAATCTGAATCCCCCTCCCGCACGCATCATTTCTAAATAAAAAAAAGGACACTAGGAGTTCAAATTACGGATCTCCCAGTGTCGTGTATGTTGCACAAATAGATTCCCAAGCCAAAAAGGAAGCCACAGTGAGGAGGAAAGTTCCATTGGCTATTTAATTGCAATCAGATAACTGAAAGCAGTTAGGCCAAACCAGCCTATCAAAAACGGACTGCTTTCTGAGCAATATCAGGAAGTCCATGAAATTTCATACCCCAAGGGACCTAGGCAAAAAGATAACATCCAGAAATCATAACCGGTCACAAAATGACAGAGCACGGTCTGAGCAGTCTTTATTATTTATTTTATTTATTTATTAGTTAGATTTTTACCCTGTCCTCCCGGCCGAGGCCGGCTCAAGGTGGCTTACATAAAAACAATATGATATAAAATAACAAAGATTCTTAAAACCATAACTATAATCAGGGCTCTTTTTGTAGCAGGAACTCCTTTGCATATTAGGCGACACGCCCCCTAATGTAGCCAATCCTCTAAGAGCTTACAGAGCTCATCTTACAGGGGGCTACTGTAAGCTCTTGGAGGATTGGCTCCATTAGGGGTGTGTCGCCTAATGTGCAAAGGAGTCCCTGCTGCAATAAGAGCCCCCTGACTATAATAATACAGTAAAGTGCTAGTGCTTAGTTTCCTCATCATACAGTCAGTTCCTTGATCTTCTTCGGTTATCCTGGGCGGTCAGTTTGGGCAGTAGTTGGAGGATCCAAGGGATCAGGGCTCTCTCATCCTAGGCCATCAAATGTCAGTAGTGGTGGCAGCTCCAAAAGCCTGGTGGAAGAGCTCCGTTTTACAGGCTTTCTGGAACTGCAACAGGTCCTGCAGGGCCCTGATCTCCTCCGGGAGTTCATTCCACCAGAGTGGAGCCGCCACCGAGAAAGCCCTGGCCCTAGTTGTCACTAGCTTGGCCTCCTTAGTATTTGGGAGGACCAGCCGATTCTGGGTCCCCAATCGTAGTGCTGTTCTGGGGTGTATATGGGGAAAGGCTGTCTCTCAGGTATGCAGGTCCCTGGCCATAAAGGGCTTTAAAGGTAAGAACCAACACCTTGAACCGAATCCGGTATGCTATAGGCAGCCCGTGCAATGACTTTAGCACAGGTTAGTCTTTCATTCATTGGTCAGTTACAAGAAAAGGTGTGCCTACATGATATCTTAAATGTTTATTTAACCTAACCTTATTAATAGTACCCAAGGATTCTTCATACCCAAACAGGAGGTGTTGTTTTCTGATACGAAACTAAAGCCCTTGTTGACCCAGACACTGCAGAGTTTTTACCCCAAACAACTAAAACCATGAACTCTGTACTTCAGGCAAATACATCTATTGAAAAAAACCTATCTTCTGCTGTACCAGCAACGCTGTACTGAAGGCCTGTTAAAAACACCGGACAGGTAGATAGCTATTTCATCCAAACAACTTAAAGGAAAAAAAGAATGTTGTTTCTTGTCTGCTAGCATCAGCTAAAAAGACACTCTAACCTACAAAGGAGAGGCCTTACTACTTAATAGGCTTTTATTAAAACATAAATTCATAAAACCTTAATATGGAAAAATTCATAAAACCCAAAAAAATATAAGTATGTAAATAATCTGTGTGGCGTCCTCGCTTATTGGGGAGAGCGGCTTTAAATTCACACTCTGTGTACATAAACTTGGTAGATTTCTGCTGCCACCAGGAATTAAAAATTCCAAATCTCTCTCTTTTGGGAGAGTGACCCAGGGTCTGGGCACTTCAGAGGACTATGTGGCCCTGAGGAAGGACTATTCTGATTGCTGGGATAAGTTTAAACAAATAATGATTTATTTATTAAAGAACAAAATAGGTTTCTGGTTATATTGAACTGTTGCTGAAGAAAGGAACTTGTAAATATAACTGGCAAAGCTTGGTGTCATAAACAGTCTCTCAAACTCCAAGCTCCACTCTGACAGGCTTACTCAGTCTAATCTCTCTCTCTCATATGTGTGTGTGTGTGTGTGTATATATATATGTAGCCACACAGGCTAAACTCTTTGTCTTATTCACACAGAATAGACTCAGACTCCCAAGTCACACATTCTATACTCTCTCTCCAAACTTCACACACAGAATCACCTCATAGAGACACCCCACCTCCCACATTCTCAGTCATCAGCCAATCACATCACATTTGTCTTCCTCTATCACTCTCCTTACACTACTGCAGTCAAACTAAACATTTAAAGAAACACACACACCAAAACAAGAAATCATTACAATCTGAATTTTAAAAAATCATTATATATTCCCATCCATGCTACAGGTCTTCCCTCTGGTACAGTGACCAAATTCAGGCTCACTGCTACCACTATAAACCTCTGTGTGGCAATTGCATCATCATAATCCGATTCCCAGAGGGAGCAGACTGTAACAACGATGCTTTGCAACAACTGGAACAAAAAGGAAAGCATTGAATACAAAAGCAAAATCCAAAAAGAAACAAAATGCTAAGGGAAATAAAAACAAGGCATGTTTTCATAGTTGCTCACAAACCACTGAACCAATCTCCAAACCAGTCATTCCACCATTCATTATCTGCTACATGTAGATCTGTCCTTAAATTATTGAATTATAAATTAATGGAAGAAGAGTTCTCTTAGTTACTAGCTTCAGGAGGGTAGCCGGGTTGGTCTTCAGTAGAAAGAGCTAGATCAGAGTCCTGTTAGCACCTTAGAGACCAACAAGATTTTTAGGGTATGAGCTTCTGAGAGCATACTTCGTCAGATACCAGATACAGGACGAGGGAGCCTTGACTCCCAGACACTTATACCCCAAAAATCGTGTTGGTCTCTTAAGGTGCCACTGGACTCAAATTTAGCTCTAGTTATTACCTGTGAATAGCTAAATGGAACCTCCAAGTTCAGGGGCAGTGTTCCTCTTGAACATCAAACATTGGACTACTTGGCTAGATGGCTTTTATGCCAGAATAACTGAGAGCCAGTTTGGTGTAGTGGTTAAGTGTGCAGACTCTAATCTGGGAGAACTGGGTTTGATGCCCCACTCCTCCACTTGCAGCTGCTGGATGACCTTGGGCAAGCCATAGTTCTGTCAGAGCTGTTCTTAAAAGAGCCATTCTCAAAGAGCTGTCTGAGTCCTGCCTACCTCACGGGGTATCTGTTGTGGGGAGGGGGAGGGAAAGGAGTTTGTAAGCCGCTCGGAGACTCAGAGTGAAGGGCCGGGTATAAATCCAATCTCCTCCTCTTCCTCTTCTTCCTCTTCCTCCTCCTTCTCCTCCTCCTCTTCTTCTTCTTCTTCTTGCTTTCAAGTGGTGTTTGATGGTTAGAAGGACCCCATCCTCCATCAAGAAAGGGGTCCAGCCTGGACTGAGCTATTCCCTGTTAAAAAAAAACCCCTGTCTTCCTTCTTCAGACACTCCCTCTGTCCTCCATGGGCAAGAGTCCAGTAGCATCTTCAAGACTAACAGAATTTGTGGCAGGCCAGGCACTTCCGTGACTCATGAAAGCTCATCGCCTGCCTCAAATTTTGTTAGTCTTGAAGGTGCTACTGGACTATTTCTGTTTTCTGTTGCTACGGACAGACTAACAGGGCTACCCATCTTGCTCTGTCTCCTTGTGCAGTTGGTTTCATGGGGCCATCACGCGAGCCGAGGCCGAGAGCCGGTTGCAGCCATGCAAAGAAGCAGGATACTTGGTGCGGACCAGCGAGACGGGCACCAGCAAGTACTCCATTGCACTGAAGTGAGTGTTTGGGAGTGGGCGGGGGAGGGTGGGAGGAGGTTAAAGCCGGGTCAGCCAGAGATGGCCAGAGGTCATGTTGCACAATGTTCAGGAGATCTGGGACGGGGTGTACTATTTTCTTTGTTAAATATAACCAGTGGTGTTGATAAGGCAACAGTGCTGGGATAGAGAGGTTTGGCTCTTTCCTTTTGCACTGTTTTCCAGATCAAGCTGACTCCCCCTCCCCATTGTTGAAGTGTTTTACCCCCCTGTGGAGCAAATAGGAGATGGGGTGGAAGTGTTGATCAGGAAAGTGGGGATGAAGCAATTGGATGTGGGAAGTGGGGCTAGGGAAGGGGTGATTTGGATCCAGGTAGTGGGGCTAGGGAAGGGGCGATCTGGATGTGGGAAGTGGGGCTAAGAAATGGGCTATCTGGATGTGGGAAGTGGGGCTAGGGAAAGGGCAATCTGGATCTGGGAAGCTGGACTAAGGAAGGGGTGATCTGGATCCACAGAGTGGGGCTAGGGAAGGGGTGATTTGGATCCGGGAAGCAGGGCTAGGGAAGGGGCAATATGGATCTGGGACACAGAACTAGGGAAGGGGCGATCTGGATTTGGGAAGCAGGGCTAGGGAAGGGGCGATCTGGATTTGGAAAGCAGGGCTAGGGAAGGGGTGATCTGGATTTGGAAAGCGGGGCTAGGGAAGGGGTGATTTGGCTCTGGGAAGTGGGACTAAGGAAGGAGCAATTTGGATCTGGGAAGCAGGGCTAGGGAAGGAGCAATCTGGATTCGGGAAGCAGGGCTAGGGAAGGTGCGATTTGGATCTGGGAAGCGGTGTTGTGCGCCAGTCAAATTGGCAGGCCCCATCCCTTTGCCTCTTGTGGCTGCATTTCTTTAAAGAGAATGTTGGGAGAACAAACAGCAAATCTTATGCAAATATATCATTTGATTGCAGGCAGCTCTCGTGCAAGTTTTTTTTTGTGGTGCCGGTTAATGCTAGGTGCTTTACACAAAACACTGGCATGTGGCAGAGGACCTGGTGTGAAGATTCTGTAGTCTGAACGAGACACAAAGGGGCAGGGAGAGAAAGTGAAGTCAGGGATGGAGTTAACCCGAAAAGCAGGGGAAGTTATCAATTATGAAAAAGGTTATGGAGCGGGAAGAAAGAGGGCCCCTGCATGCATGCAGAGTGCCATTCCCTCTCAGGGGTGTGTAAATCTACTGTTTTCTTTGTTAAATATGACCAAGGGTGTTGTCATTTTGATTACGGCAACAGTGCTGGGGTAGAGAGGTTTGGCTGTTTCTTCTTGCACTGTTTTCCAGATCAAGCTGATCCCCCCCCCAGTAGAACAGATAGGAGCCAACTAAAATGAGCATCATGCCCCATAGTGTCATTATACCACATTTGGTGTATATCTAATAAAGAGAAAAGAGGGAAAGGAGATTGGATTTATATCATGGGAGCAGCATACAATCTCCTTTCCCTTTCCCTCCCCCACAACAGGCACCCTGTGAGGTAGGTGGGGCTGAGAGGGCTCTTTCGAGGAGTGCTCCTGAGAGAACTTGTGACTGACCCAAGGTCACACCAGCAGCTGCATGTGTTACCTCTCAGCATGTACAGAGTGCCATTCTTTTTCCTCCCAGAGCAAGGGTGCCTTATCTCTGTAAACTAAGAATTCTGGGCTTCTTTCCTGAGTCTGGTGAGAGAGCTCCCGCCCCCGGCCTGACCCTTGGCCCTTTTCAATACTCACGCCTCCTCTCTCAGCAGCTTGGGAGGACTCTCTCTCCCCTCTCTGCTCCAAACCTACAAGAAGTGTCACACGACACACATGAATCTGCCTCATACCGAATCAGACCATTGACCCATCAGTGTCAGTATCGTCTACTCAGGCCGGCAGCGGCTCTCCAGTGTCTCAGGTGGAGGACTTTCCCGTCACCAGGTCCTCTTTAACTGGAGATGCCGGGGATTGAACCTGGGACCTTCTGTGTGCCATGCAGAGGCTCTTCCACTGAGCCACGGCCTCTTCGAAGAGGAAGAGGAGACGCCCCCTTCCCCCAATTTCCTTCCCACCCCTTTTGGCCTTTCTATTCCTGCTACCCGGCGCTGGCTCCCAAGCGGAGGATCGCTGGCCGGGGTGCGGCCTACGCTTCCTTCCTCAGGATGCTGAGGCCCTGCTGTTGAAACAATCGGAGCAGAGAAAGGAAGGGATTTTTAAAAAATAGTCAGAGAGGCATTGAGTGGGTAGAGGGGAAGGGCGCTAGCAAATAGCGTGCCGTCAGCCTTCTGAACGGGAAGGTGACGCCGCACCCGGCCAGCCATTCTCAGGTCCTCGTTCAGATAAAGAGGTGCAGAAGAAGTCGAAATAAGGAACAGGTTTGTACAAGTCTGCATCTCAAACCAAAACAGAAGGGGGGAAAAACAACCTTCAGAAGCGGCAAAGTTGGGAACCCAAAGGTTGGGTGTGAGGGAATTTTTTTTTTTTTAAAGAACTAAATTAAACAAAATATATGTTTTTATTTTACAAAGAGCACTAAAACTAAACTTTAAAATCATTGGCACAATCCGCCCTTGAAATGATGAATATTTGGACTAAGAAGTCCTGAATCTATAGGAGAGCCAGTTTGGTGTAGTGGTTAGGAGCGCGGACTCTAATCTGGGAGAACCAGGTTTGATTCCCCACTCCTCCACATGCAGCTGCTGCAGGGCCGGCTCGCCCACTAGGTGAGCTAGGCGCTCGCCTAGGGCGCCGGCCCTGCAGGGGCGCCAAAATGCCCCCCCCCCCGTGAAAAGCCCCCCTTCCCGCCCAGCGCTGGCAGCCCCGGCTTTTCTGGGCGCCTCGTAGCTGCGAGGTGCCCAGAAAAGCCAGCGCCACCGCTGGGAGGGAAGGGGCGAGGGTTCTAACCCCGCCCTTTCCCCGGCTCTCCTGGACACCTCACAGCTGCGAGGCGGCCAGGAAAACGGCGCTGGGCCATCTCCAGGCCCCACCGGGAGGTTGGTATCCCCGGTGGGGTGGACGCCCCAGGCTGTTCTGCCTAGGGTGCTCGGACACCTGGGGCCGGGCCGGCTGCTGGCATGACCCTGGGTCAGTCACAAGTTCTCTCAGAGCTGTTCTCTCACGAGTAGTTCTCAAGAGAGCTTTCTCAGCCCCACCTCCCTCACACTGGGTTTCTGTTGTAGGGAAGGGAAGGGAAAGGAGTTTGTAAGCCGCTCTGAGACTCCTTCGGATACTGAAGGGCTGGGTATAAAACCAGTCTCTTCTTCTTCTTTCTATGTAACCTGATACATTTCGATATTTCTAGGTCTAAAACCTTGAACCTTTCTAGGTTAAATATTTCTAGGTTAAAAAACCTTGGAGGCCTAAACAGGTTTTGTCCAGTATCAATGTGGTTCAAGTTTATCAACCTAATATATTGAATTATAGGCCCAGTTTTATTGGTTCAAGGTTTTTAACGCAGAAATATCGAAGTGTATCAGGCAATAAATTCAGAACAGATTGTGCCCATGTTTTTAAAGTATAGTTTTAGTGCACTATATAATATATAGTTTTAGTGCACTGCGCTATGAAACTGCTTTTCTAAACTATATTGTACGCCGCCCTGAGCCCTCTGGGGAAGGGCGGTATAGAAATACAAAAATAAATAATAAATACATCTATTTTGTTTAATTTATGTCCCAAAATATTTTTCCTCTCTCACCCGACCTTTGGGTACCCAACTTAGTTGCATCTTAGCATCTCATCATAAAAAACCTGGGATACCCCCCCAATATACCCTTGGCAACTGGAAGATCTTCCCTTCCAGATGTCCTAGAGTCACATCCAGACCGAAGAAGCTTAGTTCGGTCACAAGTAGTATGCCAAAGCAATGCCTCTGAACCAGGCAGGGATCATGGCTCAGTGGCAGAGCATCTGGTTTGCATGCAGAAAGTCCCAGGTTCAGTCCTCCGCAATGCTCCCTCTAAGCTGTGGAGTCTTGTGAGCAAAAATTCAATTTTGTGAGCTACCGGCACTAAAGTCGTGAGCGCGCAGTTTGGCCTACTGCATCAGTTGGTTTGCTCTGGAGCCATCCCTCCTGAGTGAAGACAGAAATGTGTGATCCGGAGGCTAAAAACTGTGAGCTAGCTCACACTAACTCAGCTTAGAGGGAACACTGGCTCGGTCTCTTCAGTTAAAAGGACCAGGCTTTAGGTGATGTGAAGGAATGTGGAAGACTTCCGCCTGAGACCCTGGAGAGCCACAGCCCTTTCTGCACTCTCCTTTTAATCCATGTTCACTGCAGTATCCTCCAAGCAATTCTACACTAAAACCGAATTCAACCTTCTTTTTAATCCAGGGTTGTTTTTTCCCCCCATTCTACACTAATATCGAGTTCAACCTTCTTTTTATTCCGAGTTTTTCCCCCCATTCTGCATTACATTACCTCCCTTCAGTAGTCAGCCCGGTTTCAGCCTGCTGTTGCCCCGGGTTATTTGGATGCTGTTTTGCCCTAGACTTAAACCGCCTTGACTTGAACACTGAGAAAATCCGGAGTGGCAGGCAGATGCAGAAAGGACCCTAGTCTGAGTAGCTCAGTGGTAGAGCATCTGCTTGGCATGCAGAAGGTCCCGGGTTCAGTCCCCGGCATCTCCAGTTAAAAGGATCAAGGGCGATTCTGCATCTAGCAATCACTCCACATTTTCTCAACACTGAAGAAAAGGTGCAGCTCAAAACCACATTCAAATACCTCAGGGCAACGCTGTACTGACTGCAAAGTCACCCCTGGATGGCCATAAATCTACGCAGAAGGTACCATAAAACCCGATTGTGACATCCTTGCTTATTGGGGAGACTGTCTCTCCTTTAATTCACACTCTGTGTACATGAACTTAGTAGATTTCGGCTGCCACCAGGAATTAAAATTCCAAATCTCTCTATTTTGGTAGAATGACCCAGTGTCTGGGTGCTTCAGAGGACTATGTGGCCCTGAGGAAGGACTGTTCTGATTTGCTGGGATAAGTTTAAACAAATACTGATCTACTTATAAGAACAAAATAGGTTTCTGGGTATTTTTGAACTGTTGTTGAAGAAAGAAAATATAACTGACAAAGCTTGGCGTCACACACACTCTCTCATACACCAAAACTCAACTCTGACAGGCTTATCTCTCTCATATATAGCCACATAGGCTGAACTCTCTTGATCATAGCCGCACAGGCTAAACTTTCTTTCTCCTAGCCACACAGGCTAAACTTTGCCTTTCTTAGCCACACAGGCTGAACTTTCAGGCTCATAGCCATACAGGCTGAACTAAACTGCTTCCTCTGTCATACAGACTCTCACAAAAACTCCCCACGCTCCTCTCTTCAAGAACACAGAATCACCTCAGAGACATCTCTCCTCCCACACTCTCAGTCATCAGCCAATCACATCACACTTGTCTCCCTCTATCACTCGCCTTAAATTTAAAGAAACACACACACCAAAACAAGAAATCATTACATCGATGAACAAAGAAAGTGAAAGCAGCATGCAAAGCAGACGGGAATTTCTGTTCCAATGTGGGTTCCGTAAAACAACAGAGGGAAAAGCCGATGCAGAATTGCCCCAAGATGGAGGTGATGTGAAAGACACCTAGCAGAGACCCTGGAGAGCTGCTGCCAGTCTGAGTAGACAATACTGGCCTTAATGGACCTACAGACTGATTCATTGTAAGGCAACTTGTGTTCACATGACCGATTATGTTCTTTCTTTGTTAATATAGCTACAAAGAAAGAATTTAATTCTGGTTCATTCCCTAACATTGCCTTCTCCACAGAGCACACCAAGGTATGTCGTGTCTTTGTGAAGAAAAGGTGATGGAACTGAGGTTTATTGGGGGTTTGAATGGTCACCCACAACCTGAATCTTGGGGCAGCTGTGCTGCTGTTTGGTCAAACAGCTAGATTTGAGTCCAGTAGCACCTTACACATTAACAAGATTTTCAAGGTATAAGCTTTCGAGGGTCAACTCTCTTGTATCTGATGAAGGGAGCTTTAACTCTTGAAAGCTTTTAACCCCCAAGACCTTGTTGGTCTCTAAGGGGCTCCTGGACTCTAATCAAAACAAATCCTGGTTTCGCAAGTTAATTGTAATCAAAAGCCATACGGGGAGGGGGATACACGGCACCTGACTCCCCCCCCGAGCTGCTGCCGGCCAGAGTAGGAGATGTCAAGAGAGGCAAGTCAGATTCCGGACTCAGCGTGAAGCTGCTTTGTCTCTTTCCTCTTCCCCAGGACCAGCCAGGGCTGCGTGCACATCATTGTCGCCCAGACGAAGGATCACAAGTACACCCTCGACCAGACGGGCGGTCTCTTCGACAGCGTCCCCGAGGTGGTGTGCTACTATTCCACCGAGAAACTGCCCTTCAAAGGAGCCGAGCACATGACCCTCCGGCACCCCGTGCCCATCCCCGGCAAGATCCACTAGCCCCCCCCCCCCCCGATGCGTCAGAAGTGGTCGGAGAAACAGGGATGGGGGTGTGCCTCTACCGCCATGTTCAACCCACAGAGCAACCATGGATCATGGCCATGCCCCCTTCCTTCACGTCAACCAGAACACTAATTTGTCACCGCCCTCTTCCCTCCCTTGCCCGAGAGTTGGGGAATTGATTCTGTTCCCCTGTTTCATGCATTTCTCTTCTAGTTTTGCTCTGGTGCCAGCAATATGGCAATTCTGTGCGCCCACCGTAAGTCACTTCCTGAGGTCACTTGCATGTGACCAATCAGACAAAAGGGGCGGGGCTAGGAAAGGGTGAAGCAAAGCTCAGTGCTCATAGGCGCTTACAATCAGTGGATTTCGAGAGCAGAGGAACATTCCTCTTCCTGCCCCAGATATTGAAGTCAACAGGACAGGGGGGGATGATTGGTTGAGCAGTGGAACAGTCTGCCTCGGGAGGTGGTGGATGCTCCTTCGCTGGACGTGTTCAAGCGGAGGCTGGACGACCATCTTTTGGGTATGTTGTAGGGATGTAGGGCTCTCTTTTGGCTGTGCTCCTGCAGTGTGCAGGAGGCTGGACTAGATGACCTGCAAGGTCCCTTCCCACTCTAACATTCTATGATTCTGTGATTTCACTCCACCCCAGTGTTGTCACTTAAGTTCCCTGCTTTATTTTTTTCATATGTAAATGTGAGCTAGCCCAGGCTAGCTTGACCTCACCAGATCTCGGAAGCTGAGCAGGGTCAGCCCTGGCTGTTATTTGGATGGGAGACCTCCAAGGAAGTCCAGGGTTGCTACGCAGAGGCAAGCAAAACCGCCTCTGAACATCTCTTGCCTTGAAAACCCCACAGAGTATCCATAAGTCAGCTGTGATTTGAGGGCAAAAAAGAAGAAGAGAAGAGATTGGATTTATACGCCCGCCCTTAGCTCGAAGTCTCAAAGTGGCTTAACAATCCCCTTTCCCTTCCCCTCCCCACAACAGACACCCTGTGAGGTGGGTGGGGCTGAGAGAGCTTTTTCGAGAACTCCTCCTGAGAGAGCAGCTCTGAGAGAACTTTGTGACTGACCCAAGGTCACACCAGCAGCTGCAAGTGGAGGAGTGGGGAATCAAACCTGGTTCTCCCAGATTAGAGTCTGCGCACTTAACCACGACACCAAACTGTGTGTGACTGGTAATTGGGGTACCATTGGGGGGGCTCACTCCATCCCTGGAGTTTTCCAAGTTGATCTTGGTGTTTAGTCACGCCGGCCACATGACCACGGAAACGTCTTCGGACAGCGCTGGCTCTTCGGCTTTGAAACGGAGATGAGCACCGCAATCCTAAAGTCAGATTCGACTGGCTTTCGAGCAAGGGAACCTTTACCTTTACCTTTTACCTTGAAGCAGGAATTTCTGAATACTCTTTTCGATGTGAGGGGTTGGGGAGGGAGGAACTTCTTTTTGGCTGCCTGCCCAGTAGCAAGCAGTTTTTCAAATCCCTTGACAACAGTATGATTTTAGGTTCTCGATTGTTCAATATATATTGGGTTCAATGTAAAAAAAATCAATTGCCTTGGAAGCACCGAAGCATTACGCTGTTATCACCAGTCCTCCATGGTTTCCTGATTAAGGGGAATATGCTGTTCAAACTACAAAGCTGACCTGACTCCAACGGTAACCAGAGAAAGAAATTTTACGTACAAAAACAGAAGCACATCTTACATGACATATTCATGTAGGTACATTTAACTTACTGTGAACAAATCACCTTCCGGAAAGGTTAACTTGCTACGGCTCCAAGCCCAGGTAAGACAGAGAAGGAGAGAGGTCCCATATAAGATGAAATACAGAAAGCAAAAGCAAGGCCCAGAGAGGCTCAACATCTAACCAATGAGAGGGGTGGGGCCAACTGCCCTGGGTACACCCCCCCCCATGAGAGGATTATCTTAACCCTTTCCCTCCCAGATCCCCTTCCATGCAGAGTTAAAATATCCAACAGTATTTTCTTTCTCTCTCTCTCTCTCTCTCTCTCTCTCTCTCTCTCTCTCTCTCTCTCTCTCTCTCTCTCTCTGGAGGCTAATAAATTGTGAGCTAGCTCACACTAACTCAGCTTAGAGGGAACACTGCAGGAGAGTTAGGGTAGAAGTGAGAAAACAGTTGAGGGAGGGGTTGCAGCCGTGCCCCAGGCCCCAGAATGAGGGTCTGGGTGGAAGGTCATCCCCCCCCTGTTGTATTATGGTCTTGACTTGCTTGTGAATCAGGAGCGCATAGAACAATTGTATTGGTAATGGAGACAAGTGTTTAGTCAAAAAAGACGTGGTGGGCAGCCCACCTGTGGCTGCTAGTCCTCTGTGGTGGAACCAGCCACGGACTAATTTGAGAATCTGCCTTCATAGAACAATTCCTCGGGATCCCTGCCTGGCGGCCATGACAGGCGTCCAAATGGTTTCAGTGCCTGGCAACCAGTCGGAGGGTTGTGGAAGGGGGCAGTGTCCCGGAAGGAAAAAGAAAAGGCATCATCGACTTACAGGAAGTCCTTACGATATAGTTCCTGGCTACCTGGAAGTGACAGATGGTAGCTCTAGGAATCGTCAGAAATTCTGTGGTAAAGCCATGGGCTTGGCAGCTCTATTTAGGGGTGAAGTATAGACATGCTCCGTGTCTAGCTGGAGTCCCTTCTTAATTGTGGATGGTGGCTCCTAGACTAGTCTCTGCAGGGTATCCTAGGCTTTAAAGCATATGAAAGTTACTGGCTCAGCAGCAGAGCCTCTGCTTGGCATGCAAAAGGTCTCCGGTTCGGTCCCCGGCATCCCCCGCTAAAAGGACCCGATAGGAGTTGATGTGAAAGAACTCCGCCCGGAGAGCTGCTGCCAGTCAGAGCAGACAATGCAGACCTCAGTGGAGTGGCCTGACTCAGTAATAGGCAGCTTTATGTGCTCAAGTGGATTGTAGCAGATGAGAGTGTTGCAATAAAATTTTATCTTTAACCGTCCGCGATCATCAGAGCTTCTGTGGAGAGGCTGGCAGAAGCCAGGAGTGTGTGCGCTTCCTGTAATTCCGCCCACAGGGAAAATACAACACAAGATAATTTGTATTGAGAGCTCCAGTATTTGGCAGAGAAGGAGAGGGAGCTCAGGTTTGCTCTGGTGCAGGATTGACCTCGTAGTCCTTACATCCAGCAAGGGCCAGTTGCCTGCTTCAGGGTGCAGACCTCTAAAATTCTAGCAAAGTTCTCTGTGGTTTGGGGAGGGGCTGCGGCTCAGTGGCAGAGCATCTGCTTGGCAGGCAGAAGGTCCCAGGTTCAAGCCCTGTCATCTCCAGTTAAAAGGACCACACAGTAGGTGATATGGAAGACTTCGACCTGAGACTAAACATTAGGAAGAACTTCCTGACAGAGCGGTTCCTCGGTGGAACAGGCTTCCTCGGGCGGTGGTGGGCTCTCCTTCATTGGAGGTTTCCAAGCAGAGGCTAGATGGCCATCCGACAGCAATGCTGATCATGAGAGAGGAGGGCAGGAAGGGTTGCAGCCTTCCTTAGTTCTCGTGGCCCTTTCTTACACGCCCAGGGAAATGCCGATCGCCGCTTTGGGGTCAGGAAGCCATTCCTCTCCAGGTCAGCTTGGCCACGGACCCTGGAAGGTATTTTACCATCTTCTGGGTATAGAGCAGGGGTCGCGGGGGTTGAGGTAGTTGTGAATTTCCTGCATTGTGTTGTTTGGGTTCTCAGTAAGTCCTCATGTGGTCAAACTGGCACAGACACAAATTGAGATAGATTCAGGTGGGTGGTTGTGTTGGTCTGAAGCAACAGAACAAAGTTTGAGTCCATCGGCGCCTTTAAGACCAACAAAGTTTTATTCTGGGTATAAGCTTCCGTGGGCAGGCACGCTTCAGATACATTGAGCTGAGCTTGGCCTCGCTCTAATCATCCCATGGCAGAATTCAAGTCTTCTGTGGATACGGAGTATCGACCACCATGGGCAGGAAGAAGAAGAGGAGATTGGATTTATACCCCGCCCTTCACTACTCAAAGGAGTCTCAGAGCGGCTTACAAACTCCTTTCCCTTCCCCTCCCCACAACAGACACCCTGTAAGGTAGGTGGGGCTGAGAGACTCTCTTGAGGACTGCCCTTTGAGAGAACAGCTCTGAGAGAACTTGTGACTGACCCAAGGTCACACCAGCAGCTGCATCCGGAGGAGGAGGAAGAAGAGATTGGATTTATACCCCATCCTTCACTCAGAGTCTCAGAGCAGCATTACAATCTTTCCCTTCCCCTCCCCACAACAGACACCTTTGAGGTAGGTGGGGCTGAGAGAGCTCTCCCGAGAACTGCCCTTGAGAGAACACCTCTGAAAGAACCTGTGACTGACCAAAGGTCACACCAGCAGCTGCATGTGGAGAAGTGGGGAATCAAACCTGGTTCAGATTAGAGTCCACTCTCTTAACCACTACACCAAACTGGAAGTGGTTGAGTTTTGGACTGGGAATGATGGAAACAACAGGCATGTCTGCCATGTTCCTGATACCTTTCTGAAGCAGCTACCTGAAGTTGTACCATGGCTCCCTGACAAGCCTCCTCCTAGCATCAAAATGGCTTCTCATTTTGTGTCACAATGTCCCGGCCATTTCCTGGCATGGCGGAAGCCACTAGGCGGAGAGCCTGTGAAGAAAATTTTCCCTCACGTTTTTTTCAAAAGAAGAAAGAAATGGCCCGTCACATGAGCTAGCATGCAGCATGTTAAAATTCACGGGTCAGGTCGCCTACTGAAGTTTGTATCGCCCCTCTCTTCCTCTTTTTGAAGCAACTGGGTATGATTGCTTGGGCAGGAAGAGCGCATGAGAAAGGCAAAAAAAAGAAAAACCCTGCTGGAATTGTTTCAGCTTCCTTTAAAAGAAAAAATTCTTCCTTTCCTCAGAGGTCAGGCCTCAACTACACAGGGACGCAAAATTCCCAAGCTGGGACACAATTGCCTACCCCATCTGCTAGCCACAAGAACTGTATTCCTTGATTCCACAGAGAAATGGGTGGGCAAAATGGATTTGTGAGGTAGCAAAAGAAGATACTGGATTTATACCCCACCCTTCGCTGCCCGAAGGAGTCTCAGAGCAGCTTACAATCTCCTTCCCCTCCCCACAACAGACACCCTGTGAAGGAGCTGGGGCTGAGAAAGCTCTTTCGAGAACTGCTTGTGAGAGAACAGCTCCGGGAGAACTTGTGACTGACCCAAAGTCACACCAGCAGCTGCATGTGGAGGAGTGGGGAATCAAACCCAGTTCTCCCAGATTAGAGTCTGCATTCCTAACCACTACACCAAACTGGCTCTGAAGGGTGCTCAGTCCACCCAACTTTGCATCCAGAAGATGTGACATTGGAATTTTCCATGCCGGGGGTCCCCGTGAAGGTGCTCGAGGGCACCATGGCCCTCACCAGCACCTTTCCTGACGTCCCCCAAATGTTTTAAGAAAGTGGATGGTGCCAGGTGGGGCTTTTGCTGGGCAAGGCTTCTGATTGGCCATTGAAGATTTGATTGGTTGCACAAATTATTAGAAAACATTGTTTCAGCAGCAGCTGCCACCACAGCACAAGGATCCCCACTGCGTGTCTGAGAGTAAGCCGCAGCAGCCATTTTGTGGCTGGCTCCGCCTTCTGCAGCAGCCATTTTGTGACTGGCTCAGCCCCTGTAGCAGCCATTTTGTGGCCATGCTCACAACGCTGTGTCAGAATTCCAAAGGCGCCCACAGGCTCCAAAAGGTTGAGGACTGCCATTCTACATTCAGGGAAGTCTTTCTACAGAGATTTATCGACTGTGGAGTCCCCAAATGTCAGTCGCACGACCCTGGTGTAACACAAAGGATTCTGGGACTGCTTCTCCATGGGGATTTTCCTTCCACATAGAAAGCAGGATGCCAGCAGGGACTTAAAGGCCTCTAGAAGAAGAAGAGAAGAGATTGGATTTATACCCCGCCCTTCACTGCCCAAAGGGGTCTCGGAGCGGCTTACAAACTCCTTTCCCTTCCCCTCCCCACAACAGACACCCTGTGAGGTAGGCGGGACTGAGAGAACTTCTGACAGAAACTGTCCTTGAGAGGACAGCTGTGCCAGAGCTTGTGACTGACCCAAGGGCACATCAGCAGGTGCAAGTGGAGGAGTGGGGGAATCAAACCCGGTTCTCCCAGATTAGAGTCCGCGCACTTAACCACTACACCAAGTTGGCTCTAAAGGGCCTTTTCCTCTTTCCTTGATGTACAGCACAGCTCAATGGGAGAAGGGGTGGTGGTTCTGGCTGTAGGGTTGCCAGATCCGGGTTGGGAAATACCTGGGGTTTTAGGGGGTGAGCCTGGTGGGTGGGGTTTGGGGAAGATAAAGAGACCTCTCAGCAAGGTGCCATGTCATAGGGTCCACTTTCCCAATGCAGCCATTTTTCCCAGGGGAAGGGATTTTGGTCATTTGGAGATTAACTGAAATAGTGAAAGAGTAATGAGCATGTGGAATTCAGTGGCACAGGAAGTGGAGGCAGCATAGATAGTTTCAAGAGTGCATTGGAAGAAGAAGAAGAAGAAGAAGAGCTGTTTTTATACCCTGCTTTTCACTACCTGAAGGAGTCTCAGAGCGGCTGACAATGGCCTTCCCTTCCTCTCTCTACAACAGACACCCTGTAAGGTAGGTGGGGCTGAGAGCTCTGTAGGATTGCCCAGGGAAACCCCCGCTCGATGGGTCCGTTATCCACCCTCCCGGATCGGGCCGCTGGGGGGAACCCCACCCCCAAAGTGCCGGGATCACGGAGACGGGCACGTTGTGGGGGGGGGACACACTATCATTTGAGGTAAAATGCTATGGTTTTTGCCTCGAATGATAGTGGTCCCGCCCCCAATGTGCCGGACGCGATGACGTCACCTGGCGTGCGTGCTTTGCACGTGCGCAAAAGAACTCCCGGATGGGACGCAGGACTCCCCCGCTATTACATAGGTAGTACTTGGTAGCCCTAGAGTTCTGAGACAGCTGTGACTGACCCAAGGTCACCCAGCTGGCTTCATGTGGAGGAGAAGTGGGGAATCAAAGCCAGTTCTCCAGATTAGAGTCCTGCCGCTCTTAACCCCGACACCAAACTGACCCTATGGAGCAGAGGTCCCTGAGTGGCTGTTAGCCACAAGGTATAGAGGGAACATTCTGTCTGGGGCAGTGATGCTCTGTCTCTTGGTGCTTTGGGAGTGCAACTAGTGGGAGGACTGTCTGGAGTTCTGGCCCCACCGGTGGACCTCCCGATGGCACCTGGGCTTTGGCCACTGTGTGACCCAGAGTGTTGGACTGGGTGGGCCACTGGCCTGATCCAACATGGCCTCTCTTATGTTCTTGGTGTTGAGGGGGGGCAACAGAGAGAGGGTTCCCTCACCTGTTCCAATAGTGCTGGTTGCTGGTGCCATGTCAGGGTCATTTTCTCTCCCCCAACCCTGATTCACAGATTTGCACAAGGTCTGTTGTTGCCCCCACTGGTCTGCTCTGAAACGCTGGACGCAGACCGGGAGCCGGGTCGACGTGGGCCTGCGCGTCGGGAGAAAGCCGGCCGCGGAAGTCTCTGGCCAGAAAAGGAAGATCCTGCCAGGGGCTGAAGTTCTACCTGGAGCCCCGCCGGAAAAAAGAACAGGAAGCCCTGCCCTGCTCAGGGTGCCGGTGGATGTCCCTCCCCTGTTGATTGTGGCCCTAGTTAGGAAAGGACTATACCATGTAAACCGCTCTGAGACCCTCGGGGTCTGAGCAGTATATAAGCTGAAACAATAAATAAATAAATAAAAACCCAGAGGCAGGTTCAAATCCCACTCTGACATGAAAGTAACTGTGTGACTTTGGGTCATGCACTTTCTCTCTCAGCCTAGCCTCCCTCACAGGGATAAAATGGTTGCAAGGATAAAATGGTGGGTGGGAGAGGGATGTCGTAAGCTGCTTTCAGTCCCCATTGGGGAGAAAATGGGTTATCAATAAATCAATTGGTAGGCAGGTCGAGCCAAATATCCATAAACTAGGCTCCCTGTCAGTCTCTTAAGGTGGCGTGACCAACACTCAGCACGGCTGGGTCAATACTGCCTCCCTGTGGCAATACTGTGGATTGCAGGGGAAAACAGGAAGGCGATAGGAGCGAATGGACTGGCTTGCATGAATACCAACAAGCATTATGAAAACGGTTTGTCCACCAAAGGCAAGTTCATCATCATTAAGGGCCTAGAAAACTGCTTTCATATATTGCCCCAGCAGTCCTTCTAGCTTCCTACTTCTCTGCTGGGCAGTGAATGTAAGATCAGGAGAAACTTCCCGACTGTTAAGAGTGGTTGAGCAGTGGAACAGTCTGCCTCGGGAGGTGGTGGATGCTCCTTCGCTGGACGTTTTCAAGCGGAGGCCGGATGACCATCTTTCAGGTATGTTGTAGGGCTCTCTTTCAGCTTTGCTCCTGCAGAGTGCAGGGGGTTGGACTAGATGACCTGCAAGGTCCCTTCCAACTCTTAACATTCTATGATTCTATGATTCTATGATTTCAGGCTGAGAGCAGTCTTTTCCAACACCAGAGATCCTTCAACAGCCAGGGGATGCCAGAGGCTGAACTTGGGGTAGGGTTGCTACTTGCTAGTGTCTGGGCAGGCCCGTAGCCAGGATTTTGTGGCTTGTGGGGCAGATTTTTTCCTGGTGGGGCCGAAGACCTCAGTGCAGAAAGAAAAGCCATTTAGCCAATAGAAAGCTGTGGCCAGGATAGAGCTCTACATTTCAAGCCGTCAGCCACTTTAGACGACGGTTCTCAGCTGCTGCAGATTAATCATTTCTGCCAGCCTAAGCAACAATCCTGCTAACCAGCCGGCAGGTGGGGGTGATGACTTCTATAGTCAAGAAAGCCAAGACTTAGGCAGAAAAACTCTCTTAAAGGAGGCCAGTTTCTTGACACAGAGTTAGAAGGGATCCTAGAGGTCACGTACTCCAACCCCCTTGCTCCGTGCAGGAACCAGTCAACTACAGCACCCCACTCTGCTTAAAGGAGCACATGCCTTTAAAAAATATTTTTAAATGACTGGAGAAAAGCGTTTACAGGAGAAATTCTTGTGGGGCTGTGCCTTTAAGAAAGGGGCCCCCACTGTAGCTAAGGGCCTGACTCCAAGTGGTTCCTGGAGATCTCCCAGAATTACAACTGGTCTCTGGGTAAAAGAGATCAGTCCCCCCTGCAGAAAATGGCTGCTTTGGAAGGTGGACACTATCACATTATACCCTGCTGAGAGTCTCACGTCCCCAAACCTCACCCTTCCCAGGCTCCACTCCTCAAAATCTCCAGGAATTTCACAATCCACAGCTGGTAACCCAGTAGGCTTGCCAACCTCCAGGTGGTGGCTGGAAATCCGGGATTACAACCAATGCTCCCTCTAAGCGGTGGAGTCTTGTGAACAAAAATTCTACTTTGTGAGCTCCTGGCGTTAAAGCTGTGAGCGAGCCATTTGGCTACTGCTCAAATTAACTTGCTCTGGAGCCATCCTTCCTGAGCTAAGACAAAAATCTGTGAGCCGGAGGCTAAAAAACTGTGAGCCGGAGGCTAAAAAACTGTGAGCTGGCTCACACTGACTCAGCTTAGAGGGGACACTGGTTACAACTGATCTTCGGATGCGAGAGATCAGTTCCCCTGGAGAAAATGGCCGCTTTGGAAGGTGAGCTCTGTGTTATTATATACCCCATTCAAGTCCCTCCCCAAACCCCGCCCTCCTCAGGTCCCCAAAATAACTAGGTATTTCCCAGCTCAGAGCTGGCAACCATATGACCCAGATTTGGGACCGTCTGCATTGTGCTATCCATTTATATCCCTCTTTTCCTCAGAGGAGGTCGGCATGGCGGATGTGTTTCTCCCCTGCCTCCATTTTGTACTCTGTGAGGTAAATTAGGGCGAGAGTGAGTGAATGGCCCCACCTCCCCCAGTGCATCTCATGGCCGAATGAAGAAGAGGAGGAGGAGATTGGATGTATACCCCGCCCTTCACTACCCAAAGGAGTCTCAGAGCAGCTTACAATCTCCGTTCCCTTCCCCTCCCCACAACAGACACCCTGTGAGGTGGGTGGGGCTGAGGGAGCTCTGACAGAAACTGCTCGTTTTCACGAACAGCTGTGCCAGAACTATGGCTTGCCCAAGGTCATCCAGCAGCTGCATGTGGAGGAGTGGTGGGAATCAAACCTGGTTCTCCCAGATTAGAGTCCACGCACTTAACCACCACACCAAACTGGCTCTCTGGGGATTTGAACCCAGACTCTTGTTCTGCCTCACCTCACTGGCAGGCACACTGCTGTTTGTTCCAGCACTGGACCACTGTACTTTCCCGGGCCTGAACGGGCTATTATTTTCATATGCAAAGTGAAAGACTGTAGATTCAGGTGGGTACCCGTGCTGATCTGGAACAACAGAACAAAGTTTGAGCCCAGTGGCACCTTTAAGACCAACAAAAGTTTAATTCTGCTGGGTGTAAGCTTCCATCTACATGCACACTTCTTCAGATCCAACAGACTTCCTCAGGCCTTACATATAGGTAGAGAGAGGCCGGGGGGGGCGGGGGGTTAGTTGCCAGTTAGAGTCAAGATGCATAAGTAACTGAGCGATAAAAGTATAGCTAAATTTGGAGTAAGATTGGATTGCCAACTGCCTTAATCCAATTTTAGCAAGGGGCTTTCAAGGCTAGGGAGAAGCAGAGGGGGTTTTCCATGGCCTTCCTCTGCGGCATCTTCCTTGGTGGTCCCTCATCAAAGTTCCAACCCTGCTTAGCTTCCAACATGTAATGACCCCAGCAAGGGGCTTTCAAGGCAAGTGAGAGGCAGAGGTGGTTTGCCATGGCCTTCCTCTGCAGCAACTTCTTTGGTGGTCCCTCATCAAAGTTCCAACCCTGCTTAGCTTCCAACATATAATGACCCCAGCAAGGGGTTTTCAAGGCAAGTGAGAGGCAGAGGTGGTTTGCTTCTCTGCAGAGTCTTCCTTGGTGGTCTCCCATCCCAGTGATCCTGCTTAGCTTCCAAGATCAGGTGAATTTGGGTTATACCATGCCACCTTTCTTCCCGACTCAGTGTCATATTGCGCCATAAAAATCAGTCCCCATGGGCAAGAGCCTACATATGCCTACTTGGAAGTAAGTCCTATCCCCCATCTACCGGCAATTTTCCTTGTTATTCCTTCATTTTTAGACCAATCGTTTCCTGGTGCGTTGTTTTTTTTCCACGAACGCCCTCCCCAAGTCTCAGGCATTCCTGAACTGGTGGTTAGATCATGATGGGTACCCGCGTTAGTCTGTCTGCAGCAGTCGAAAAGAGCAAGAGTCCAGTAGCACCTTCAAGACTAACAGAATATGTGGCAGGGGAGGAGCTTTGGTGAGCAGTGACTCACGAAAGTTCCTACCCTGCTACATATCTTAGTCTTGAAGATGCTACACATCTGTTAGTCTTGAAAGTGCTGCTGGTCTCTTGCTCTTTTCTGTTGCTGAATCATGTTAGAGGTGGGCATAGCTACCTTCTTTTTTTACTTTGTGGCTAGCTCAAGTCGCTCCCTCCGTTTTAAATAGTTATTGTTTTTGAGTGTAATGCCAATTGTATAAAAAATGATTTAAAAAAAGAAAAAGAAAAATGAGCAGTGGTGTGGGCTGGCTAGAAAAGGAAAAGCAGTATTTTTTCAAGGCTTAAAAAGAATTACAAATCAGGTCTTTTTTTTAAAAAAGAGAGAGAGAGAGAGAGAGAGAGAGAGAGAGAGAGAGAGAGAGAGAGAGAGAAGATAACAGTGAAAAGATTGAAATGCACCAGGTTGCCAAAAAAACATTGTCTGTGTTTTTGTCATCATAGTAATTCCAGAACAGACAGCTGGTAGGGAAGCTATGCATGTTGCAATACCACCATGATGGCATTGTTTGGATGGGGCGACCGTGACTGAGGTGGCAACAATTTAATAAACAAAGGGTATTACTCACTGTGAAGAGGAAAGGACATTTTTTAAGTGTTTTCCTTTGTCCTCCCGTCATATGGTAACATCCTTGTGTTGCAATCATACAACAGCGCTCGAGATAAACAAGTTCAAGAGCCATCAGTATGGTGGGAAACCCAGGTTTGGGGGGGGGCATATTGGCACAGATTTCAGCTACGTGTATTTTTACCACCATGAGTGCAGTTTGAATTTTCTGCAAGTGGCAGATTTTTGAGGGGTGGGGGCGTTGTTAAATGTTTGTTGGTTTTAGTTCAGTGATTGATTTATTTTTTACCACCAGAGGTGCAGTTTGAATTTTCTGCATCGGGTACCAACTGGCGGTTAAGCCCTATTATCGACCCACCAAGCCTGAGAGAGTCTTCTCGCCCTGGGGAGGGGCCGTGGCTCAGTGGAAGAGCAGCTGCATTGCATGCAGGAGGTCCCAGGTTCAATCCCTGGCATCTCCTGTTAAAAAGGACCAAGTAGAAGCTGATGCAAAAGACCTGCACCTGAGGACCCTAGAGAGCTGCTGCCAGTCTGAGTGGACTGTACTGACCTTGATGGACCCAGGGTCTGAGCCACTTTAAATCCAGGTAGGACAGTCATGTTGGTCTGAAGCAGTTGAACAAAAGTTTGAGTCCAGCGACACCTTTAAGACCAACAAAGTCAGTTTGGTGTAGGGGTCAGGAGTGCAAACTCTTAATCTGGGAGAACCGGGTTTGATCTCCTCTCCTCCACATGCAGCTGCTGGTGTGACCTTGGGCCAGTTGCAAGTTCTCTCAGAGCTGTTCCCTCAAGAGCAGTTGTCTCAGAGCTCTCTCAGATGCATGCAAGTGCGGATTTAATCACCAAGCTGCGTCCCCTAGATCAGTCTTTCCCGGCCTGTGGGGTTGGGAGCCAAAAGTGAGCAGTGAAGCCTATGGAAGTGACCCGCTGGCTGGCCCTCCCTAATGGGCACCCCTGCCCCTTCCCTTGGCTCCCTCTTGCATTTTGGGAACCAAGATCTGACCCTGAAAGAATTATCGTATGGCATTCTGTGTAGTATAGCCAGGAGATCCTAAGATTGTCCGGCAGCCTGGAATTCTAGCTCTTCTAGATGGCGAGCTAGACTGGTCTTGGGGGCTGAGCGAGCTCTGAAAGAGCTGTGACTGACCAAAGGTCACCCGGCTGGCTTCATGTGGAGGAGTGCGGCATCGAACCCGGTTCTCCAGATTTGAGTCCATCGCTCTTAACCACTACACCATGCTGGCTGTCATCTGGCCCTGGAAACAGGACCTTTCATGTCGTATATTGGTATTTGTTCTTCCCTGCATATACATATTGATCAAGTAAAACATATCCAGATGGTTACTAGAGTTTCTCAGACTCTTTTGGGGGGGTGGTATTAGAGGGAGTAATGGAGAAAGAGAGGGTGGTCAAAGGCTGGGAGGTAACCTCCGTATGCAAAGGCAGCGTATGTTGGTTGGGGTTCGTGGTAGGGGCAGCTGCGCGCTTTGTGTGATGCTTAGCCACTGCAGAACATCTGCTTAGCCACTGTCGAAAATGGGACGCTGAACTAGACGTGTGCCAAGGTCATAGTTTGCCTAGGGTGCCAGAAAAACAGTTCGGGTCAGCACCGGGTGGGTCCCTCTACCAAGCAGTTTTGACATTTTGGTCCCCATAGCAAAAAGGTGGGGCACAGCTGCCCTAGACAGAAGTCAAAATGCCACCAGTTAGTCAGAAGGAGTTGTCAAACCGCAGGTAATCTGTTAATTGGCCAAAACCCGCCCCCTTTTTGTTTTTTCTCTGGGTTATAATTGAAGTCTCAGCCCAACACATAAGAGACTGGGGGGTGCTGGGGTGGCAGTAGTAGGAGGGCTTCTAGTGTCCTAGCCCCACTGCTGGACCTCCTGATGGCACCTGGTATATTTTGGCCACTGTGTGACAGAGTGTTGGACCGGATGGGCCATTGGCCTGATCCAACATTGGCTTCTCTTATGTTCTTATGTTCTTAGACCGTAAGAGAAGCCACTTTGGATCAGGCCAGTGGCCCTTCCAGTCCAGCACTCTGTGTCACACAGTGGCCAAAACCCAGGGGCCATCAGGAGGTCCACCAGCAGGGCCAGATCTCAAGAAGCCCTCCCACTGTGGCCCCCCAAACACCAAGAACATAGCATAAGAGACCGTAAGAAAAGCCATGCTGGGTCAGGCCAGTGGCCCATCCAGTCCAACACTCTGTGTCACACAGTGACCAAAAACCCAGGTGCTGTCAGGAGGCCCACCAGCGGGGCCAGAACTCCAGAAGCCCTCCCACTGCTGCCCCCCAAGCACCAGGAATACAGAGCATCACTGCCCCAGACATAAGAACATAAGAGAAGCCATGTTGGATCAGGCCAGTGGCCCATCCAGTCCAACATTTTGTGTCCACACAATGGCCAAAAGTCCAGGGGCCATCAGGAGGTCCACCAGCAGTCCCCGAATTCCAGGAGCCCTCCCACTGTTGCCCCCAAAGCACCAAGAATACAGACCATCACTGCCCCAGACAGAGTGTTCCCTCTATCCCTTGTGGCTAAGAGCCATTGATAGACCTCTGCTCCGTACATTTATCCATAAGAACATAAGAGAAATCCTGTCCCTTCCACCCCATTCCCCAAAGCCCATCTCCGTTGCACCAGTTCCCCTTCTCCAACGCAGACTTCCTCTGGCCAAGCCTGCGACTTAACGCATTTCTTGTTTTTTCTTTACCCAGCCTTCCCCAATTTACATGGGTTTCCCTTCATCAGTTTGAACACTGGGTTTTTTTCACCCCCCTTCTTCTTCTTCTTTTTTTCTTCTTCTTCTTAGCATAAGGAACCGCCGACAACTCAGCTTTTGGGGTTTTTTAAAGTCAAAAACAAAGACGACACTCTATAATTGGAGCTGTTTTAGGGAACTAACCCCTTGCAACACGGCCCGGTTTGGAGAAGTCAGCGGAGCTGCGTCGCTTTAGAGGAAAGCCAGTCCGTGCACGTTCTCACGGCACTTTTAGGAAGCAAAGAGGCAGGAAAAACAACTTTTTGTTGTCGTTGTGATTGCTTGGATCGGTCGGGTCAGAGAGTGGCCCCGGAGGGTGGGAGCCGCAGCCTTATTCCGTGGCTCTACCAGGACACAGCAGCTCAGCATCCCACCCACCCGCCACCACGATCCACTCTTAAGGTCCCCTTTTAGTCAAACGTGCCCCTTCGCCACTTCATAGGGTTGAAGAAGAAAGGGGGAGCCGCACCAAGGCAAAACGACGAAGAAGAAACGAAATCCTAGAATCACACAGAGTTGGGAGGGGCCATACAGAGGCCATCTAGTCCAGCCCCCCTGCTCAGTGCAGGATCGGCCGAGAGCATCCCTGACAAGGGTTTGCCCAGCCGCTGCTTAAAGACTGCCAGTGAAGGGGGAGCTCACCACCTCCCCAGCCAGCCCATTCCACTGTTGCACAAAACTTACAGTCAAAACGTTTTCCCCAATATCCAGCCGCTCCCTTCCCGCCCTTAATTTCAACCCATTCTTGCGAGTCCTCTCCTCTGCTGCCAGCAGCAACTGCTCCCCGCCCTCCTCTGAGTGACAGTACGCAATAAGAGAATCACAGCTCCGAAGATCCAAATACAGAAGAAAAAGCAAGCGGTATGCTAGCGCTATATGAAATCAATGCTCAAAACACATGGAAAAAACTTTATAATACTGATATCAAACCATGTCTAAATGACAACGATGCAATGAAGAAGGAAAGGAGGTCCAGAGAAGTGCAGGTTGATGAAGTTTTCCGGAATACAAATTCGTTTCGACTGGCTTCATCGGAACAGGACCTCATGAGACAATAAGATGTCTTCTTGAGTTTCGCAGCAAAGGATCGTATCACTTCATAAAACTCTCATCGCGTGCTTTAGTGCTGTATTCTGCAGCTGCAGTGAAATATTCCAAAGAGACATTCAGGAAGGAGGGCACAAAAGCCTTTCCGAACGCCCTCCGTTCATCTGTCCTGTTCCGATGAAGCCAGTCGAAATGAATTTGTATTCCGGAAAACTTCATCAACCTTCACTTTTCTGGACCTCTTTTCCTTCTTCATCGTATCATTGTCATTTAGACATGGTTTGATATCAGTATTATAAAGTTTTTCCCATGTGTTTTGAGCATTGATTTTGTATAGCGCCAGCATACAGCTTGCTTTAAGTGACGGCCCTTCAGAGACTTCAAGACAGCCATCCTGTCCCCCCTCAACCTCCTCTTCTCCAGACTGAACATTCCCAAGTCCCTCAGCCTTTCCTCCCAGGGCTTCTTGGTCTCCTATGGTGCAGAGGGATAAGATTCTTTAATAATCAGGGGGAGTCTACTTGCAGGTTCTTTTTCGTTCCATTCCCAAGTACGGTGCCAAGCTCACTCTAGTTGTCTGAACTCCCACTTCATTTCCCTTAAAAGGTAAAGGTAAAGGTTCCCTTGCTCGAAAGCCTGTCAAATCCGACTCTAGGGTTGCGGTGCTCATCTCCATTTCAAAGCCGAAGAGCCAGCGCTGTCCAAAGACATTTCCGTGGTCATGTGGCCGGCGTGACTAAACACCAAGGCACACGGAACCCTTAGCCCCAAGGTATACCAAAGGGCTAATTTGGAGCAGGAGCGAAGAGGACATCATCTCATCAATGGCCTCCGAAAGGTGATTATGCCAGTCATCCGTCAACACGTCTAACGAGTCACCAGGGAGTACTGGATCCCACAGCGCATTCTGGAAACCAGTTGGATCCATAAGTCTGCACGGGCAAGCATAAATCCACTCATTGACTATGCCGGGGGGGGTGGGACCAGCACGTCCAGATGGGCCTTCAGGGCAAAGTGGTCTGACGATGGCACTCTGTCCGTAGAGATCCGGCCAACATTTACACCTACCACAGAGATCAGATCTAGCATGTAGCCTGCCTGATGTGTGGGATCTGATACAACTGGGTAGAGTCCTAGTGATACCATGGAGGCAACTTGGTCAGAAGAAGAAGAGGTGGCGGTGGTGGCAGCAGCAGCAGAAGAAGAGGCAGAACAGAAAGAAGAAGAGGAGGAAGAGGAGACAGAAGAAGAAGAAGAAGAAACTGGATTTATACCCTGCCCTTCACTACCTGAAGGAGTCTCAGAGTGGCTTTCGTTTTCCTAAATGCTTTGATGTGTTGCAGAGACCTGTTGTTTTGCTTTATTTCTGTAGAGGGGTATGTGTAGTTGACCGTTATTTCTGGTGGGTAAATGCCGTGGGGTGATTGGGCCCTGAGCTTTAGTGCCATTGCTTGGAAACAATATATCTGCAATCTCTGCACTTTCACCTTCAGTCCTAACAAAGCTCATGTTCAGTATGGTATTCTTCAGCGTCTCAGTAAACGAAACTTTCTTCGAAGTGAGTGGTGTTGAGAACTGATGTAACCAGGATTCTGACAGTTGAACGCCTTCATTATGCTGTATGCTAATTGCCTGCTCACCCTCTACCTATATACATACGGACTGGCAACTTCCATTTCACCGTTTCTGAGGAAGTGTGCGTGTACACGAAAGCTTACGCCTTGAGTAAAACTTCATTGGTCTTAAAGGTGCCGTGGGACTCGAACTCTGTTCAGCAGTTTTAAGGTCTTGCCAGAATGTCCCTCAAAGGCCAAATGGGGGAGCGAGTCACAATCTGTATCGCCACTGATTCTAGCGGCACCTAGGCCTGGCTCACATCGTAAACGAAGCCAAACAAAAGGAAGTTCTTCTTCACTCGAAGAGGAAATAAATTGTGGGATCCACTGCCAGTGGGACGCAGAGACGGCTGCAAGTGCTGGAAAGGAGGAACAGAGTCACAGATCGGATTGCCAGCCTCCGGGTAGTGACCAGAGGTCTCCTGAAATTACAACCGATCATTTGGAATACTGTGTACTGTGTACAGTTCTGGTCACCACATCTCAAAAAGGATATTATAGCGTTGGAAAAAGTGCAGAGAAGGGCAACTAGAATGATCAAAGGGTTGGAACAGTTTCTCTATGAAGAAAGGTTAAAATGCTTGGGGCTCTTCAGCTTGGAGAAACGACGGCTGAGGGGTGACATGATCGAGGTTTATAAGATTATGAATGGGATTGAGCAGGTTGAGAAAGAAGTACTTTTCTCCCTTTCTCACAATACAAGAACTCGTGGGCACTCCATGAAATTGCTGAGCAGTCAGGTTAGAACAGATAAAAGGAAATACTTCTTCGCCCAAAGAGTGATTAACATATGGAATTCACTGCCACAGGAGGTGGCGGCAGCTGCAAGCATGGACAGTTTCAAGAGGGAATTAGATAAACATATGGGGCAGAAGTCCATCAGTGGTTATTAGCCACAGGGTATAGATGGGAACTCTCAGTCTGGGGCAGGTGATGCACTCTGTTCTTGGTGCTGGGGGGTAGCAGTGGGAGGGCTTCTAGTGTCCTGGCCCCACTGCTGGACCTCCTGATGGCACCTGGTATATTTTGGCCGCTGTGTGACAGAGTGTTGGACTGGATGGGCCATTGGCCCGATTCAACATTGGCTTCTCTTATGTTCTTATGTTCAGGCGACAGGTCAGTTCCCCTGGAGAAAAGGGCCGCTTTCGAAAGGTGGACTCTATGGCATTATACCCCGTTGAAGTCCCTCCCCTCCTCAAATCCCCCCTCAGGCTCCTCCTCCCCAAAATCTCCACAACTCAGAGCTGGCGACCCTGTTCACAGAGAAGAACTCTGTCCGTGGCTCCTAGCCAGGGAAACTCAGGGAAACTCCAGGTCCAGAGGCAGCAAACCTCTGGTGCTAGGAGACCTTGGCCTCCGTGCCCTGTTTGGTTGGCCACTGTGTGAAATAGGATGTTGGACAAGACCTACGGGATTGTCTTCTCTGTTATGTCCCCCAGGGGAGCGTTACTCTCCTCAGACAACAACTTGCTGGTGCGTCCCCAGCCTTAAAGACATCTGCTTGTCTTCAACCAGGGCCAGGGCCTTTTCGGTCCTGGCCCCGAGACCGATGAAACTCTCTGCCAAATACCATAAGGGCCCTGCAGGGTTATATGCAATTCTGCAGGGCCTGTAAGGCGGAGATGTTCTGCCAGGCTTGTGGTTGAGGACAGCGAGGGTTTCCATCTTGGCTGATACGCTTTTCCGTTCCTTCTGCTGTTTATATTTGCGTGCCCTCTCCCCCCCTGCCCTGCCTGCGGAGTAGCCGGCAGCCTGAAACTGGATTAATCAGTATTTGCCATCTGATCTTTTTCTGAAATCATAGAATCATAGAATGCTAGAGTTGAAAGGGACCCTGCAGGTCATGTAGTCCAACCCTCTGTGCTCTGCAGGAGCACAGCCGAAAGAGAGCCCTACAAACGTACCCATGAACATAAGAACATAAGAGAAGCCAATGTTGAATCAGGCCAATGGCCCATCTAGTCCAACACTCTGTCACACAGCGGCCAAAATATACCAGGTGCCATCAGGAGGTCCAGCAGTGGGGCCAGGCACCGAAGCCTCCCGTGCTGCCCCTCCAGTACCAAGAATAGAGTGCATCACCTGCCCCAGACTGAGAGTTCTCATTCTATACCCTGTGGCTAATAGCCACTGGTGGACTTCTGCTCATATGTTTATCTAATTTCCTCTTGAAACTGTCCAAAAGATGGTCACCCAGCCTCGCTGAAAACGTCCAGCAAAGGAGCATCCACCACCTCCCGAGGCAGTCCATTCCACTGCTCAACCATTTACAGTTAGGAAGTTTCTCCGACATTTAGCGTATCAACTCCTTGTAATTTCCACCCATTAGATCTAGTCTTGCAATCTGGAGCAAGAGAGAATAGATCTGCTCCATCTTCTACATGACAGCCCTTCAAATACTTGAAGACTGCAATCATGTCCCCTCTAAGCCTTCTCTTTCCCAGGCTGAACATACCCAACTCTGTCAGCCTTTCCTCGTAAGACTTGGATTCCAACCCTCTCACCATCCTGGTCATCCTCTTCTGGACACGCTCGAGCTTGTCAACATCCTTCCTAAAGTGTGGTGCCCAAAACTGGACACAGGACTCCAGGTGGGGCCTGACCAAAGAAGAACAGAGCAGAACTACCACCTCCCGTGATCTGGACACAAGGCTTCTGTTCATGCCTCCTAAGATTGTTAGTAATGTTTTTTTAATTGTTTTGGCTAGGTTTTTAATGGCTATTGTACATCGCCCTGAGCCCTGCAACGGCAGATTTGGGCAGTTAACAAATTCAATGTATAAATAAATAAATGACAGAACAGAGGTCTGATCCAACCAGGCTCAAATGCGGGAGAGTGAAAGGACTGAAGGGACGGTGCTGCTTCAGACAGCTGATGGAAGAATCCCATTTCTGACGGAAGATCTCATTTATAAACCTCCCTGCGAACAGAAGAAAAAAGTACCACCTGCAAAGATAGGGCCTGCCAGAGTTGCCAGCCTCCGGGTGAGGCCTGGGGGTCTCCTGGAATTACAACAGCTCTCCAGACGACAGTGATCAGTTTCTCTGGAGGAAATGGCCACTTTGGAAGGTGGACTCTAGGGCAGGGGTGTCAAACGTGGTTTGGGGGCTGGATCAGGCCGCCCCGGAGGGCTTCCATCAGGCCCGCAGCGGAACTGGCTGTCTCCTGCTTCCAGTTCTGCTGCCGCTGCTGCATCCTAGCTTACTTCGCCAGGCTCTCTCAATCGCTCGGCCGCTTCATGTTTCAACCTGGGTCCTCGACTCAGAACTCTTGAGCGTGAGATTTCTGTGCTGAATGTCAATAAATCAAAAGTCGGTTTGCAGCTTACAGAGCTCATGGTTTAAGCATGTTTTAAAGTATGTTTTAATGTTTTAAGCATGTTTTTGTGTTTGTGTTCTTTATAAAGTTTATATATCTCTGCTACGTGGCATGACATTCTATGGCACTCGTGGCCCGGCCCGACAAGGTCTCATTTATGTCAGATCCGGCCCTCATAAAAAATGAGTTTGACGCCCCTACTCTATGGTATTATATCTGCTGAAGTCTCTTCCCTCCCTAAGCTCCACCTCCCAAAAAAGGTATTTTCCAACCCAGAGTTGGCAATTCTGCTCCCTGATGGGCTGGTTTTCAGCTTGCAGGGAGTTTATTTCTAACGCGAAAGAATGTTCAAAGCTGGAAGCCGCCGCCGCCTGCCACCTGAAGTCCATCCCACCGCCTCTGTGTTCTGCCACCTCATTCTTCAGCACCTATGAACCAGGCATCTGGACTGGTCTCCCCAAGCAGAAAAAGGAGGGGGGTAGAAACTCGAGAAAACGACGGCTGAGGGGTGACATGATCGAGGTTTATAAGATTATGAATGGGATTGAGCAGGTCGAGAAAGAAGTACCTTTCTCCCTTTCTCACAATACAAGAACTCGTGGGCACTCCATGAAATTGCTGAGCAGTCGGGTTAGAACAGATAAAAGGAAGTCCTTCTTCACCCAAGGAGTGATGAACACGTGGAATTCACTGCCACTGGAGGTGGTGGCAGCTGCAAGCATGGGCAGTTTCAAGAGGGGATTAGATAAACATATGGAGCAGAGGTCCATCAGGGGCTATTAGCCACAAGGTACAGATAGGAACTCTCAGTCTGGGGCAGGTGATGCACTCTATTCTTGGTGCTGGGGGGGCAGCAGTGGGAGGGGGCTTCTAGTGTCCTGGCCCCACTGCTGGACCTCCTGATGGCACCTGATATTTTGGCCGCTGTGTGACAGAGTGCTGGACTGGATGGGCCATTGGCCTGATTCAACATTGGCTTCTCTTATGTTCTTATGTTCTTATGTTCGAGGGGATACTGGGGGGGACTATACCTCTTGAAGATGGAGTTAAGGGAAATGATTTTTCAGTGCTCCCTGGTGTAAGACTCCATGGAAGGGAAGATGCAACCCGTCAAGAAGAAAGGTTCTAGGCCAGCCTCTTCCCTGCATGCTAGCTTTCTACTTTCAGGGGCTCTTATATGTCAGGAAGCATTTACAAATGTGAGCCTCCCCCCCCAATAATGTAATTAATCCATTCCACCATCTCATTCCCACAGCACTTGGCTGCACATGTCACGCTGGCCTAACTATTTTGGCATAATCCGTAGCCTGTGGCATGCAGTCCTGGTAGGGATGCCAACTCCTGGTTGGGGAATCTCTGGAGATTTGGGGGTGGAGCCTGGGGGAGGCACTTTAGCAGGGTCTAAGGCCATAGAGTCCCCCCTCCAATACTCGCATTTGCTCCAGGGGAACTGTCCTCTGTTGTCTGGAGATCAGCAACACTGGGAAATAGGGTTGCCAGCTCTGGGTTGGGAAATTCCTGGAGATTTTGGGGGGTGGAGCCTGGGGAGGGTGGGGCTTGGGGAGGGGGCGGGGCTTCAGGGCATAATGCCATAGAGACCAACTTCCAAAGCAGCCGTTTTCTCCAGGGGGACTGACTGGTCTCTGTCGCTTGGAGACTAGTTTGTAATGCAGTGCCCCCTTTAAGCTGTGGAGTCCTGTAAGCAAAAATTCTACTATGGGAGCTGCTGGCCTTAAAGTTGTGAGCGAGCCATTTGGCTGCTGCACCAATCAGTTTGGTCTGGAGCCCTCCTTCCTGAGCCGAGACAAAGATCAGCGAGCCGGAGGCTAAAAAACTGTGAGCTAGCTCACACTGACTCAGCTTAGAGGGAACACTGTCCAGACACCAACCTAGGAGTTGGTAACCCTACTGGGCAACTCTACCTAGTGAGGCCTGAGCCAAGGATCAAGGCAGTGGAGGGATCTTACCCAACACTGACTGACGGTGAGATCAGTTTTAAATTTAGGGTCACCAGGTCCCCCCTGGCCACCGGCAGAGGATGGGGGGCAGGGTTGCCAGATCCCGGTTGGGAAAGTCCTGGAGATTTGGGGATGGAGCCTGGGGAGGGCAGGGGCCTGAGTGGGGGGGTACAGTGCCACAGAGTCCACCCTCCAAAGCGTCCATTTTCTCCAGGGGAGCTGATCTCTGTCGTCCGGAGATGAGCTATAACCCTGGGGGGTCCCCAGGCCCCACCTGGAGGGTGGCATCGCTAGTCCTGCAAGTTGGTGCCATTATAAATCTGTTCATCTGCGAGGCGCTGCTAGGTTCCGATACATTTTGACTGTGGTCCGCTTGATCCGCGGCAGAGACTTGCAAAAAAGGGACAGTCCCTGAGACCTGCGCAGTGAACACACACCCCGGCCCGGCCCTCCGAGTCCTCCAGAACAGGAAACCTCCCCCCGCTGTCCCTCCCCATGCAGAACAGGCCCCATGTGCCTGTGGTTTTCCTGTGGCAAGATCTCTCAGCGGGGACAGCACCTGTTGCTCGTTTTGGGCCTGCTGACTCAATTTCAGACCGGCTTCGGGGGCAGAAGGGGATTTTTGGGGGAGGGTTCTGCACTGTTTTCGTACCCATCTTTCTGGGCCCGGCCCACTCCCCCAGCGGCACCTATTAATAGGTACAAATACCTGCTTCTCCACCGGTAGAACGATTGCTAGCGCATCACTCATCTTTACCCATTGCGACAATTGCACCATCATAGCAGGGGAAAATTAAATCATGTTGCCGGAAGGACACAGAGAGGAAGTGAAAGCCACTGGAGAAAAATACGTGCCGTCAGTTATTGCTGAAATGGCATTATTGATAGGAAAGGGTAGGGCAGAAGTAGGTGAAGGTAACCCATCCCGGTGCCTTTAGAAAAGTTCCCCAATTTTGGAACCTGGGGTCAGGGAGTCCCCCCACGCCAAGTAAAAGCTAAAGACACATGTAGTTCTTCGCTCAAATATATTTGGTGGGGGGAAAGTGCCGTAAGGTTTTCAAGGCAAGAGAAGCTCAGAGGTAGTTTGCTATTGCCTGATCCTGCGTACCAACCCTGGCCTTCCTCGTTGGCCTCCCATCCACAGACTAACCAGGGCCAGCATCGCTTAGCTTCTGCGATCTGACAAAATCCGACTGTTATGTATTGGGATGTGAATCCTTGCTATACATTTCCATGTTAAGCTTGAGTTTGAATGTGGCTCTTCAGCTGTCACATTACCATTGGCTGGTTTCGGCGAAACCATTGTAAATACCCAATCACTGTGTGAGAATGTTGCAAAGAGGGAACGGTCCTGATTGGCCTTTATCCCTGTGTTGTGATTGGCCTTTATTCCTGTGTTATGATTGGCCTTTATCTCTGTGTTGTGATTGGCCTTTATCCCTGTGTTATGATTGGCCTTTATCCCTGTGTTGTGATTGGCCTTTAGCTAACTGTGGGTGTGGCTTTGACAGCCCGGGAGAATTTAAAAACGGAGCTGTGCTCCACTTGTTTGTTGTGTGTTCCTGAGTTGGTGTTTGCTGTTCAATAAATCTGAAATCACTTTTTGCTGAAATCGTTGTTGAGTTTTCCATACTTAACACCGACTAGTTGAGGGCCACACATATCTAGGTATGTTTTAAAACAGAGGTGTCGAACGCATTTGTCACGAGCGCCAGATCTGACAAAAATGTCAGGCCGGGCCACGTGTGCCATAAAACGCAATGCCAGGTACCGGAGATATAAACTGTATAAAGGACAGCAGCTGGTAAGCTCTGGGTTGGTGTATCCTCACTGCAAGGCCTTATGGGCTGGGAGGGGTGTGTGTGCAAAGGAAAACCTGTATGGGTGGACTGGAGAGCCAGCAGTGCGGCCCTGGGCAGATGCTCCCACGATGCTTGGCTGCTGCGGACAAGGTTGTTCCGCCATGCTGAAGCCACGCCCCCCCCACTAGTCTCCTGTTCCCTCCCTTGCAGTAGTAGCTCGCGGGCCGCATAAAGAGCCCTGGGTGGGCTGATTCCGGCCCCCGGGCCTTATATTTGACACCCCTGTTTTAAGAGTTGGGTCACCAGGCTGATCCCTGAGGAGAGAATAATTCCAAGCTGTGGGTCACTGTGCTGATCCCTGAGGAGAGAATAATCCCAAGTTTTAAAACCCTTTATTAGAATCAAACAAAGGGCAGCAAGCGAGCTTTCAGCCTGCACAGAATTCTTCCGGTTGGATGTTCCAGGAACACGTCTGCTGTGGGGAGGTGAGGGAGAAAAGTCGTTTCAGGACGTGACAGAAAAGCCCCATCATCTCTTCAAAATGGAGTTCGGGAGATATTACAAAGATAAAGAGAAGAGATTGGATTTATACCCCACCCTTCGCTACCCAAAGGAGTCTCAGAGCGGTTTACAAACTCCTTTCCCTTCCCCTCCCTACAACAGACATCCTGTGAGGTAGAAGAAAAAGAAAAGAGTGGATTTATACCCCGCCCTTCACTGCCCAAAGGTGTCTCAGAACGGCTTACAAACGCCTTTCCCTTCCCCTCCCCGCAACAGACACCCTGTGAGGTAGGCGGGGCTGAGAGAGCTCTCTTGAGAACTGCCCTTGAGAGAACAGCTCTGAAAGATCTTATGACCCACCCAAGGTCACACCAGCAGCTGATTCCACTAAGTTAAACCATGGTGTTGGGAAGTATCATCCAGGTTGGGAGGGGCCATGGCTCAGTGATAGAGCCTCTGCTTGGCACGTAGGGGATCCCAGGTTCAATCCCCGGCATCTCCAGTTGAAAAGATCAGGTAGCAGGTGGTGCGAAAGATGTCTGCTTGGGACCCTGGAGAGCTGCTGCCATTCGGAGTAGATGATACTGACTTTTGATGGACCGAGGACTTTGTCACCCAAAAAGTGATTAACACACAGAATTCACTGTCGCAGGAGGTGGTGGCAGCTACAAGCATGGATGGCTTCAAGAGGGAATTGGATAAACATCTGGAGCAGAGGGCCATCCGTGGCTATTAGCCGCAAGGTACAGATAAGAACTCTCGGTCTGGGGCAAGTGATGCTCCCTATTCTTGGTGCCGGGGGGTGGTGGCAAACAGTGGGAGGGCTTCTGGTGTCCTGGCCCCACTGCCGGACCTCCTGATGGCACCTGGTATTTTTGGCCACTGTGTGACAGAGCGTTGGACTGGATGGGCCATTGGCTTCTCTTATGTTCTTATGAGGGTCTGATTCAGTAGAAGCCAGCTTCGTATGTTCATGTAGCACAGCCAATTTACAGAGACCCCATGGGGTTTTCAAGGCCAGAGATGAGCTGAGGTAGTTTACCCTTACCTGCCTCTGCGTAGCAACCCTGGACTTCCTTGGTGGTCTCCCATCCAAGTATTAACCAGGGTTGACCCTGCTTAGCTTCTGAGATCTGAGGAGATCTGGGTAGTCTGGGCCATCCACTTCACAGCGATTAAACCCGAGTCGGTGTAAAGCTGATTTTAAGTTACAGCAAGGGCAGGGGGAAGCAAACTGTGTCTGTTTTCCTTTTTTAAAATAAAAAGCCAGCAGTAATTTAAATTTGTCCTTAGTGCTAATCGAAACGTCCCCTCTTAAGTATGGTTGCCAACCTCCAAGTGGGGGCTGGAGATGGCCCACTCTTACAACTGATCCCCAGGCGGCAGAGATCAGCTCGCCTGGAGAAACTGGCCACTTCCCATGGCAGCCATTTTGTGACGGGTCTCACTTCCCGTGGCAGTCATTTTGGAACGAGCCTTTCTCAAAAGTCCAGAAGTACCCAGAAGGCAGCCATTTTATGAATGGTTCTGCCTTTCATGACAGCCATTTTGTGAGTGGTCCTACCACCCATGGCAGCCATTTTGTGACTGCTCTCACTTTCTGGGCAGCCATTTTGGAATGAGCGTTTCTCAAAAGTCCAAAAGCACCTGGCGAGCTCCCGTTGCCTTTCCCAACTGCCTGACCCATCAGAGGAACTTCTCCTCATAGCTCCAGAGCGAGAAGGTGCACCCGCTGGATTTCAGCCTGCTGTGTAGCATTGTATAGGAGTCAGGAGCCTGGCTGAGGGAGAAAACGGGGTTGCCACCAACTTGGCCATTTTAACAAAGGCTTAAGGTGCAGGAGTGAGCAGCTGAAGCTTTTCATGGCATGGAGGCCAATAATTTCACTGGGTAGGTTGCCAGCCCTCCAGGTGGGGCCTGGAGATCTCCTGCTTTTACAACTGATCTCCAGCTGACAGAGACCAGCTCCCCTGGAGAAAATGGCTGCTTTGAAGGGTGGACTCTAGGACGTTGTACTATGCTGAGGCCCCTCCCCTCCCCAAGCCCCGCCCTCTCCCGGCTCCACCCCCAAAGTCTCCAGGTACTTTCCCAACTGAGAGCTGGCAACCCTAGGTAAATAACATCACATTAAAGGGGCGGGACATTTTTTTCTGGGCCTGTTGGTCACCTTGGGAGAAACGGCATTCACTGCAAAGTAAACACACTCTGTACACACTCAGAGGCAACTGGTGCGTGCCAGGCCCGAGAGCAGAAGTTAAAGTCTTCCGCAGCTTCCGGTTCAGGTGCAGATTACTAGAACTGCCAACTGTAGGCTGAGAAATTTCTGGAGATTTGGAGCCAGTGGCTAGAGAGGGAGGTTAGGGGAGCAGGGACCTCGCAGGGTACAATGCCATAGAGTCCGCCCTCCAAAGCAGCCGTTCTCTCCAGAGGAACTGATCTCTGTAGTCTGGTGACCAGCGGCAATCTCGGGAGAGCTCCAGGCCCCACACCTGGAAGCTGGCCAACCTGTTATTTGCATAGTTTATGAAACATTCAGCATTTCAGTATTATACATTTTTGTACTCTGCCACTAACTAACAGGGTAACTTGGTAGGCACACTTAGCACTGCCCTGATATGTAGATCTACATATATGCTAAGTGCCATTTATAATTCTAGCCATATAAACAGAAATTAACTATGGACATATATTCAGATATCAGCTTTGGTTCATTTATGACGATTGCTTAAATGCATGATGGGAAAATGAAAACTGCAAATTCTGCGGAAGCCTATGGCCTTGGCAGGCCAGTGACCACTGCGCATGTCTCTGATACCAGTTAGCTTAGCTAAATGAAGAACAATATAACAGGTGCCCTGTGAGGTAGGTGGGGCTGAGAGAGCTCTCTCGGGAACTGCTGTTGAGAGAACAGCTCTGAAAGAACTTATGATTAACTCAAGGTCACACCTGTATTTATATCAGCTATAAATTGATACTTTTTGGAATTTCAGAGTCTAAGAAAAAGAAGCGCTTTATTGCTTAGCTAAAAGAAAAAAGTTTACTTGGGAAAGCCCAGCCCAAAAGGTTTTTCCACCAATCAGAAATCCGGTAGGTCAGAGTGCTGATGTTTGATGGAACCAATAATTCTGTTTAATTTCTCTGATGTAATGTGAAATATAAAATACTCTGTCACCCATTGTAACACTCGAAGAATCTGTTGGGTATCCAGGGGTTCCAGACCTTGATATCTGTACTCTTCCTTTATTAATTAATAATTTTTATTTTATTTTGGTCTTCTACTCTACAGGACTGCTTTGTGTGTTTTCTCAAAACTGGCCTGGGCAAACACGACCAGGGACAGAGGTTCTGCCTATCAAACCTACTCTCCGAACCGCTTTCAAGAAAGGAACTGGAAGCATTTTTTAATCCCCCCCCAAGGCGTTCTATTTTTAATGAAGGGTCCGAGCCTTTGCCGTTGGGGGAAGAGAGCAGTTAGAGGCTTCATAAAGGCCTCCCCGGGGGGGACTCCAGAACCTTCCCCCGGCGCCGAGAGAGACGGTTCGCTTCCTCCTCTGAGGCTGTTGATCACTCAAGGAGCGGCCCAAAAGAAGAACTGGAAGCAGCTGCCGGGGTGGGGGGTTTCACCACCAGCCCTCTCCCCGGAGCCGGCTGGGCCCCCTCTCTTGCTCAACAAGTTCTGTTCTTCGCCTGCACGAGCACGCTTCAGCGACACAGGAAAAGAGAGAAAGGCCTCCAAAGCCAGGGCCTCCTCGCCGACACCCAACGGCTGTTTTTTCAACCCCAAACTCGCTTGTTATTGAGCCCGGTCTGCAGTTCTGTCTGCCTCTTATGTCTTTCTTCCTTCTAGGGGCTCAGGGTGGGATACGGGGCTCTCTCTACACTGCTGCCCCCCTCCCCAGTTTGTTCTCGACACAGCCTTGCGAGGTAGGTTAAACTGAGCGAGAATGACTGGCCCCGGGGTTTTCCAGGGAGCTTTGGAGCTGACCGAGTGAGGATTCGAATCCAGGCCTCAGCTGACTCTCTAACCACTGTGCCACACCGGCTTTCCTTGCTTGCAGGGAGGACGGATGAAGGGGGAGAAAGCAGACTGCGGGATGGAAATCACATTTTTTTTTAATGTTCACCAGGTTTTTAAAACGCCTTTGCATGTAGAAATCTAGCACAGCAGGAAACTCTCCCCATTCTTTTTTTTCTCTTTTGTGTACAGGAGAGCATTCAAAATGGCCTCACCCAACTGTAGGCTGCAGTGGTAAAGTCCAGTCTATGACCTCAGAATTCCACCACTTCATTCTGCTTTGTGTGTAAATCAAACCCAAACTGAAGTGGCATACAGTTGTTCTACACATTAGACAGAAGGGAGGTGGTAAACCAAGAAGACAGAATTCCGGCTTGCACTATTTCTGCTCCCAGCTGGGGAATAATACTCTAGAAAGTTGAAGAAGAAGAAGAAGAAGAAGAAGAAGAAGAAGAAGAAGAAGAAGAAGAAGAAGAAGAGGAGGAGGAGGAGGAAGAAGAAGAAGAAGAAGAAGAGGAGGAAGAAGAGGAGGAAATTGAAGATTTAGTACCTGGACTTATCTTCACTACCTGAAGGCTTACAATCTCCTTTCCCTTCCCCTCCCCCCAACAGACACCCTGTGAAGCAGGTGGGGCTGAGAGAGCTCTTTCCAGAACTGCTCCTGAGAAAACAGCTCTGAAAGAACTTGTAATTGACCCAAGGTCACACCAGCAGCTGGATGTGGAGGAGTGGGGAATTAAAATTAGCTTATCAGGGAGAAGTGTTAGCAGAGCCCGCTGCTAGTTTATTACAAGGTGGGGAGTCGCTTTCACGCAAGACAGCATTCAAAACGGTGATGCTCCCGCCAGCAGTCTGCCACCTTCTTCTATGCGGTGTGTAAAAGGGAGCATAGACCTCTGAGACTGGGAAGGGGAAGGGGAGCACCAGCCATGTTCAGGCGGGCAGCTAACAAAAGTAGCTGCATACGCGTGGGATTATCAACAAACCAATAATGGTAATGTGTAGAAGGTCGCTTGTTCATCTTTAGTGTCACAGTCATGGGCCACAGCAGGACCGAGAGACCTGCACATGTGTGCTAGAGTTCTCTTGCCATGCACAGAGGCTTCGGTGGCCAATGCATAGCAAAGAGCTGAACCCCGGTGGGGGAGGCACCTGAACCTCTGTACGTGGCAAAGGATTCTGGGGCACATCCTGGCCAGTGTTCCCTCTCAGCTGAGTGAGTGTGAGCTAGCTCACAGTTTTTTAGCCTCCGGCTCACGCGTTTTTGTCTTCGCTCAGGAAGTGTGCCTCCAGGGCAAACTAATTTATGCACCAGCCACATCACCCGCTCACGACTTTAATGCCAGTAGCTCACAAAGTAGAATCTTTGCTCACAAGACTCCGTAGCTTAGAGGCCTTAGTCACAGGCCTTGTGACCGTGCCTCAAGGCTGAGAGTCTAACCAAAACGCAGCTTTGCCTGAAAGGGAAATTAGGGCTCCTTGGGAAACTCTCGGGGATTCCTCATTGAGAAAAATTTGTGAGGAATGCAGCTTCTATATTTATCTGCTTTTTACCCCGGGGAAGCACATAAGGTTCTCCACTGTTCCGTTCTACCATCACAATAACCTCGTGAGGCAGGCTAGGGTAGGAGAGAGTGATGGTTCCAAGGACACCCGGTGAGCTTCACAGCTAATTCGAACCTGGGTTCTCAAGCCCTAGTCTGATACTCCAGCCATTACACGACGCTGGCTCTGTTGCAGTTTTATCTCGCCAAGGAACTCGGGTGCTTCTCCCCTCTTCCGTTTGACCCTCACAACAACCTTGTGAGGTAAATTCAGCTGAGGCAGAGAGTGACAGGAAGTGCCCGGCTCCGGGTCGCCTAGGGAGTTACATGGGCGAATGGGAGCCTGAACGTTATTTATTTATTTTTACTTCATTTCTACCCTGTTATTTCTCCTCAGCGGGGGACCCAAAGCGGCTTCCATCCTTCCCCTCTCCTCCATTTTAACACCACAACCACCCCGTGAGGTAAGTTAGACTGAGAGGGCGGGATTGGCCCGAGGTCACCCCAGCGAGCTTCCATGGCACATGTGGGGATTCGAACCTGAGCCTTAGTCCTAAACTCAGTCCTGGACTGGCTCAGTTCAGGGCACGCATGAAAAAAACACCCTGGAAAAAAACACACCGAAAGGCACTGTGGGGTGCGGGGGGGGGAGAAAGGTGACACGTAAAAAGAAGGAAGCCTGAGGGGAAACTGAGGCAGAGTAGAGAACAGAAAGGAAAGGAAGGGGAGAAAGATCTTTCAGTTTGCGAAATCTTCCAGTATGGTTATCTGGGAAACGTTCCTTCTTACCCTAAAGGAACAGGGTGTGTGTGGGGGTAAAGATAAATGCTCCACTGGACATTCCGTAGCCACGCATCCAAGCCTCTCCCTCCAGGCAGGCTGCCAGGAGCATTGGTCTGGCTCGAATCGGGTCCCTTCGTACTCTGGACGGCCTTCCCTGGGGAAGCACCGTGCCTTTTAACATCACTACCTCCTACGCGAGCGACAGCCCTACGTGGGCGACCGTCACGTTCCGTCCGAGCAGGAAATTCAGCCCAATGGTATCAGTTCAGCACCCGAAAGAAAAACCGGGGGGGTGGGGGGTAGAAATAGTCTCATATGCTTTGACTTATGGAAAAAGTCAGCTCAGCAGCACGGGCCCTGCGTAACCCCAGGGTTTCATAACTACAGTGTAACAACAAAGTCCTCCACAGTTCTCGGCAACCGCTCGTCAAGCCCATCGTGAGCAAGAGTCCCCCTGCTCTTGTGATGCAAGGCATGTTGGGTAAACGAGGGTGTCGCTTCAGAGCGAGAGTTTCCAGTTTCCTGCAAAGCCCGGTCTCACAGTTTGGTGGGATCCGAGCATGTGTTGCGTCACTCGAGTGGCGGTGTGGGGAGGAGGCATTACTCCAGAATGCTGGCAGAGGGTTGTTTCGGATTGTTTCCCCCCCCCAGGCAAGTGCACAGCATTGTGGGTGCTGCTATTCCCAGTGCATTATGGGAGATAGTCTCTCTCTCTCTGGCTGTCCTCCGTTAGCTTGTGGAAACCCCAGCGCTGCTTTCTGAAGGCCACCGAATGTGGCTTCGACGACGGTGGATCCCCCAACGGCAGACAAACGCCTCCCTAACAAGGCACGGGGGCCCGATACGTTTCCCAAGACGACGTCCCAACTGTTTTTCGGCCTCTGCGTCTGGGAAATTCCTACGGGCATCCCGACAAGGAACAATTCTGCAGCGTCTCCGATCGTTTTCTCCAGCAAGCCTCTGCGGGCGACAAAACGCCGTGCCAGACGGAACCTTTGAGTCACCCCCATCACCCAACAGAGAGGCGTTCGCAACTAGGTCCAAAGTTTCTTCTGCAGAACGAAAAACCAGACTTTCTACAAATACTGTCCTGATGACTGAAAGGCGAGTATTCTGAGCGGAGGAGCCCAGAGCAGCGTGGATTTGCTGCGAGACCGGACTGAGAGCGGCGAAACCCAAGCGGGTTTTAGCACCGATGCTTTCCAGACAGGGGGGTCTGGTTTCATGTTCCATTCTCCAGTGTGAAATTCCTGTGCCCAAAGGCACTGTGAAGTCTCCTCTGATCCAATGCCTGCCGGCTACCTGGGCAGCAAGAAGTAGTCCGCGTTGGAAATGTCGTACGGACTGTTCCCCAGGATCCCGGGGCTGTCCACGGAGCTCTCGCTGACGGGCGAGGCGGGAGGGGACAGGAGAGGGGACAAGCTCAGAGGGGGGCCCGAACCCAGTGGAACCAGCGAATACGACGGAAGGGCCTTCGGCTTTGCCTCTGCGGAAGATGGTAGCCACCATTTTTTCCGGTACCTGGAAAACAGCGATGGCGAGACGAGGTTTTAAAAGAAGAGACAGAGCTCATAAGAACATCAGAGAAGCCAATGTTGGATCAGGCCAGTGGCCCATCCAGTCCAACGCTCTGGGTCACACAGTGACCAAAAATACCAGGGGCCATCAGGAGGTCCAGCAGTGGGGCCAGGACACTAGAAGCCCTCCCATTGTTGCCCCCCCAAGCACCAAGGACACAGAGCATCACTTGCCCCAGAGTCCCTATCTAGACCTTGTGGCTAAGCCACTGATGGACCTCTGCTCCATATGCTTATCTAATTCCCTCTTGAAGCTGTCCGTGCTTGTAGCTGCCACCACCTCCTGTGGCAGTGAATTCCACGTGTTCATCACTCTTTGCGTGAAGAAGGACTTCCTTTTATCTGTTCTAACCCAACTGCTCAGCAATTTCATGGATTACCCACGAGTTCTTGTACTGTGAGAAAGGGAGAAACGTACCTCTTTCTCAACCTGCTCTATCCCATGCCTAATCTTATCAACCTCGATCATGTCACCCCTCGGCCGTCGTTCTTCAAGCACAGTGTGAGACAGAGGTTTACAAAATTATGCGTGGGATCGAGAAGGTAGAGAAAGAATTCCTTTTCTCCCTTTCTCACAATACAAGAACTCGTGGGCACTCCATGAAATTGGTGACCAGTAGGCTTAGAACAGATAAGAGGAAGTCCTTCTTCACCCAGAGAGTGATGATTATGTGGAATTCACTGCCACAGGAGGTGGTGGCAGCTAGAAGCATAGACCACTTCAAGAGGGGATTGGATCAACATCTGGAGCAGAGGTCCATCAGTGGCTATTAGCTACAAGGTCTCGATGGAACAGGGGCAGTGGTGGCTCAGTGGTTAAGACGCTGAACTTCAGACTGGAAGGTCAGTAGTTCAGCAGTTCGAGACCCGAGTGTCGCATGACAGAGTGAGCTCCCGTCTCTGGCCCCAGCTCCTGCCAACCTAGCAGTTCGAAAGCAAGAAATTGCAAGTAGAAAAATAGGTATCGCTTCGGTGGGAAGGTAACAGTGTTCCATGCGCCTCGGCGTCTAGCCAAGCCAGCCACATGACCACGGAAACATCTCCGGACAGCGCTGGCTCTTCAGCTTGGAAATGGAGATGAGCACCGCCCCCTAGAGTCGGACTCGACTGGCTTTCGAGCATGGGAAACCTTTACCTTTACTATAGCTGGAACAGTCTGTCTGGGGCTGTGATGCTCTGTCTTCATGATGCTCGGGGGGGGCAAGAGTGGGAGGGCTTCTGGAGTTCTGGCCCCACTGGTGGACCTCCTGATGGCAGCTGGGTTTTGGCCACTGTGTGACACAGAGTGTTGGACTGGATGGGCCATTGGCCTGACCCAACATGGCTTCTCTTATGATCTCTTAAAAATCGAAACAAAACCCGCAGGTGTTCTTCTGCTTGCACGGGGTTGTTTACAAGATCTCACACAGCTTTCTGAACGAGCAGAAGGCTAAGAAAGGGTTGCCGACTGTGGGTTGGGAAATTCCTGGAGATTTGGGAGCAATGCTCAGGGAGTGACCTAGGGAGGCCAGCCTCCAGGTGAGCCCTGGGGAATCCCCCCCAGAATTAAAGCTCGTCTCCAGACCACAGAGATCAGCTCCCCTGGAGAAAATGGCTGCTTTGGAGGGTGGGCTCTGGGGCATTGTGTCTCACGGAGGTCCCTTGTCTGTCCTCCCCAGGGCTCCGCCCCCAAATCTCCTGGAGTTTCTCCTCTGGATCCAGCAACCCTATGAACCCACTAGTGTCCAGGGGGGACCTCAGAAGGATGTAATGCAAGGGATTCTGAATGGGATTGAGCAGGTCGAGAAAAAAGTACTTTTCTCCCTTTCTCACAATACAAGAACTCGTGGGCACTCCATGAAATTGCTGAGCAGTCGGGTTAGAACAGATAAAAGTAAGGACTTCTTCACCCAAAGAGTGATTAACATATGGAATTCACTGCCAAAGGAGGTGGTGGCAGCTGCAAGCATGGACAGTTTCAAGAGGGAATTAGATAAACATATGGAGCAGAAGTCCATCAGTGGCTATTAGCCACAGGGTATAGATGGGAACTCTCAGTCTGGGGCAGGTGATGCACTCTATTCTTGGTGCTGGAGGGGGCAGCAGTGGGAGGGCTGCTAGTGTCCTGGCCCCACTGCTGGACCTCCTGATGGCACCTGGTATATTTTGGCCGCTGTGTGACAGAGTGTTGGACTAGATGGGCCATTGGCCTGATTCGACACTGGCTTCTCTTATGTTCTTATGTTCTTATTCCACCCTCCAAAGCAGTAATTTTCTCCAGGGGAACTGATCTCTGGAGCCTGGAGACCAGCTGCAATTCCGGGAGATCTCCCAGTTTCACTTGGAGGTTGGCGACCATGGGCTGAGAATGGAACCTCTTTATCACCTTCTCCTGGGGAAGGATTTGTGGAGCGCCACGAGCAGCTACGTTCCTCCCACTCTCCAGTTCTCTCCCCCTTACCCTCGCCAAACCACAATCGTCCGACAAGATCTTTGGTGGCTGTGACTAAAGCAAACCAGTGACCGATCTCATCCTGTTCCCGTAAGAACATCAGAAGAGCCCTGCAGGATCAGACCAACGGTCCATCTAGTTCCACATCCTGCCTCACCCAGTAGCCTCAGCCGGTTCCTCTGGAGGGCCAACAACAGGGCAGGGAGGCTGAGGCCTTCCCCTCATAAGGACATCAGAAGAGCCCTGCTGGGTCAGACCAGGGAAGGTCCCTCTAGTCCAGCATCCCTTCTCACACATTGGCCTCAGCTAGTTCCTCTGGAGGGCCAATAAACAGGGCGGAGAGGCCGAGGCCTTCCCCTCAGAAGAACATCAGGAGAGCCCTGCTGGGATCAGATCAGTCAGGGTCCATCTAGTCCAGCATCCCTTCTCACACATTGGCCTCAGCTAGTTCTCTGGAGGCCCAACAAACAGGGCGGAGAGGCCGGGGCCTTCCCCTCATAAGAGCATCAGAAGAGCCCTGCTGGATCAGACCAGTGAGGGTCCATCTAGTCCAGCATCCTGTCTCACACAGTGGCCCCAACCAGTTCCTGTGGAGGGCCAACAACAGGGCACAGAGGCCGAGGCCTTCCCCTGATGCTGCCTCCTGGCAGTGGGATTCAGAGGCTGACTGCCTCTGAACGTGGAGGTTCCCCTCCGTCACCATGCCGCTGACAGGCCTCTTCTCCACGAATCGATCACTTGCCGATCAGCGGCACCATCCAGACCATCACATCCCTCCCTTCTTCCACGTTTCCTTCCTTACCGGATGACGATGCCAACCACCAGGGCGAGACCCAAGACCACAGTGACTGCTGGGATGAGGAATGTGTGAAGGGACTTGTCCACGGCAACTTCCACTGCAAACAAGAAGGGAGCGCAGTTAGGAAAGGGGCCGCCAAACTCTGGGGAGGAACTCCGCCAACTGGCGGACTAACCATTAATATATCGGTCTCCTCTTGGACTGAGCCAAACCATCTAATGAAATCATTAGTTGTGGTGGATTTTTCAGGCTGTATGGCCATCGTCTTGGTCTGGCATCTAATGAAATCATTTGAATGTAGAGACACTCTGTTAACCAGATACCAAGAATCGGGTTAGAGATGAGCCCCATCGCTCTCTCTTATTAGGGCTTGTCTCCAACACGTTTCTCAGCGTCCAGTAAAGGAGTTATCTCTAAACTCAAATGTTACAACATTAAATGCCACCACCCCTCTGAATTTGTTAAGAAACACAGAAACATAGAGCTGAAAGGGACCCCAAGAGTCACTTAGTCCATCCCCTGAACAATGCAGGAAATTCACAGCTATCCCCCGCATCCCCCAGTGACCCCTACTCTACGGCCAGGGAAAGGCGAAAAACCCTCCAGGATCTCTGGGTCAATCCGGCCTGGAGGGATATTCCTTCCTGATTCCTGGGCATATAAGGGCGGGCCACGGGAACTGAGCATTGTATCATCCCTTCCTGCCCCCCTCTCACGATCTGCTGAAATTCAAAGTGAAATGAGTGTGTATTTAACAAAAAAAAGAAGAGGAGGAGGAGGAGGAGATTGGATTTATACACCGCCCTTCCCTCGGAGTCTCAGAGCGGCTTACGAACTTCTCTCCCTTCCCCTCCCCACAACAGACACCTTGTCAGGTAGGTGGGGCTGAGAGAGCTCTGACAGAAACTGCTCTTTCTCAAGAACACCTCTGACAGAACTATGGCTTGCATTTGTTACGAGGGCCGGATCTGACATGAATGAGACCGTGTTGGGCCGGGCCATGTGCGTCATAAAATGTACTGCCAGGTAGCGGAGAGAAAAACTTTATAAAGGACACAAACACAAAGCAGTGTTTTTTTTTTACTTAAAATAAAAACATGCTTAAAACCTCAACACTCTTGCAATAGTTTGCTTATTTAACAGTGCCTGATAACGGACACCTCTTGCTCTGAATGATTGCATCACAATGTCTGTGCTGTTGCAATCTTGAGTGTGCTGTTCAGGTGTGTGTCTGTCAGCTGCAGACCTACGATGACGCAGCTGCAGCAGAACTGGAAGAAGCAGAAGACTGCCAGAGGCCCTCCGGGGGCTTGATCTGGCCCTTGGGCCGCATGTTTTACACCCCATGCACTACACCAAACTGAGATGGTGGGAGCAGTGGGACTTGAGCCCTGGGATTCCCTCCGGTGCTGTTTTAGGCTTATCGACTCCGACAGCAGAGGACTGCTGCTTGGAGGAGAAGAAGAAGAGATTGGATTTATACCCCGCCCTTCACTTGGAGTCTCAGGGCGGCTTACAAACTCCTTTCCCTTCCCCTCCCCACAACAGACACCCTGCGAGGTAGGCGGGGCTAAGAGAACTTCTGACAGAAACTGCTCGTCTTCAAGAACAGCTGTGCCAGAGCTTGTGACTGACCCAAGGTCACATCAGCAGGTGCAAGTGGAGGAGTGGGGAATCAATCCCGGTTCTCCCAGATTAGAGGCCGCGCACTTCACCACTACACCAAACTGGCTCTTGACATTCACTCTGTGCCATTTCACCTGGCTAGCCATTTCAGCTACCGGCTTCCTTAACAAACTGGTGTAGCTTGGTGGCTAAAGACGAGAGTCGAGTATTTCCTGGCTGGACTGTCGCCTCAGCCACAAACTAACCAGGAGGCCTTAAGGATCTCTCCCTTGTCTCTCCTGTTGGAAACGACAAATGTCTGTCGTACAAAGAAGATCGATTCAGGCTAGTAGCTGTGTTGGTCTGAAGCAACAGAATGAAATTTGAGTCCAGGGGCGCCTTACCAGCTGGCTTCTCCGTGTCGACGGGGAATTCAGGAGTCGTGGAGACATTCGAGGTAGCAAAATGATAATCATCCGGGACCTGTCAAAGAAAGGAAGGCTGAGTTGAACTTCCTGCGATGCTCTCTGCTTCCTGCAATCCCCAGAGGAAGGCAGCCCCAAACCTTACAACCTTTCCTGGGTGAAAAGAGGGAAACATTTGAAACGCTCCTATTTTGCGGCCAGCCCCCCAGTATACACACACACACACACACAGACACACAACAAGGGCAGTTCTCTCAGACACACACACACACACACACAATTTCACCATTTCGCACCCTGTTTCCATTTGTTCCACAGCGGAATCCTCTGTTCTCTTCTTTAAAGTTGGGACTCTGGAGCTTTCTTGACGGGAGCTCATTGTCAGGAGACGGGAACTAATTGTCAGGGGACGGGCACCCAAGAACTCAGCGGTTCATCTACATAGTACAAACCTTTCCAGCTTCTTGAGGAACAGCACTCTGTATCACACGTGGGATGGGAGTTTCGTACCTCCCAGATGCACAGCGGCTCCTTTTTGTCTGCAACCACGGCAGTTGGGGAGGAGCGGCTTTTTACCCTATCCCGTCATGCTATTTTTTGCATCCTCAAACCGTCCCCTGAAGCCACGATTGGCTCTATGGCAGTGTTCCCTCTAAGCTGAGTTAGTGTGAGCTAGCTCATGGTTTTTTAGCCTCCGGCTCACACATTTTTGTCTTAGCTCAGGAAGGAGGGCTCCAGAGCAGACTAATTTATGCAGGCGCCAAATCGCTCGCTCACAGCTTTAATGCCAGTAACTCACAAAGTAGAATTTTTGCTCACAAGACTCCACAGCTTAGAGGGAACACTGCTGTGTAAGCCTAGCCGTAAATAGGGTAATTTTTACAATGGAGCCAGCCAATAGCAGCTCCGGGGGATGATTTGAGGACACGAAAACAGCAAGGGGGGGGGAGTAGAAGAGAAGAGATTGGATTTCTATCCCGCCCTTCACGCGAAGTCTCAGAGCAGCTCACAATCTCCTTTCCCTTCCTCTCCCCACAACAGATACCCTGTGAGGTAGGTAGGGGCTGAGGGAGCTCTTTCGAGGACTGCCCTTGAGAAAACAGCTCTGAGAGAACTTGTGACGGACTCAAAGGTCACCCAGCTGGCCGCATGTGGAGGAGTGGGGAACCAAACCCGGTTCTCCCAGATTAGAGGCCGTGCTCTCAATCGCTACACCAGACTGGCTCTCAGCATGCAGGGAGGAATACGGCTACTCCTCCCTACATGCTGTGGTCAGAAACAGAAAACAGCCAGTGTGGGTCTGGGAGACATAACACTCCTCACGACGCTCCTCAAACAAACACAAATAATGTGTAGAAGTGTAAGAACCGTGCTGCTCGCCAACACTTTTCCTAGGGCCCGCTAACTGTTTTCTTACAAAGTGGGAGGGGCCAGATGGGGCTTCTTCCCAGCAAGTCTTTTGATTGGCCATTGGAGATTTGATTGGATGTGTATTTTTTTTAAATGTTGCTTTGGCATCAACTGCCACCACAGCACAAGGATCTTCACTGTGTGACTGAGGTTGACCTGCGGCAGCCATTTTGTGGCTGGCTTTGCCTTCTGTTGCCCATCTTAAGATCCCAGCAGTTAGATTCTGCTCATGATGTGAACTGCTCCGTTCTGTGAGAGCGCGGACTCCAATCTGGGAGAACCGCGTTTGATTCCCCTCTCTTCCACATGCAGCCAGCTGGGTGACCTTGGGCTAGTCACAAGTTCTCTCAGAGCTGTGCTCTCCGGAGCAGTTCTGGAAAGAGCTCTCTCTCAGCCCCGCCTACCTCACAGGGTGTCTGTTGTGGGGAGGGGAAGGGAAAGGATTTTGTAAGCCGCTCTGAGACTCCTTCGGGGAGTGAAGGGCGGGGTATAAATCCAATCTCTTCTTCTTCTTCTTCTTCTTCTTCTTCTTCTTCTTCTTCTTCTTCAGTGGGGGAGAACCAGAGGGACCATTGATCAAATCCCCAAAGAGAAATGAGGCAAGCTGCTCACACTCACAACATTCAAACGTCTGCCCACCCCAGGGCAAAAAGAGTTCCCCAGTGAAAGGAACCAGAGAGCAGAGACCGCGCTTGCAGAACAGGGGCAGGCGGAGCAAACGCAGCCCACGCCTGCCCCACCGCCTCTTACCTTTGGGATGTGCGAAGCCGTCGTCTCCGGCTCAGGCTCTGGGGGTTCTGAAACGCCAGCCGGAAAAAAGAAATAGTTGAAAAGAAAGCCGTGCTATCTGGGCAAAGGGAGCACATATCCTAAGAGAGGAATCTACAGGATGGGAGACTTATTTACTTTAGAGCCAGTTTGGTGTAGAGGTTAGGAGCGCGGACTCTAATCTGGGAGAACCGGGTTTGATTCCCCACTCCTCCCCATGCAGCTGCTGGTGTGGCCTTGGGTCAGTCACAAGTTCTCTCAGAGCTGTTCTCTCAGGGGCAGTCCTCGAAAGAGCTCTCTCAGCCCCATCTACCTCACAGGGTGTCTGTTGTGGGAAGGGGAAGGGAAAGGAGATGGTAAACCGCTCTGAGACTCCTTTGGGTAGTGAAGGGTGAGGTAGAAATCCAATCTCTTCTTCTTCGTTCATACCCCTCGCCTCCCCAGTGAGGACCTCAAGTACCTTATCACACTCTCCCCTTCTCTCACGTAAGAAGCTGACTTATTCAGAATTAGACCCTCGGTCCATCAGGATCAGTATTATCTGCACAGACTGGCAGCGACTCTCCAGTGTCTCAGGTGGAGGTCTTTCACATCACCTACTACCCAGTCTTTTTGGCTTGGTGTAGTGGTTAGAAGCACCGACTCTAATCTGGGAGAACCAGGTTTGGTTCCCCACTCCTGCACAAGCAGCTGCTGGGGTGACCTTGGGTCAGCCACAGTTCTCTCAGAGCTGTTCTCTCAAGGGCAGTTCTCTCAGAGCTCTCTCAGCCCTACCTCCTTCACAGGGTGTCTGTTGTGGGGAGGGGAAGGGAAGGAGATTGTAAGCCGATCTAAGACTCCAAGGGAAGGGCGGGGTATAAATCCAATCTCTTCTTCTTCTTAACTAGAGACGCCAGGGACTGAACCTGGGACCTTCTGCATGTGGAGCAGAGGTTCTGCCACTGAACCACAGCCCCTCCCCTCCATCTCACAACAACCCTGTAAGGTAGCTTAGGCCGAGAGGGTGGGCCTTGCCCAAAGTCACCCAACCAGCTTCCATGGTAGAGTGGGGATTCGAACCGTGGTAGAGTGGGTTTCCAAGATCCTAGTTGGACACTAACTACAACACCACACAGACACTCAGGATTGGTAACTTCTGAATGGCTCTCTGTCCTTGTGCCTGTAAAAGCTGCTTGACTGCTACAGTGAGAAAGAACTGGTGTTCAGCTCCTTGCCGGGAAACAGTTTCACTTGGAGATTTCAGCATCTCACCCTTCCGTTAAAGGGACAGGCATGGGCCTAGCTGCTGTTCCTGATCAGTTGGCAACCCTATTTTATGGGGAACCGGGCCTCCAATAGGGATGCCAGCCTCCTGGTGGGGCCAGGAGATATCCCACTTTTACAACTGGTCTCCAACTGACAGAGGTCAGCACCCCTGGAGAAAATGACTGCTTTGAAGGGTGGACTCTATGGGATTGGACCACGCTGAGGCCCCTCCCCTCCCCAAACCCCGCCCTCTCCCGGATCCACCCCCCAAAGTCTCCAGGTCTTTCCCAACCCAGACGTGGCAACCCTAGCCTCCAATCTATGCGGAGCCCTGTCCAAAGCGGACCCACAAAGCCAGCCTCCATATCCCACTTTTCTACTAAGTGAAATTTCCCTGCAGAAAAGTTACTGACACATCCCCGTCTGTGGTCACGCAGCAGGTCGGATAGCCGCGTCGGTCTGAAGCTGCGGAACAAAGTTCGAGTCCGGCGGCACCTTTTAAGACCAACAAAGCTTTATTCGCGGTGTTATGTACTGGGACGGAACCAGGGCTTTTTTTGTAGAAAAAGGCTAGCAGGAACTCATTAGCATATTAGGCCACACCCCCGGCAGCACAGCTCATTAGCCTATTAGGCCACACCCCATGTTGCCAGAAGTGTGGTCATCCAGCCACACCCACTTTCAGCTTCTTATTCTGTTTACCTTGTTTGTTGTTAAAACCCAGGGGATTTTTTTGAAGCAGGAACTCCTTTGCATGTTTGGCCACACACCCCTCATGTAGCCAATCCTAATGAATTCCTGCCGTTGGGTGTGGCCTATTATGCTAATGAGTTCCTGCTGGCCGTGGCCAACTCGGGAGCCAGCCGGAACTCCGTTCCTGTGCGTTCCTGCCCAGAAATAGCCCTGGACGGAACCTTTCCAGGTATGTCACTCCAGGGACTGGACTGAGCTTGGAGCCCAAGAACAATAGCCCACCAGGACTCTGGAAGCAACCAGTCAAGTAGTAATGTTCTGTAGACAGCCTATCACTGGGAGTGGGGGGTGTTTGGGGCTGGCGACTGCATGCTATTGAACAGAGCTGCGGCTCCAGGGGTCTTGTCTTGCTCTTGCTGGAATCACAAATAACGTAGAGCTGATCCCTAGCCTCGAGCCCCCTCCTCCACGGAACCCCCACTATTTGACACACGGTACAGGCTCTCGTGTGTAAGCGCGAAACAGCTGTTTCATTGTGTACCTGAAGAACCGTGCCGCGCACATGAAAGCTTCTACCTTGAATAAAACTTTGTTGGTCTTCAAGGTGCCCCACGGGACTCTAAATTTGTTCCAATACATTCCTATGAGCCATTGAATGTTTAATAATAATAATAATAATAATAATAATAATAATAATAATAATAATAATAATAATAATAATAGCATAATAATAATAACGATTGTGGCTTAACAGCAGAACTGGGAGGAAAAGTTGCCGAGAAGAAATGCGCCCTGAGTATCCTCAGCCAGACAATTGCTCTCCAGACCTCCAGAAGAAGGAGGAGAAGGAGAAGGAGAAGAAGAAGAAGAAGAAGGAGGAGGAGGAGGAGGAGGAGGAGGAGGAAGAAGATGGATGTAGTAGCTGCACCCTTCAATGAGCATGAGGAGGAGGAGGAGGAGGAGGAGATTGGATTTATACTGCACCCTTCAATACATAAAGGAGTCTCAGAGCGGCTTACAATCTCCTTTTCCTTCCCCTCCCCACAACAGACACCCTGGGAGATAGGTGGGGCTAAGAGAGGTCTTTCGAGGACTGCTCTTGAGAGACCAGCTCCGAGAGAACTTGTGACTGGCCCAAGGTCACACCAGCAGCTGCATGTGGAGGAGTGGGAAATCAAACCCGGTTCTCCCAGATGAGAGTTCGCATCCCTAGCCACTACACCAAACAAAGCAGTTCCATTGAAGAAAACAGAAGCTTTGGAGCATGGACTCTGTAGTATTAAACCTTGCTGAGGTCTCTCCCCCCAAATATTGCCCTTCCCAAACTTCAACCCCAAATCTCCAGGAAAATCCCTATTTAGAGTTGGCAACCCTACATCACTCCAAAATCTCCAGGATGTCCTCCAGCTGAAGTTGGCAAACCTACCTAGACTTGTTTACGTGTAAATAAATTCCACTCTCTTTAATGGGATTTACCTCCCAGCAAGCGTGAATCGTGGGAGTTGTAGTTTAATGATGATACTGAGGGTTACACATATCCCACCTCACAGAACTCCTGTTCCCAAGATTCCCTGGGAAGGAAATGAAAGCTAAATCTGACCAAATGGGCTTTGGTTCATGAACGCTGATGTCACAATAAATGCACCAATCTCTTAAGGTGCCATAAAGGTTCTTTGTTGTTTTGGGTACTTCAGACTAACCCCAGCTACTTCTCTGGGCTATCAAACCCATTCATAGAGTGAATACGCTCTGAGTCTGTCCTTTCTGCTGAATCCAAGAGCTCAGGGGTGACTGGCCAATGCCTGTGCCGTCAATAGCCACCTAGAGGGCTTTCCACACCTGTCCAGGGCGTCCCGGTACTTTCACGGCTCCACTCGCTCCAGGTCCCGTAGTCGAATTCTTCGCGGGCTCGCACTTGAACCCTGTGGGGGCGGTTTTGCAAGGCGTCGGCGATCACGTGGGAAGTGACCTCCAATCGGGAAACCTGGAAACAAAAGAATACCACTGAAGACAACCCTCCACCGTTTTTTTCTTCACCAGACTCCGCTTCATCCGCCCATGTGCCTTCCCCCAAGAATAAGCAGAAGGAGATGATCTGGCTACAGTTGCCAACGTCCAGGTGGGACCTGCAGCTTTCCCAGAATTCTGACAGACAGAGAACACTTTTCTTGGCAAAAATAGCAGCCTTGGCGGGGAGGGCCTCTAAGGCAGGGGTGTCAAACATGGATTAAGCCCCTGGGAGGGCTTTTTCTATCAGGCCCGCAGTGAAGAAGAAGAGAGAGAAGAAGAGATTGGATTTATACCCTGCCCTTCACTACCCAAAGGTGTCTCAGAGCAGCTTACAAACTCCTTTCCCTTCCCCTCCCCACAACAGACACCCTGGGAGGCAGGCGGGGCTGAGAGAGCTCTTGACAGAAACTGCTCTTGTTCAAGAACAGCTCTGACCAGAACTATGGCTTGCCCAAGGTCATCCAGCAGGTGCAAGTGGAGGAGTGGGGAATCAAACCCGGTTCTCCCAGATTAGAGTCCGCGCACTGAACCACTACACCCAACTGGCTTAAGGGCAAGGCCGTGTGCACGGTGTGAGCAAGCTAGCAGGATGCAGCCGCCGAAGAACGCCCGCTTTCTTTCTTCCTCTTTTTTAAAGAAAGGAGTCATTCTCGTCGTCCTCATTGTGAAAATGAGATTTGAATGTCTTGAGGGGTGGGTGGGAGGGGGTTCTCGGCAATGCTCCCACTGAGCTGTGGAGTCTTGTGAACAAAAATTCTACTTTGTGGAGCGACTGGCATTCAAGTTGCGAGCGAGCGATCTGGCTACCGCATGAATCAGTTTGCTCTGGAGCCCTCCTTCCTCAGCTAAGGCAAAAATATGTGAGCCGGAGGCTAAAAAACTGTGAGCTAGCTCACACTAACTCAGCTTAGAGGGAACACTGGTTCTCGCTAAGGAAGCTGACCTCTGAGACGATGGTAGATGGACCGCAAAGGCTAAACTGAACCTGGTTTCACTTGAAACGAAACTGTTTCTCTAAGGTGTTCCTGGACAAGTCCCCCAAATTAAGAAAGATCTGGTTCCTATATTATGCACCGCTGCGAAACCTGCAGTCGCCTCTTCCTGGAAATCTCCCTCGTCTTCCTCACCCCCAATTCTTAAGATTTGGTACGGGAACACATGGGATTAATCTCACAAGGGAAAGAATACCGATACAAACCTCAAAGAAAGACCCGTACTCTGCCTCTCTTGATTATTATAATTTCTGGTGCCCTGTTTTAAATCTTATTGCTCCAAACAAAGACCGTTTTGATCGGAATTGTGTTATAGGTGTTTTACTGTGTTAACTGATTGATACTTGATTATTTGCTATGACCCTTTGACACCATCTTTTCTCCTGATAGGCATAATTTTTTTTTCATTGCTTAATTTTCTGTGTTATTGAGGCCTATTGTATTTTGATGTACCAAACCAGCCCTTCACACCCTTTACGGTTGCCAACCCTGGGTTGGGTGCTCGCTGGAGACCTGGGGGAAGTCCGACTTACTCTTTAGCGGGGGAGTCCTGGGCCCCTTCCTGGAGATCTTCGGTGCGCACGCCGTGATGATGTCACCCCGAAATGACATCATCGCTTCGGGCATGTTGGGGGCGGAACCACTATGATTCGAGGGAAAATCATAGAGTTTTCCCTCAAATGACAGAGCGTCCCCCTGCAATGTGCAGTGTGATGACGTCACCTCCGGATGATGTCATCATGCCGGGCATGTATCCACGATCCCGGGATTTGGGGGTGGGGGCCCCCTGGTGGCCCGATCCAGGCCAGCGGGTAACAGACCCATTGAGCAGGGTTTCCCCGCCCCCCCTATTTGACTTGCCATGTAAAGTATGGAAGATGGCTAATAGAATACGAACAGGCTTTGGCAGCTGTGCAGACCTGTTCTTTAAGCAGGGCAAAATACCAGGCCCCAAATGTGACTGTGGTGCAGCCCAGCCAAACTATTTTCCATCTGTCAAAGGAACGTGAACATCATGCTTTCCACGGAGATGTGACGGAGCTCTCTGAACTCTTCCCCAGCTGTGATTGAGTGGATTGAAAATTTAGATATCCGTATTTAGGGGGATTGCCCAATTTTGGTCTGCATACCCGTTGTATCCACTTGGCTCTCTATTTTATAGTATTCCCCGCTTCCTGTACGTAACTCTGCCCTACGATAAATAAATAAATAATACCGCAAACCAACACGGCTCCCCTCTGAAAACATCCCGGGATAGTTTTCATCCGTTTAAGAAGTGAACTGGGAGGGGTGTTAGGTCTGCCAAGGAGCGAGCTGGTGTCCCACCCCACCCCACCTCACCCCACTTTGAGCTCTGACCCACATAGCCTCGTGAAAGGAAAGACAGTCTCAAACCTCTGAGTACGTCTGCAAAACGTCCGCCCGGTAGCGGAGCTGGAACTGGAGGTGGTAGATCTTGGAGCCCCAAGAGGAGGGGTAACGCCAGGTCACAAGAAGTTGGCGGGGGGCCTTCTCCACGGGCGTCACCACGACATTCTCCGGCGGGTCTGGCTTCACTGCAAGGGGTGACAGCAAGACAAAATATTTAAGGTTGCAGAAAGAAGTCAACTTTTAGGGACAACGGGCCTTTACTGAGGGCCAAAGGTTTTTAAAGAGTCGGATCCTAGTTCCTCAGACCCAACACAGATTCCTTCCTGCCTCATAGTAGCTGTGGGGAATGGCTTTTTTTAAAAAGGAGGGTCCAAATGGACTGGGGACGCTCCTGCAGGGAGAGGAAGATATCCTGCCTTCCCCGGTGTTATGTATTGGGATCGAATCATTCCTGATTGAATCACCCCACAGACTGGCTGAGCTTGGAGCACAAAAACAATAGCCGACCAGGACTCTGGAATAAACCAGTCAAGTAGTAATGTTACGTAAATAGACTATCACTGGGAGTGTGGTGTGTTTGGGAGTGGCAATTGCAGGCTGTTTAACAGAGCTGAGGCTCTGGAGTCTTATCTGGTAGTTTTGCTGAAATCACTGAATAAACCAGAGCTGGTCACTGCCATGCATCTAGAACCCAGTACTTAATACCCCCAAAGCCTTTTCCCTACACCGAGACTGTTGAAGTGGGCGACTCAGAAATGCCTGGGCATTGGGGGTCGCTACATCACTCTAAGGGTGTTATAGGTCTTATCTCCTTGAATGGGATGCCTCTCTGTGTCTGAACCTGGGAGCTGTCCTCTGACCCCCTCCTCTCTCTTTCTCCTCTCACAGTCTTAACATGGCCTTCCGTGGAGACACATGACGCCGGATTGGCTGGCCATTTGTGACAGGGAACGTACTCTTTAGACCAGGCTTCTTCGACTGCAACTTGAATGTGAAGTGGATTGACAGCCTTGGTCAGGCCGCACCTGGAGTCCTGTGTGCAGTTCTGGAGGCCTGACTTCGAAAAGGATGTGGGCAAAACCGAGGGGGTGCAGAAGAAGGCGACGAGCAGGGCTCTTTTTGCAGCAGGAACTCCTTTGCATATTAGGCCACACACCCCTGATGTGGCCAATCCTCCAAGAGCTTACGGTAGCCCCTGTAAGAAGAGCTCTGTAAGCTCTTAGAGGATTGGCTACATTAGGGGCGTGTGGCCTAATATGCAAAGGAGTTCCTGCTACAAAAAGAGTCCTGGCGACGAGGATGATCAGGGGTCTGGAGACTGAGCCCTATGAGGAAAGGCTGAGGGCCTTGGGGATGTTTAGTCTGGAGAAGAGGAGACTGAGGGGGACGTGATGGCTCTCTAAATATTTGAAAGGCTGTCATTTGGAGGGGAGCAAGGAGCTGTTCCAGTTGGCAGCAGAGGAGAGGACCCGAAGCAACGGGTTTAGATTACATGCAGAAAGATATCAGCTGGATATTAGGAAAAACGTTTTTCATAGTCAGAGTGGTTCAAAGGTGGAATCAGCAACCTAGGGAGGTGGTTAATTCCCCTTCACTGGCAGCTTTCAAGAAGAGGCTGGACGAATATTTGTCAGAGATGCTTTAGCAGGGCTTTTTTGGTAGAAAAAGCCCAGCAGGAATTTATTAGCATAATAGGCCACACCCCTGACAGCCCAGCTCATTAGCATATTAGGCCACACCCCCATGTTACCAGAAGTGTGGTCGTCCAGCCACATCCACCTTTTTCTTCTTACTCTGTTTACCTTGTTTGTTGTCAAAACCCAGGGCCTTTTTTTCTGGCAGGAACTCCTTTGCATGTTAGGCCACACACCCCCTAATGTAGCCAATCCTAATGAGTTTCTGCTGTTGGGTGTGGCCTATTATGCTAATGAGTTCCTGTGGGGCGGGGCCAACTCAGGAGTCAGCTGGAACTCCCTTCCTGTGTGTTCCTGCCCCAAAATAGCCCTGTGCTTTAGGCTGGTCCTGCGTTGGACAGGGGGTTGGACTAGATGGTCTGTAAGGCCCCTTCCAACTCTATGATTCCATGATATGAGTCTATACTTGAATAAATGTAAGTTTACCTTTTTTTAGCTATATACTTCTTGGGAAATTTATTCATTGCACTCAGTATCACGCTTCTACGACCGGGCAAACACTGCTATATTAACCCCAATAGAAACAGCCTTGGAGAGGGAGTTTCCCCCCTTTTTTGCCCCTCCCTGTGGAGTATTTTGTGTATGTGGAGCAGCAGCAGAAACAGGGAAATAACTCCCCCCCAGTGCTGTTTCCGCCAGGGAAAATGACTTGGGGGGGAAGGCAGGAGCTGCTCTTCAGATGCAGGAAACCTGAGCTGGGATCTTTAAAAACCCAAATGTCTGGTTTGGCCCTCAGAGCTATGCTGTGTAGAGTGTAGCCTTATGTTCTTCGGTGACCCTCCCCACAAGTCCAAATTTACTGGCCGTGGTGCCTCAGAAAACTTGGCTCCTTCTCTGTCATTTTGCACCATCAGTTGTTATAGATTTTCCGGGCTGTATGGCCATGGTCTTGGCATTGTAGGACCTGACGTTTCGCCAGTAGCTGTGACTGGCATCTTCAAAAGGTATAACACAGAAAGGTGGAGGACTCTCTGTGTCAAAGTGAGAAGAAAAATGGTAGGCAGGTGATTTATTTCTACTCAGGAAGGTGGGGTAGGGCTGAGTCATTGTCTTGTAGGAGTTCCCCAGGCTGTGATGTGCTAATGGAGGAGCTTTCCTGAGGAGGTTCTTTTGCCTATGGATTGGCTGTTGAAAGCCCTTCACTTGGAGTCTCAGAGCAGCTTACGAACTCCTTTCCCTTCCTCTCCCCACGACAGACACCCCGTGAGGTAGGTGGGCCTGAGAGAGCTCTGACACAAACTGCTCTTTTTCAAGAACAGCCGTGCCAGAGCTATGGCTTGCCCAAGGTCATCCAGCAGCTGCATGTGGAGGAGTGGTGGGAATCAAACCCGGTTCTCCCAGATTAGATTCCGCACACTCAACCACTACGCCAAACGAGCTGCTCCAAAGATCTTGTTCCCCTCTCTGCCTGCCAGTCTCAGAGGCCAAAGGAAGGACGCTTTGGCCTTTGGAAGGAGGAAGCAGAAACTGCCTGTTGGGGCAAACGTGCAGAGGAAGCAGCAGAGAAGATTGCAGGAATGATGCAAGAAAGGAAAAAGCTTGGCGGCTGGAACGTGGCAGGACCCTGAGAGTGCTCGTGTTTCTTTAAGAATTGCACAGAAGAGGAAATTCCACCCCGGGTAGCTTTTGCCATCTCTACAGTGCCGTGTGCCTCAACATGCCGGAGTAGGCGGTAGGGTGGGGGTGGGGCGGGTTTCAGGGAGTCAGTGTGGTGTGGCGGTGAAGTGAGGTGAAACCCTAATCTGGAGATAGGGTTGCCAAGTCTTACCTGTGGCTGCTGGCGGGGGGCTCCAGCCTGGGTTCCTGGATCTTCTGCGGGGGACGCTCTAGCATTTGACCAAAAACTCTATGATCACCATAGAGTTTTTAGCCAAATGCTAGATCATCCCATTTGTGACATGCCCACCGTGAAGGGGCTCTTTGGGGGTGGGGCTCCCCTTGCCGGCCAGCTGGCTGGTAGCAGATTGGGGGTCCCGAAAGCAGGGGAACGCCCACCCCCATCGGGGGAATAGCAACCCTATCTGGAGAACAGCTTCAGGTGGGTAGTCCTGTCGGTCTGAAGCAATAGAATAAAGTTTGTGTCCAGTGGCACTTTTAAGACCAACAAGGTTTAATTCTGGGTATGAGCGTTCATGTGCGTGCACACTTCTTCAGATGGCAATGCCCAGGGCTTTGGCATAACAGGCCACACCCAACAGCAGAAACTCATTAGTATATTAGGCCACACCCGGACAGCACAGCTCATTAGCCTATTAGGCCCCACCCCCATGTTACCAGAAGTGTGATCACCCAACCACACCCACCTTTTGCTTCTTATTCTGTTTACCTTGTTTGGTGTCAAAACGGTCCAGGGCTTTTTTTGTAGCAGGAACTCCTTTGCATGTTAGGCCACACACCCCTCATGTAGCCAATCCTGATGTGTTTCTGCTGTTGGGTGTGGCCTATTATGCTAATGAGTTCCTGCTGGGCGTGGCCGACTCGGGAGCCAGCCGGAACTCCGTTCCTCTGTGTTCCTGCCCAAAAATAGCCCTGGCGATGCCCATGAATGCTTAGACCCAGAATTAAACTTTGTTGGTCTTAAAGATGCCGCTGGACTCAAACTTTGTTCTGGAGAACTGTGTTTGATTCTCCACTCCTCCCCATGTGACCTTGCGCCACGGTTTCTCTCAGAGCTCTCCCAGCCTTGCCTACCCCGCAAGGTGCCTGTTGCGGGGAGAGGAAGGGAAGACAATTGTAAGCCGCTTTGTGGCTCCTTAAGATCGGGAAAGCAGGGTATAAAAACCTACACTTCTATATTTTATGCCTCAGTTTAAGCAGTCAGCCATTTCTTTGGCCGCATGCTTCCTGGCTGCAGTCTTCCCGGTTGCATTCCAGGCGCTTCCTGGCTGCAATCAGATTGTGGATGGGGATATGCAACATGGGAATATGCAGAGGGCGATCCCCGGGAAGGAGGCAATGGTCTGCCCACACACACACACACACACACACACACACACAGATTGCAATTGCCCTTGGATCCTGATTAATAGAGGCACGCACCCAGATCGCCAATCTTGCAGTATTTCTGGTCACTCGTAGCACTGCCTGCTGTGTTCGCGACACACATGGTCATCCGCAGGTAGGTGTCTTCATCGTGGTGAGTCACTGTGACGCGACAAGTGACTTTCTGGGATCTACTGTAGTAGCGGCACTGCTGTTCCGTGTGGTTCTCTCCCATGAACCTAGCGGCAGGAGGAGAAGACGGAGACACCCACTTAGTCCGAGCCAGAGCCGGCAATCTTATAGGGACAATATTTCCCCCTCCCCATCTCCATGCTCTGCAGTAATTGGACGGTGTTGGCTGTTTGCGGGTGGTGAGAAGAAAATGGCTTCCGGCAACAAAGAGGGAAACTCCTGGACATATTGGGGGTGGAGCCTGGGGGCGGCTGGGGAGGGGAGGGGCATCGGTGGCTGTAATACCATAGAGTCCACACTCGAAGCTACCATTTTCTCCAGGGTAACTGATCTCTAGGGTCTGGAGATGAGTGGTAATACCAGGAAACAGAGACAGATGGTTAGTGGTTTTATTGGTATTACTGATTGATTGGTTTTATGCTGATTGATTGATTGATTGGTTGCTGATGTTTTAACTGGTATTGTCTATCTTTGGAGTATTTTGTACACCACCCTGAAGCCTTCGGGGGTGGGAGGAAGAGCGGTCCAGAAATTAAAGAAATACGATTATAAAAAGAATTAGGAGAACCCACAACTCGCATGTGACTGGTTTACCAGGGGCAGAGATCAGAAAATGGAGACCTGTCCGAGCCTGGACTGAATTGGGAAACAGTCTTCCATTTCCTGATTATGCAGTGACACATGAGAGAAAAGTACCCAAATGGTCCTTTAAGAAGAAGAGGAGGAGGAGGAGGAGGAGGAGGAGGAGGAGGAGGAGGAGGAGGAGGAAGAAGAAGAAGAAGAAGAAGAAGAAGAAGAAGAAGAAGAAGAAGAAGAAGAAGAAGAAGAAGAAGAAGAAGAAGAAGAAGAAGAAGAAGAAGAAGAAGAAGAAGAAGAAGAAGAAGAAGAAGAAGAAGAAGAAGAAGAAGAAGAAGAAGAAGAAGAAGAAGAAGAGGAGGAGATTGGATTTATACCTTGCCCTTCGCTCAGAGTCTCAGAGCACCTTACAATCTCCTTACCCTTACCCTCCCCTCAACAGACACCCTGTGAGGTAGGTGGGGCTGAGAGAGCTCTTTCCAGAACTGTCCTTGAGAGGACAGCTCTGACAGCAGCTACAAGTGGAGGAGTGGGGAATCAAACCCGGTTCTCCCAGATTAGAGGCCGCACACTCAACCACTAAGCCAAACTGGCTCTCTCCAGGGGTCAAGAAAAAATATCTCAGGGCTCCCTCACTCACCCAGCAAACCACCCCGGCCTAGCATCTTTATCCACAAATCTGCCTGACCCCTTTATTCACTCCAAGCCAGCTGTAATACTGCATGATACGCTTACCCCTTTCCCACCCAGAGTCTGGCTTTGGTGTGAGGAGACAGCTGGCGGGATGGTTTCCACTCGCACAGGATGTCCTTGGTGACGCTCCTGCGGAAGCAGGTGAAATTTGGCACCTGGGGAGGCTCTGGAAATGGGAGAGACCATCATAAGAACATAAGAGAAGCCAACATTGGATCAGGCCAATGGCCCATCCAGTTCAACACTCTGTGTCACACGGTGGCCAAAAATACCAGGTGCCATCAGGAGGTCCACCAGTGGGGCCAGGACGCTAGAAGCCCTCCCACTGTTGACCCCCCCCACAAGCACCAAGAATACAGAGCCTCACTTGCCCCAGACTGAGAGTTCCTATGTATACCTTGTGGCTAATAGCCACGGATGGACCTCTGCCCCATATGTTTATCTAATTCCCTCTTGAAGCCGTCCATGCTTGTAGCCACCACCACCTCTTGTGGCAGTGAATTCTACGTGTTAATCACTCTTTGGGGAAGAAGGACTTCCTTTTATCTGTTCTAACCCGACTGCTCATTAATTTCATGGAGTGCCCACGAGTTCTTGTATTGTGAGAAAGGGAGAAAAGTACTTCTTTCTCGACCTGCTCTATCCCATGCATAATTTTGTAAACCTTCATCATGTCACCCCTCAGATGTCCTTTCTCCAAGCTGAAGAGCCCCAAGCGCTTTAACCTTTCTTCATAGGGAAAGTGTTCCAACCCTTTTATCATTCTAGTTACCCTTTTCTGCACTTTTCCCAATGCTGTAATATCCTTTTTGAGGTGTGGTGACCAGAACTGTACACAGTACTCCAAATGAGATTGCACCATTGATTTATACAGGGGCATGATGATACGTGTGGGAAAGACATTCTGCAAGTTTTCTGGAGCATTTCACATTCCAAACGGTAGACTTTTTCAGGGATGGGGGAGAAGAGGCGTGGCTGAAGACAAGACGACGGAGGTAAGGGAGGGGGGCAAAGAAGGCTCAGCAGAGATTTGGTGGGACAAAATTGGCCACCCCCCCTGCCCACTCACCTTCGACCAGCAGACGCACAGAGCGGAGGACGCGCCCGCCAGCATGGCAAGTGTACAAGCCAGAATTGTTGTCATATACTGCCGGCAGGAAAAGACGGGATCCTTCCACCACCAGCCTTCCATGGTGTGTACTTATATTCTGTCCGTTTAACCTCCAGTGCACAATGGTGGTGTTCTCTAGCTCCCCCTCTAGGCAGGGCAGGGTAACGTTTATACCCGGTGGTCTAACAATCACATGAGGTGGGAGATCTGCCAATGAGAAGGAGGAGAGAATCGGCTGTCAGTATTTGGGGGAAGTTATCATTACAACGCATACTTCAAATCATCGGGTCAGACTCCACAAATCTTTTCTACCAATGGTGTCGTGTTCCTCTAGTAAAGGGGAAATAGTGGAAACTGCCATCCAAGTTCAGTACGTAATATTCTTCCAGATAATTATCGAGTTGTACCTTAGACCCAAAAGGCAGAACAACTAGATGTGAGTCGAGTCACGCCTTAGAGACCAACAAGACTTTTGGGGTATGAGCTTTTGAAAATCAGAGCCAGTTTGGTTAGGTGCAGTGGCTATTTTTCCTGGAGAACCGGAGAAGCCCTCTATAGAATTGTTGACTTGTACACTGTAGCATTGTGAGCTTTGGTTTTTCCTGAAGAAGACTCTCTCGAAACATGCAATTTTTCCTGAAGAAGACTCTCTCGAAACACGCAATTTTTGCCTGGGAGGCATGTCACTTTGATGCCAGCTGTTATCTCTTTTTGGAAAGTGTAACAGCCTGCTGCATCTCTCATCATTGACAACAGACGCATCTCTCATCAGTCTCTCATCAGAAGCAAGATAGTCCGCAGCACTGAAATCTGTCTCTGTAGCTGTGGACTTTTTTACTAGATATATTATGTTCTTTAGGCTTCTGTACTATAATGAATAAGATACACTAGGGTCTGTATTGTATTCAGGTATATTATTTATATCAATATATGAAAATGTAGTAGCATAATAGTATTGTGTGTTTTGTTCCGACTTGGAGTTGGGCAACTCTAACCCGAAAGAACAGCAGCTCTAACTCATATCCAATGCTCCCTCTAACCTGTGGAGTCTTGTGAGCAAAAATTCTGCTTTGTGAGCTACCGGCGTTAAAGTTGTGAGCGAGCGATTTGGCTGCTGCATAAATCAGTTTGACCTGGAGCCCTCCTTCCTGAGCTGAGACTAAAAATGTGTGAGCTGGAAGCTAAAAAACTGTGAACTAGTTCACACTAACTCAGCTTAGAGGGAACACTGCTCACATCCCCAAATCATCACATCTCCCAAAGCAAAAATAAGCACAAAACAGAGACTGCAAATTGACAGGGACGGGCATTCAAAAACAGAGTCTGTTGTTGATAAATAGGCACAGCTGGAGAGGACCCACCGTGGTATCCTGGGTACCGCTAACGTCAAGTGAAAGATTTTCACCGTGGACCACTGGAGAGACCTTAGGGTGCTCCACACACCAGATGTCTTTCGGCCAAGTCCTGCCGTGTTGCTAGGATACCTCCCTTGCAAGGCCAAGGTGAACTTTGTCAATATTTGCCAGGAGGGTGAAGCGGACCAGAGGTGACGGTGCCTCTTGTAGAAGTGCCAACTGGTCAAAAATTGCCCTGGTTCGAGAAATTTTTTCACCCACCTGGCCGGTTTATTTTAATTTACCGCAATTTGCCAGCCTTTCCCTAGCACAGGGATCTCCAACGGGGTGCCCATGGGCACCACAGCATCTGCCCACACCTTTCCTAGTGCCCACGGGCACTCCATTGGAGACCCCTGTGTGTTTTTAGGAAGAGGGCAGGGACAGGCGGGGCTCATGCCCAGCAGAACTTCGGATCGACTGCACAGACTAAAAGCCATCCTGTTAAGCAGAGCTTTTGCCTCAAGTGCTGAAAAACTGACTATAAGAGTTATACATAACTTGGCGTCCTAACATCTTGTGTTGGCTCTGTCCTCATAAGAACATAAGAGAGAAGAAGAAGAAGAGATTGGATTTATACCCCACCCTTCACTGCCCAAAGGCATCTCAGAGCGGCTTGCAAACTCCTTTCCCTTCCCCTCCCCACAACAGACACCCCGTGAGGTAGGTGGGGCTGAGAGAACTTCTGACAGAAACTGTCCTTGAGAGAACAGCTGTGCCAGAGCTTGTGACTGACTCAAGGCCACATCAGCAGGTGCAAGTGGAGGAGTGGGGAATCAAACCCGGTTCTCCCAGATACGAGTCCGCGCACTTAACCACTGCACCAAACTGGCTCTCAAGAGAAGCCAATGTTGAATCAGGCCAATGGCCCATCCAGTCCAACACTCTGTGTCACACAGTGGCCAAAACCCAGGTGCCATTAGCTGGTCCACCAGCAAGACCAGAACTCCAGAGCCTCTCCCACTCTTGTCCCTCCAGCACCAAGAATACAGAGCATCACTGCCCCAGACATTAGAACATAAGAGAAGCCATATTGGATCAGGCCAATGGCCCATCCAGTCCAACATTCTTGTGTCACACAGTGGCCAAAACCCAGGTGCCATCAGGAGGTCCACCAGCAGGGCCAGAACTCCAGAGGCCCTTCCCCCTGTTGCCCCCCCCAAGCACCAAGAAGACAGAGCATTCCTGCCCCAGACAGACTCTTCCATCTAGACCTTGTGGCTAATAGCCACTGATGGACCTCTCTTCCAGATGTTTACTCAAACCCCTCTTGAAGCTGTCTCCCTGGATGGAAGTCTCAGAAGAAGAGTAGGTGAGATTACTCGGCGGGTAAACTGGGGCTTTTTGATTATCCCTGAAAGCCGTGGGACAAACTGCTTGAGAACTGATTTGCCTTTAAAAACGATTACTTGCTAAAAAGCAGTGCTGGGTCCTTTGATCGTTTTAGCAATTATTTTTGCCATCGTTATAGGATGGACTTGCATTAACTTGCATTCGCGCTTGCATTTCCGCTCTGTCCAGCTCACGAAGGAAAGTAACTTCTCATCTCGATTAAAGTTCCTGCAGTTGTCCTGCCTGGTTTGCTGGTCACACTCAAAGAACTGTCCTCACCCCCTGCTTCTTTTTGTGCTATCGGTCAAAGGTCGTTAATCCCCCCCTTAATAAGATAAATCCGGGAGAACACTGTGTTACTAAACATTTCGGGGAAAACACCGAAGTAGACAAACCATCTACAGTGTGTTTTTTTGTATTCACAACAACTTCCACACCGAAAATCCCCTTTTTTCGTTTGAAACGTTTTGAAAAGGCAGCGCTGTTAAAAAAAAAGCGTTCAGTTCCGGTTCTCTGATTGGACGCAGGAGGGAAGCTCTCGCTACGGCCTCATTGTTCAGTCGCTTGGCTTCACCCTTCCTTCGGACAGTTTCTCAACCCCTCCTCGATTCTTGGTCAGAAGGCAAGCAAGAGCCCTGCTAGCCCAAGCCAAAGGCTGCCCTGTTCCCACCAGCGGTCAGTCCAGATGCCCTCACCTTGCAAAAGCTAAAAGCAAGGGGTGGGCGTAGGGTTGCCACCTCCAGGTTGGGAAATTCCTGGATGTTTGGGGGTGGAGCCCAAGGAGGGTGGAGCTTGGGGAGGGGCCTCAGTGGGGCATTATGCCCCCTTCCAAGCAGCCATTTTCTCCAGGGGAACTGACCCCTCTCATCTGGAGATCGGGTGTCGTTCCAGGAGATCTCCAGGTCCCACCTGGAGGCTGGCAACCTTACATGGTGATGGTGCTTACATCCCCAGGCCTTCTTGTGTAAGAACATAAGAACATAAGAGAAGCCAATGTTGAATCAGGCCAATGGCCCATCTAGTCCAACACTTTGTCACACAGCGGCCAAAATATACCAGGTGCCATCAGGAGGTCCAGCAGTGGGGCCAGAGACACCAGAAGCCCTCCCACTGCTGCCCCCCCCAGCACCAAGAATAGAGTGCAGCACCTGCCCCAGACTGAGAGTTCCCATCTATACCCTGTGGCTAATAGCCACTGATGGACTTCTGCTCCATATGTAGTTTCTGAGGCTCCGTTTTCACTTTACGGGACACCGTCTACGGCAGCTGCCTCTCTCGAAGGGGGGTCGCGACGAAACGTGAAGATAAATAACGAACGAATCAAACAGTGGATTCAAACCAAAGACCACCCCGAATATAGAAAGGCCTGCCTGGAGAAATCTAGAGCCGCCTTTCAGAAACTCAGCACAAATGCTCCCTCTGAGCTGTGGAGTCTTGTGAGCAAACATTTTACCTCATGAGCTACTGGCATTAAAGCTGTGAGCGAGCGATTGGGCTACTGCATAAATTAGTTTGCTCCGGAGCCATCCCTTCCTGAGCGAAGACAGACACGTGTGAGCCGGAGGCTAAAAAACTGTGAGCCAGCTCACACTAACTCGGCTCGGAGGGAACACTGGCCTCACAGATAACAGCGTCTGACTACAAGTGGGGAGCGTGTGCAGACGTCTTCATTGCCGTTGGGTTGCTTCCGACTTCTGGTGGACCAATGAATTACCGACCTCCAAAACTGGAGAAACCCGAGTTCAAAGTCCCACTCATCCATGAAGTTCACTCTGGATCACTTGCAGTTGAGCCTACCTTACAGGGTTGTTGGGAAACCAATGGCCACCTCCAGGTTGGGAAATTGCTGGAGATTTGGGGGAGTTGGAGGCTGAGGAGGGCGGAGTTTTGTCTATTTATTTATTCCATTTATTTATTCCGTTTATATCCCGCCCTCCCCGCGAACAGGCTCAGGCCGGCTTACATTAGTCGGTACAAAGTCCCATAAAACCCACAGAACACATTAAAAACATTTTAAAACAATCTGATAATCACAAAGTGCTAGTAATGTCCACAAACTGAGTAAACTACACCGCAGGGGCTCAGATTGTGAGGGACCTCTAAACACGAAATAACTTACAAAACTGCTATTCTTTTTTGTTGTTGTCGTCAGTAATGGTATGCGGCCTCTTCGGCCTGACATAACTCCAGTGGTACGTGGGGTTGCCAGACCTCCCACAGTGGAGATGGGGTCCCCTGGTGACAGACCCCACCTCCCCACCACCAATCAGCTGGCCAGGGTGGGTGGGACTTATCCTGAAAAAAAAAGGAAATCCACCTGACATGTGACCTGGAAGTGATGTCATCACATCCAGCCTGGGCAATGCTCAGGTATTTAGGCAAAAACTCTATGGTAGAAGCCAAATTTACCACAGAGTTTTTGCCCAAATACCAGAGCATCACCCCAACATTCTGGATGTGCTCATGTCACATCCAGATCACGTAGGCAGTGATGGAGACACATCGCTGTACATCGGCAGGGCCTCTCTGATGCTCCCAGTAAAGTCCTTTCTCATCCTCCGCCGGTTGCCAGGAGACATCCATCTCTGGCATGAGGCCTGTCCCTCGAGGAAGCTCACCCTTGCCCCTTCATCTGGCAGCTGGAGGGTTTCCAGGCCACAGCCAGCAACCCCTGGGAGTAATTAGGGGGTGGGGACTGCTCTGCTTGCATCACCCAGGCGAGCTGATGTCAAAACTGGAAGTGATGTCATGGGACGCTCTAGGATTTACAACTCTATGGTTAAATCACACGATGGGCAACCTGACATCCCTAGCCTGCTGTTTCAACATAGGAACCGCTCCTAACCACAGGCCCCACTGGACAAGGACCAGAGGTGGCATGTCTAAGAGTCACGTGTGGCTTGCAAGCCACAAAGTAAGTACCCCTGGGTTAGAGGACCTGCATAAGCTGGCCCTGCCAACGCCCAGTGACGAGGATAGCTGGCAGTCCACATCCAGTGGCAGTGAATTCCACAGGTGAATTGCACTCCCTGAACAATCCCTTTCGTCAGGTCTCTGCCAACCTGCTTAGTTCATAGGGTTACCAACTCTAGGTTGGGAAATTCCCAGATATTTGGGGGTGGCGCTTTGAGGAGGGCGAGACTTGGAGAGGGAAAGGGCCTCCACAGAGTCCACCTGGATGGCATCCATTTTTCTCCAGGGAAACTGATCTCAGTCATCCCGAGATTCCAGGGGATCTCCAGGCCCCACCTGAATGTTGGCAACCCGATGCAAGAGGGAGGGAACTGACTCCCTCGACACACTGTCTGCCATTGATCCCCACTGATGGATTTCTGCTTCATGTGCTTATCTAATTCCCTCTTGAAGCCATCCGTGCTTGTAGCCGCCGCCACCTCCTGTGGCAGTGAATTCCATGTGTTAATCACTCTTTGGGTGCAGAAGTTCTTCCTTTTATCTGTTCTAACCCGACCGCTCACCAATTTCATGGAGTGCCCACAAGTTTTTGTATTGTGAGAAAGGGAGAAAAGTACCTCTTTCTCTACCTACTCTATCCCATGCATAATCTTATAGACCTCGATCATGTCACCCCTCAGCCATCATTTCTCCAAGCTAAAGAGCTCCCAGCGCTTTAACCTTTCTGCACAGGGAAAGTGTTCCAACCCTTTTATCATCCTAGTTGCCCTTTTCTGCACTTTTCCCAATGCTCTAATATCCTTGTTGAGGTGTGGTGACCAGAACTGTACACAGTACTCCAAATGAGGCCACGCCATCGATTTATACAGGGGCATCACGATAGACTCACATCTTTAATGCCAGTCGCTCACAAGGTAGAATTTTTGCTCACTGGACTCCACAGCTTAGAGGGAGCACTGACCTCCCCTCTTGGGCTGCCAACTTTCCAAAACCTGGCGTTTCGAGAAATGTCAACAGCCCAGAGCAAATATCCCATGACCCCTTTGCCTGGTCCCTCGCCAAGAACTGTTGGTACCTGGGGAAGCAGAACTGACAGCTCTCTGCTAATCCCAGGGCTTTGTGTCTCACGGCTGACAGGAGGCAAATTCCTTTTCGGGAAGGTGAGCGCACCCCCACCTGGGGCTGAATGATCTAATAGGTGGTTGACTTCCCTGGCTCTCATGCCCACTGCGATGGAAGATCTTCTGAATCCCCGGAGCTGCGTCAGGTTAATTGGTGACGAGGGAGACAGGCACTCTGCCCATAGAATCATAGAGCTGGAAGAGACCACAATGCGCCCTCTAAGCTGTGGAGTCTTGTGAGCAAACATTCTACTTTGGGAGCTACTGGCATTAAAGTTGTGAGCGAGCGGGTTTGGCGACTGCATAAATTAGTGTGCTCCGGAGTCATCCTTCCCGAGCTGAGACAAAAAAATGTGTGAGCCAGAGGCTAAGAAACTGCGAGCTAGCTCACACTCACTCAGCTTAGAGGGAGCACTGCCTCCAGGGCCATCTAGTCGAACCCCCCCGGTCCCGATATCAACACCTTTATTAATAGCCTGATACAACCCAGGCTGCCAACCTAGCAGTTTGAAAGCAAGAAATTGCAAGTAGATAAATAGGTACCACTTCGGTGGGAAGGTGACAGCGTTCCGTGCGCCTCGGCTTCTAGTCATGCTGGCCACATGACCACGGAAACGTCTTCGGACAGCGCTGGCTCTTCGGCTTGGAAACGGAGATGAGCACCGCTACCCTAGAGTCGGATTCGACTGGCTTTCGAGCAAGGGAACCTTTACCTTTACTTACAACCCAGGCTATGATGTCAGCTGACTGTATGCCTGTGCTGGATGATGCTAATGCCCGCCATCGCTTATGAACCACACTAGCACTTTATGTTATTTTTTTCATTGTATTGTGTGATTTTATTCAATTTTCTGTTTTAGTTGTTCTATTTAGTACATGCAAGCTGCACTGAGCCTGCCCTGGCAGGGCGGGCAGGCAGGCAATAAATAAATATGCAGGAAATCCACAAAGACCTCCCCCTCCACACCCGCAGTGACCGCTGTTCCATGCCCAGAAGATGGCAAAAAACCCCTCCAGGATCTCCAGCCAAACTGGCCTGGAGAAAAATTGCTTCTTGACCCCAAAGGGGCAATTGGCATCTCCCTGGCTGTGTAAGAAGCAGTGTTCCCTCTAAGCTGAGTTGGTGTGAGCTAGCTCACAGTTTTTTTAGCCTCCAGCTCACACATTTTTGTCTCAGCTCAGGAAGGAGGGCTCCAGAGCAAACTAATTTATGCAGCAGCCAAATCGCTCACTCACAACTTTAATGCCGGTAGCTCACAAAGTAGCATTTTTGCTCTCAAGACTCCACAGCTTAGAGGGAGCATTGGAAAGACCACAAGAACTCAGCACTGAGGCAACCCTTCCTGCCCTGTTCTGCAGTGCACATGGTTAAGCAGGGGAAGGGCCGTGGCTCAGTGGCAGAGCACCGGCTTTGCACGTGGAAGATCCCAGGTTCAATCCCTGGCATCTCCGGTTAAAATGATCGGGTACTGTGTGATATGAAAGACCTCTGCCTGGGACCCTGGAGAGAGTCACGGCCAGTCTGAGTGGAGGCTGTGGTTCAGTGGCAGAGCCTCTGCTTTGTGTGCAGAAGATCCCAGGTTCAATCTCCAGTTAAAAGGATCAGGTAGTTGATGATGTGAAAGACCTCTGCCTAAGACTCTGGAGAACACCGCCAGCCAGAGTAGACATTACTGACCTTGATGGACCATAGGAACATAAGAGAAGCCATGCTGGATCAGGCCAATGGCTTTGCCAGTCCAACACTCTCTGTCACACAGTGGCAAAACCCAGGGGCCATCAGGAGGTCCACCAGCAGGGCCAGAACTCCAGAAGCCCACCTGCTGTTGCCTCCCAAGTACCGAGAACACAGCACAAGAGAACACAAGAGAAGCCATGCTGGATCAGGCCAGTGGCCCATCCAGTCCAACACTCTGCGTCACACAGTAGCCAAAACCCAGGGGCCATCAGGAGGTCCACCAGCAGGGCCAGCTCCACCCAGGAGCCACATCCATGCAGGGCCAGAACCTCTAGAACTCCCCACTCTTGCCTCCAAAGCACCAAGAACACAACATAAGAGAAGCCATGCTAGATCAGGCCAATGGCCCATCCAGTCCAACACTCTGTGTCACACAGTGGCCAAAACCCAGGGGCCATCAGGAGGTCCACCAGCAGGGCCAGAACTCCAGAAGCCCTCCCACTGTGGCCCCCCACCAAGCTCCAAGAATACAGAGCATCACTAGGGGCCCCAGACAGAGTATTCCCTCCACAGTTTGTGGCTAATAGCCACTGATGGACCTCTGCTCCAGATGTTTCTTCAGAACCCCTCTTGAAGCTGCCCATGCTGGTGGCCACCACCACTTCCTGTGGCAGTGATAGAATGATTCCATATAAGGCAGCTTCCTGTTTATGTGCAGTTTTGCCTCACACACTGCTGGCCTCAGCCTCATCTTTTGATACAATCCTCCGAGTTGTCTCCTGGGGAACATACAAAGCTGCCTTAAACTGAGTCAGACCCTCGGCCTATCAAGTACGGTCTACTCTGACCGGCAGCAGCTCTCTAGGCAAAGGTCTTTCTAGTCACCCAGTTATGTCATCATTTTAACTGGAGGTGCCAGGGATTGAATTTGCAAAACGGGCGATCTACCACTGACACCTACTTAATCCTAGAGTGTCCTGGCAGGAATGGAACAGATGGAGAGAATTGCCCCCCCCCCGCCCCATAACATTAGACCTTGGACCACCTAACAAAACCTATTGAGAATGCGTCTTTATTTATTTAATAGCATTTTAATGATTTTTATATTGTTTACAACATGTATTACTCCTTAGTTGTATACAGTATCATTCTACAACATCTAATAAACAAGAAAAGAACATCACTAAGCACAAAAACTTATTTTTTAAAATAAAACACAACATCTCTATATTTCTGAGGTAGTGTGTCTAATCGGGGTTGACAAGCGGTAATATATTCAAAAAACACAAACCATTTTTCCAAAAAATTATTAGTACCTTTCGGAGTGTCAAAAGCTATTAATTGCATAGCAATTTTATCTGACACAATCAGGTCCCAAGGTTTAGATCTCCACTGTGACAGGTTTGGGATCTTAAACCATTTCCAATTTAAGGCAAGGAGAATGCATCTTTTAAAGCATCATGACTTTTTTTTTCTTGAATCAGTTGGCAACTCTACTCCCAGACGCCTGGATCCACCTTGCAAAACACCAGTTCCCTTTTTGGTTAAGAGAAGACTTAATCTTGCTGGGAAATGGTGTATCTATCACCAGGGCCAGGGCCTTTTCACTGGCAGCCCCATGCTGGTGGAATGAGCTCCCGGAGGAGGTCAGGGCCCTGCGGAATCTTTGACAGTTCCGCGGGGCCTGCAAAATGAAGCTCTTCCACTAGGAGAACTGCCACCACTATGCCATCAGCAACCTTAATTATAGAGCCCTGGTCCTTGGTTTTTGACATCTAGCCTGTGCCGCCCTCGTACGGGGAAGATCATGAGCAGAATGAGTGCTAGACCTCTGTGTACACTCTTAAAGTAAGCTATCCTAAAAAACTAATTAATCAGCACCAGCACTTTATGAATCATGTATAACTGAATTGTTTTTTAGATGATTTTATGTGGATTTCAATAGTTATTTATGTATTGATCAGTGTAAGCCGCCCTGAGCTAATCAAATGAATAGCTAAAAATAAAGTTAAAAAAAAATATCACACTGGAACAAGAGGTTATTCCAAGTGAGCTTAAAGCTCTCAATTTACTGCACCTATAGACAAGTGTAGGCACCAAGAAATCTGCACTGCTGTCACTGTGAGACTAATATCCTACTCTATTTAACAGTAAGTAGTAGTATGATAAGATATAATTTATCTTTTCCTTTGTAGATATTCAATATGTGCCTAAATCAAAAGCACTGCATATGTATGTTGACAATAATGTTGTATTCTGCTTATCATAGAATCAAAGAATGTTAGAGTTGGAAGGGACCTTGCAGGTCATCTAGTCCAACCCCTTGCACTCTGCAGGAGCACAGCCGAAAGAGAGCCCTACATACCTACAACATACCCAAAAGATGATCGTCCAGCTTCCGCTTGAAAATGTCCAGCGAAGGAGCATTCACCACCTCCCGAGGCAGTCTGTTCCACTGCTCAACCACTCTTACAGTTAGGAAGTTTCTCCTGATATCTAGCCGGTAACGACTCCTTGCAGTGTTCCCTCTGCTGAGTTAGGTGAGCTAGCTCACAGTTCTTAGCCTCCAGCTCACACATTTTTGACTTAGCTCAGGAAGGATGGTGCCAGAGCAAACTGATTATGCAGTAGCCAAATCGCTTGCTTGCAACATTAATGCCAGTAGCTCACAAAGTAGAATTTTTGTTCACAAGACTCCACAGCTTAGAGGAACATTGCTCCTTGTGATTTCCACCCATTAGATCTAGTCTTGCAATCCAGAGCAAGAGAGAATAGATCTGCTCCATCTTCTACATGACAGCCCTTCAGATACTTGAAGACTGCAATCATGTCCCCTTCTAAGCCTTCTCTTTCCCAGGCTAAACATACCCAGCTCCTTCAACCTTTCCTCGTAAGACTTGGATTCAAACCCTCCCACCATCCTGGTCACCCTCTTCTGGACACACTCGAGCTTGTCAACATCCTTCCTAAGACGTGGTGCCCAAAACTGGACACAGTGCTCCAGGTGAGGCCTGACCATAGCAGAATAGAGCAGAACTACCACCTCCCGTGATCTGGACACAATGCTTCTGTTCATGCCTCCTAAGATTGCATTAGCTTTCTTCACAGCCACATCGCACTGCAGGCTCATGTTGAACTTGTGATCAACCAGAACACCTAGGTCCCTTTCAAATGTGCTGCTGTCAAGCCAAGTCCCTCCCATTCTATTTCTGTGCCTTTGATTTTTTGTGCCCAGGTGTAGGACTTTGCACTTATCTCTATTGAATTTCATTTTATTTGCCTCAGCCCACTGTTCCAGCCTATCCAGATCATTTTGAATCCTGACTCTGTCTTCTTCAGAATTAGCAGTCCCCCCAGCTTTATACTTCTCTATGTTTGTTCAATTGGGTATTTTATTATTATTATTTTTTAATTATTTTTATTGGTTTTGTTAAAAGCTTTGCATAACATTTCAACAATATAGTTTTGTCCAACAACACACAACGTAACTAAAAATATCGCAAACCATAAAGCACTTTGGTGATTAGAAAGGGTGTGTACCTGTATAGTAAACTATCCTAATTCTGTTAAAACCTGTTATAATCAAAGGGAACTATAAATATAACCATTTATGATATATTTGCCTAGATGGTAGAATATCATTTGCTGTCATGTAGTCAACAATTGGAGCCCAGATCCGAACAAACTTAGACATAGTTGGAGTACTATTATTGCTTGCTCTATTCAGTGAGGCTGTGTTATTTGAGTATTTTATTGTGATTTGAAAAGTCTTGATAAAATGTTTGGAAGAGGAAAAAGAGAGAGAGAGACGCATTCAAGACAAAGAACAGAAAGTCGCTGAGAGTAGAAGCAGAGAGTAGGTGCGGCAGGGGCCGCTAGTTTTAAAAGAGAACTTGGCAGCTTCATGCAAGAGAAGAGGACTGTCGGTAGATAATTCGCCATTGACTAAATGGAACCTCCGTGTTCGGAGGCCGAATCGGTCTGAATGCAAGACAACAGGGAAAAGCCAGCAAACTGTTTATGGGTCTCGTTGACACCAGATGGGGCGGTAGCCGCCTACTTTAAGAGGGGATTAGACAAAGCCGTGGAGGAAGAAGTGCCCGTCAGTGGATAAGGGGAGCTTCTGTGTTCAGGGGCAGTGTATCTCTGAATGGAATACGAGATGGAAAAGCTGTCACCTTTGGGCTGTGTTTGTGAGCCTTCCAGACACAACTGACCGCCTGGTGATGGAAATGGGCTACATGGGCCCTTGGAATCTGCCTGCGGGACCGCTCCTTGGTCCTTAGTGCTGTTTGAAAGGCAAGACTAGGCTTTAAGGACCAAGAAATTGGCAGTCAGGATCGGGGAGGGGCTGTGGCTCAGTGGTAGAGCCTCAACTTGGCATGCAGAAGGTCCCCAGTTCAATCCCCAACGTCTCTAGCATAAAAGGACCAGGCAGTAGGTGATGTGAAAGACCTCCACCTGAGACCCCGGAGAGCTGCAGCTAGTCTCAATAGGGGCTCTGGCTTAGTGGTAGAGCCTCTGCTTGGCATGCAGAAGGTCCCATGTGATATGATAACCAAGTATTTGAAGGGCTGTCATATAGAGGATAGGGATGCGGAGTTAATTTCTGTTGCCCCAGATGGTCGGACCAGAGCCAACAGATTGAAATTAAACCAGGAGAGTTTTCAGCTAAACATTAGGAAGAACTTCCTGACCAGTTAGAGTGGTTCCTCAGTGGAACAGGCTTCCTCGGGAGGTGGTGGGCTCTCCTCCTTTGGAGGTTTTCAAGCAGAGGCTAGATTGGCCATCTGACAGCCATGCGGATTCTGTGAACTTTGGCAGATCACGAGAAGGGAGGGCAGGAAGGGTCGCCTCAGTGCTTAGTTCTCATGGCCCTTTCTTACACGCCCCGGGAAATGCTGATCGCCACTTTGGGGTCAGGAAGTAATTCTTCTCCAGGCCAATTTGGCTGGAGATCCTGGAGGTTTTTTGTAGAAGAAGAAGAAGAAGAAGAAGAAGAAGAAGAAGAAGAAGAAGAAGAAGAAGAAGAAGAAGAAGAAGAAGAAGAAGAAGAAGAAGAAGAAGAAGAAGAAGAAGAAGAAGAAGAAGAAGAAGAAGAAGAAGAAGAAGAAGAAGAAGAAGAAGAAGAAGAAGAAGAAGAAGAAGAAATTGGATTTATACCCCGCCCTTCACTTTTGAGTGTCAGAGCAACTTACAAACTCCTTTCCCTTCCCCTCCCCACAACAGACACCCTGTGAGTTAGGTGGAGCTGAGAAGGCTCTTGACAGCAACTGCTCTTTCAAGGACAGCTGTGCCAGAGCTTGTGACTGACCCAAGGTCACATCAGCAGGTACAAGTGGAGGAGTGGGGGAATCAAACCCGGTTCTCCCAGATTAGAGTCAGCACACTTAACCACTACACCAAATTGGCTCTCTTTTGGGCATGAAACAGCGGTCACTAGGGGTGTGGAGAGGGGGGGTATTTATGAATTTCCTGCCTTGTGCAGGGGGTCAGACTAGATGACCCTGGAGGGCCCTTCCAACTCTGTGATTCAGTCCCCAGCATCTCCAGTTGAAAAGGACCAGGCAGTAGGTCATGGGAAAGACTTCTGCCTGAGACCCTGGAGAGCCCCTGCCAGTCTGAACAGGCAATACCGAAGCTGATGGACCGACAATCTGAATCAATGTACGGCAGCTTCGTGTCTTCATGTGTGTTCATATTCCTCACTAGCTTCCCCCCAGCATAATTCTGCTCCTCCAAGGCTGCAAACTATTTCTGGTGGGAAAGCTTGGGGAGAACGGGGTTCGGGGAGGGCAGGGACCCCAGCTGGGTCCAAGGCCACAGAGTCCACCCCCCGAAGCAGCCATTTCCCTCCAGGGGAACAGATCTCTGTGGTCCAGAGGTCACTGGTGACTCCAAGTCTCCAGGCCCCACCTGGAGACTGGCAACCCCAGCTGCCCGGCTCGGTCTGGCCTCTGAGCTCCGTGCCACTCCAGGAAACGGAGAGCATGAAAACGAAATCAAAAAAGACCCAGGGTGCGGGGTGTGTGTGTGTGTGTTGATCTCAGCAGGCAGAAAGTTTGTGTCAGAAGAACACAGCCGCCTTCGCAGCTTGCGTTCCAGAGAAAAGGGGAGGAAAGAGGAAAATCTGCAGGCGGGACAGTCCTTCCACTGTGCACGGCTTGGCCATGAGGCCCTGTCCGGGTGTTTTGCCTGTGAGTTCAGTCTTGGATTCCAGCAAGATGATTTAAAAAGAAACACAGAGAAAGAGAGAGAGATTCGTGGGGAGCTGCCTTAGACTGAGTCAGAATATTTATTTATCCAAGCTGGCGTTGCCTACTCTGCTGGCAGCAGATCTCCAGAGGAAGGCCTGGATAGAGAAATGTCTCTTGTCTTGACAGACAGACAGACAGACCTTGCGTGAGGCTGGGGAAGATAGGTAAAATGAATGCAGATAGATAGATAGATAGATAGATGATAGATAGATGATAGATGATAGACAGACAGACAGACAGACAGACAGACAGACAGAGCAGACAGGCAGGCAGGCAGGCAGGCAGGCAGACAGAGAGAGAGAGAGAGAGAGAGAGAGAGAGAGAGAGAGAGAGAGAGAGAGAGATAGGCAGATAGATAGGCAGATAGATAGATGAATAGGTGGATGATGGATGGATAGATAAAGAGAGAGATGGATGGATGGACAGATGGATGATAGAAGAAGAAGAGGAGGAGGAGGAGGAGGAGGAGGAGGAGGAGATTGGATTTATACCCCGCCCTTCACTTGGAGTCTCAGAGCGGCTTACAAACTCCTTTCCCTTCCCCTCCCCACAACAGACACCCTGTGAGGTAGGCGGGGCTGAGAGAGCTCTGAGAGAAACTGATCTTTCAAGAACAGCTGTGCCAGAGCTTGTGACTGACCCAAGGTCACATCAGCAGGTGCAAGTGGAGGAGTGGGGAATCAAACCTGGTTCTCCTAGATTAGAGTCTGCGCACTTAACCACTACATCAAAATGGCTCTCAGGTGGCTCTCAGGTAGATAGACAGACAGACAGACACGCAAGCAGAGTTCTGAAAAGACACAATGGCCAACCAGTTCCTCTGGAGGGCCAACAACAGGGCAGAGAGGTCGAGGCCTTCCCTGATAACACTGGTAACATAAGAAGAGTCCTGCTGGATCAGACCAGTGAGGGTCCATCTAGTCCAGCATCCTGTCTCTCACAGATGGCCTCAGCCAGTTCCTCTGGAGGGCCAACAGCAGGGCAGAGAGGCCGAGGCCTTCCCCTCACAAGGACATCAGAAGAACCCTGCTGGGTCAGACCACTGAGGGTCCATCTAGTCCAGCATCCCGCCTCACACAGTGGCCGTGACCAGTTCCTCCAGAGGGCCAACAGCAGGGCAAAGAGGCCTCGGCCGCCTGGCTCTGGGATTCAGAGAATTAGTGCCTCTGAATGTGGAGGTTCCCCTCAGTCACCATAGCTAGTGCCTTCGATAGACGTGTCCCCCACAAACCCATCTAATCCCCTTTTAAAAGTGTTTATTCCTGTGTCCATCACTACATCCTCTGGCAGCGAATCCCACATTCTAATCCCTCTCTGTGTAAAGTAGTATTTCCTTCTGTCCGTCCTGAACCTACTGCCCGCCAGCCTTCATTGGATGCCCTCGAGTTCTAGTATTGGGGGAGAGGGAGGAAAAGTTCTCTGTCAGCTCTCTCCACCCCGTGCATCATTTCATAAGCCTCTATCGTGTCCCCCTTAACCGTCTCTTTTCTAATCTGAAAAGTCCCAGACTCATCAGCTCAGGGCGGGTGCCCCGACCCCCCCCCTCTGTACTTTGTCCGGCTCTGCAACGTCCTTTTGGAGAGACGGTGACCAGAACTGCACACGGTGTTCCAAACGAGGCCGCACCAAAGATCTATGCACCGGCATGACAATATTGGCCGTTTTATTCTCAGTCCCTTTCCCAACAACCCCTCACACGGAGTTTGCCCTTTTCGCCTCTACAGCAGACGAGGCTGACACTGTCACTGAGCCATCCGCTACGACCCCGAGATCTTTCCCCCTCTCTGTCTCAGCAAGTTCAGACCCTATTTGCCTATACTTGAAATTGTGGGGGGGGTTTTTTGCCCCGATGCGCATCGCCTTACATCACCCAGTGCCATCCCCTACCCAGTCCTCGCATGCCAAATTTCACAAACACCCACCTGGCTGCGGGCACCGGAGCCCTGGCTTCACCAAGCCGGCTGTGGCGACGATCAGAGAAGCCATCAGGGAGGCACTGGCCAGCCACATAGTGCCAGAGAGAGGCCCCCGGTTCCAGCCAGGCTCGCCGGGCACTGCCGCCCTCCTGTGCCCCTTGGCATCGGCTTCCGTCCCTCCGAGCCGTGGAGAGGCATTAGAGGAACTGTTCCGAGCAAAGGGCTGCGATCGGGAGGCCGTGGCGGGTTGTGAAAGGTTGAGCAACTGGGCGGAGCAGGGGGAAAAAAATAAGAGGGCCCGGGAGGAGGGAAATGACAGCTAGGAAACAGACACGCTCACATGCACACAGAGACACACACAAACAGAGACACACACCCCCAGCTCCTCCGAAAGGGAGTGGAAAACAGAAATCCCCTGGGCGTTCCTCTGAAGAGACATTTCCCAGGCTCCAGCTGGCCTGGAGTCAACACCTCTGACCCCTAAGCTGGCCTCCTCGCAGCACCGTGAGGGGAGGACAGCACTCCGCACGTGCTCAGAGACACAGTTTGTTCCCTGTCTTGGCTGGGCTGGGGGAGGAATGTGTTTCCTGAACTAAGGACGCATTTCTGGATACTTCAGAAGTCTCGGCTGAAACTGCCCCCGTGCCTTTTGGCTTCCGGCTAGGATACAGTGTTCCCTCTAAGCTGAGTCAGGGTGAGCTAGCTCACAAGTTTTTTAGCCTCCAGCTCACAGATTTTTGTCTTCGCTCGGGGAGAGTGTGGCTCCAGAGCAGACTGATTTGGGCAGTAGCCAAATGGCTCACTCTCAGCTTTAAGGCCAGTAGGCTCACAAAGTAGAATTTTTGCTCACAAGACTCCATAGTTTAGAGGGAACATTAGCCAACATCCTCAGGTGGAACCTGGAGTTCTCCTGGGATTACAACTTATCTCCAGGCCACAGAGATCAGTTTCCCTGGAGACCACGGCTGCTTTGGAGGGTGGATTCTAGGGCATTAGAACCAGCTGAGGTGCCTCCCGTCCCCAAACACTGCCCTTCCCAGACTCTACCTCCAAAACTCCAGGAACCTCCTAACCTGGAGTTGGCAACCCTAAGCCCTGCATCCCACCCCATTGGGGAATCGACAGTTAATGGTTTGAGGCCAGAGTTTGCACCAAACACTGTCCCAGAGAACCTTCCCTTCTAAAATGTGTAAATTGCAAGGGAGAGGTATCGGTGGGTAACACAGCAGTGATGGAAAGGCATTCTGCACATGCTCAGAGACACTACACACATTTTTGTAGGTTTTGAAGTCTGGTTTCACACACCCCCCTCTCCGGCTCTAGATGGAAGCCTGCTGCTGCGTAAAGACACACCAAAAAGAAACTCTGGCTGTGCCCTTTCTGCAGTTTGCAGACTCCACCGATCTGTACATTTTCATCCTGCCTTCTTCCGAAGAACTCAGGGTGTGATTCTACACCCCCCTCCCAAACACACACCCATTTAGTCCCCACAGGAAGCCTGTGAGGTAGTTTAAGCTGAGGGAGAGTGGGGATTTGAACTCAGCTCCTGCTCGGACACTACACCACGCTGGCTCTCAAATTTGTGAAGGGGAAATTGGCTGCTTTGGAGCTGGACTCCATGGCATAACACCCGGCTGAGGTTCCTCCCCTCACCTAATCCCCCAAATCTCCAGGTATTTCCCAACCCGGAGGTGGCAACACTAAAGCTAAATAATTCTTTCTGTCAGGCTGTTGGCTAGTCCAGCCTCCCGTCTCACACACTGGCCAACCAGTTCCTCCGGACAGACCAACAACAGGGCAGAGAGGCTGAGGCCTTCCCCTGTGTTGCATGCTGACAATGGGATTCAGAGGTTGACTGCCTCTGAATGTGGAGGCTCTCTCTAGTCACCATGGCGAGTAGCCACGGATGGACCCCTCCTCCGTGAATCTGTGTAACCCCCTTTCAGAGCTACCTGTGCTCATCGCTGCATCCTCTGGCTGGAAAGTCCATGTTTTAATCCCTCGCTGTGCAAAGAAGTATTTCCTTCTGCCCGTTCTGTGTACAGTTCTGGTCGCCACACCTCAAAATGGATATTATAGCATTGGGAAAAGTGCAGAGAAGGGCAACTAGAATGATCAAAGGGTTGGAACACCTTCCCTATGCAGAAAGGTTAAAGTGCGTGGGGCTCTTTAGCTCAGAGAGACGACGGCTGAGGGGTGACATGATCGAGGTTTATACGATTATGCATGGGCTATAGCAGGTGGAGAAAGAAGTCCTTTTCTCCCTTTCTCACAATACAAGAACTCGTGGGCACTCCATGAAATTGCTGAGCAGTCGGGTTAGAACAGATAAACGGAAGTCCTTCTTCACCCAGAGAGTGATTAACACGTGGAATTCACTGCCACAGGAGGTGGTGGCAGCTGCAAGCATGGACAGTTTCAAGAGGGATTTAGATAAACATATGGAGCAGAAGTCCATCAGTGGCTATTAGCGTCTGGGGCAAGGGATGCTCTGTGTTCTTGGTGCTTGGAGGGGAGGGCAGCAGTGGGAGGGGCTTCTAGTGTCCTGGCCCCACTGCTGGACCTCCTGATGGCACCTGGTATATTTTGGCCGCTGTGTGACAGAGTGTTGGACTAGATGGGCCGTTGGCCTGATCCAACATCGGCTTCTCTTATGTTCTTATGTTCTGTATCTGCTGTCCATCAACTTTATTGGGTGCCCTCAAGTATTTGGGGAGAGGGAGAAAAAGTCCTCTTTGTCAACTCTCTCCACCCCAGGCATAATTTTATACACCTCTGTCATGTCCCCTCTCAGCCACTACACCTCACTGACGGTCCCACACTTTGCATTAAGGGATTGTGACTGAACACTTTTCTCCCGGGAAACTTGTCTTGGTTGTCTGAAGATCAATTGCAACAGTGGGAGATCTCCAGGTGCCTCCTGTTCGTTGGCAACAGGGTTGCCAGATCCCTCGCCATACCAGCGGGGGATTTGAAGGTAGGCGGCGTTCTGGGATGTCACCGACGCTCTGGTTTACGGGGACAAATTCTATGTTTTTTAGGCCAAGTACACCATAGAGTTTTGCCCTCAAACCAGAGTGTCATGCACGATGTCCCCTACATGATGACATCACTTCCGGGTGATGTCATTGCATCGGGGACACCGCACCCAGATGTGGCTGTTTGGAGGCAGGGTTTCCCCTGAGGCAGAAGCCCCGAAAAGCTGGGCAACCCCTGCTGGGACCTGGGGTTCGGCAACCCTATTCATCACAGTCCCTTGAGTACAATTTCAAGGCAGGTTTGCTTCCAGGCAGCCTCTGAATCACGCTGTTTACCTGAAGAGTCCTTTTTGAGCTTGTGGGCACCTCTGGACTTTTGACACAGTGTGTTGGCTGCCCCAAATCGGCTGCTGTGGGAGGCGGAGCCAGCCACCCACAAATGGCTGCCCCAAAATGGCTCCTGTGGGAGGCGGAGCCAGCCACCCACAAAATGGCTGCCCCAAACGGCTCCTGTGGGAGGCGGAGCCAGCCACTCACAAAATGGCTGCCCCAAACGGCTCCTGTGGGAGGCGGAGCCAGCCCGTCACAAAATGGCTGCCCCAAACGGCTCCTGTGGGAGGCGGAGCCAGCCAGCCACAAAATGGCTGCCCCAAACGGCTCCTGTGGGAGGCGGAGCCAGCCAGTCCACAAAATGGCTGCCCCCAAACGGCTCCTGTGGGAGGCGGAGCCAGCCAGTCACAAAATGGCTGCCCCAAGCGGCTCCTGTGGGAGGCGGAGCCAGCCAGTCACAAAATGGCTGCCCCAAGCGGCTCCTGTGGGAGGCGGAGCCAGCCAGTCACAAAATGGCTGCCCCCAAACGGCTCCTGTGGGAGGCGGAGCCAGCCAGCCACAAAATGGCTGCCCCAAAACGGCTCCTGTGGGAGGTGGAGCCACCCAGTCACAAAATGGCTGCCCCCAAACGGCTGCTGTGAGAGGCGGAGCCAGCCAGTCACAAAACGGCTGCCCCAAAACGGCTCCTGTGAGGCGGAGGCAGCCACCCACAAAATGGCTGCCCATACGGCTCCTGTGGGAGGCGAGCCAGCCCACAAAATGGCTGCCCCAAAACGGCTCTGTGGGAGGTGGAGCCAGCCCCCACGGCTGCCAGCAGCAACCAGCCACAGTGCTGCCCCAAAACACCGCCTGTGGGAGCAGGCTGGGGCAGTGGGTTCCGCTCCATTCTGCTGTGGTCAGGCCTCACCTGGAGTACTGTGTCCAGTTTTGGGCACCACACTTTAGGAAGGATGTTGACAAGCTCGAGCGTGTCCAGGTGAGGGCGACCAGGATGGTGACAGGGTTTGAATCCAAGTCTTATGAGGAAAGGCTGACAGAGTTGGGTATGTTTAGCCTGGGAAAGAGAAGGCTTAGAGGGGACATGATTGCAGTCTTCAAGTATCTGAAGGGCTGCCATGTAGAAGATGGGGGCAGATCTATTCTCTCTTGCTCCGGATTGCAAGACTAGATCTAACGGGTGGAAATTACAAGAGAGTCGTTACCGGCTAGATATCAGGAGAAACTTCCTAACTGTCAGAGTGGTTGAGCAGTGGAACAGTCTGCCTCGGGAGGTGGTGGATGCTCCTTCCCTGGACGTTTTCAAGCGGAGGCTGGACGACCATCTTTTGGGTATGTTGTAGGTATGTAGGGCTGTCTTTCGGCTGTGCTCCTGCAGAGTACAGGGGGTTGGACTAGATGACCTGCAAGGTCTCTTCCAACTCTAACATTCTCTGAGCCAGCCAGCCACAAAATTGCTGCCCCTAAACAGCTGCCGTAGAAGGAGACAGCCACAAAATGGCTGCCATAGCCTTACCCTCAGTCACGCAGTGAAGATTCTTATGACTCTGCAGCAGCTGCTGCCAAAGCAACTTTTTAAAAAAATCAGCAGAGCCAATCAAAATCTCTAATGGGCAGCCAGAAGCCTTGCCGGAAGAGTCCCCAATGGCCCCAACCCACTTTCTGGAAAACGCTTGGTGGGCACCAGGAAAGGTGATGGCGGGCACCGTGCCACTCACGGGCACCAACCATGTTGGGGACCCCGTTTTAAGCAATACCCAGAGGAGGCTGGGACTGGGCTGGAGGTAGGGTTGCCAGTCTCCAGGTGATGGCTGGAGACCACCCAGAATTAAAACTGGTCTCCAGGTTAGAGATCGGTTTCCCCTGGAAGAAATGGAAGGGGGGCTCTAAGGTATTATACCCCCCACCGAGGTCCCTTCCCTCCCCAAAATCTCCAGGTATTTCCCAACACAGAGCTGGCGACCCTAGTAGCTGTTCGGCGAGCAAGAAGTCCTGGCTGGGTCGGCCACGGCCGTTCTTCAGAGCCAGGGAGGCTGAGATTGCCTTCAGGCCCACTCGTTATCGGAACCCTTTGGGGAAGGGGGGAGATGTTTAATTCCTCCTTCATGAGGATGAAAACGTTGGTCCTGACATGCCTTCTATACACTTCTCTGGAATGCTCTAGGCTGGTCCTGCACTGGGCAGGGGGTTGGATGAGACGGCTTGTATGGCCCCTTCCAACTCTTACGACTCTCTCCCTCACAAGGGTCCCCGGGACAGTCCTTGCCTGACCCTTGTAACCTTCCAGGGGAGGGTGAAACACGGCAGCTTTTTAACAGCTCTCCGTGCCGTGCGCCTGGCACAATACAAGAGGTCGGGGGTGGAGCCCATGGAAAATATTTTGCGCACCTGACTTCCCGTGCTCAGAAATTCTCCGCCACCGAGCAGCACGTCCAAATGTGATACGAGGCCCACCTGAACGCCCTCCGACCGTAAGCGCATACGGAACTCAAACAGAGAGCCCAGATGCAGAAACGCAAGACACTCATCCGGTGTGATCTTAAGGGGGAGTGAAGCCATTTAGACTCCGTGCCGGAAAATAATGCACCCATTTCACAGATGGGGAATACTGAGGACGAGCGTTTCTAACCCTAACCGCTATCTCAGAGTGGAGTGACAGACGCCTGGGGCACAAAACCTGGCCTTTTGCGGTTTTATGGAATGTTAAATGTGGTGGGTAAATAGTATATAGCAGCTGCTCTCCGCCCTGCAGAATTTCCACTTACCTTCGGTGTTGTCTAAAGGTTAAAAAAAAGCCGACCGAGGGGTTACAGGACATATGAGCACAAAGTAGCACTGCTGTGAAATAAGTGGGTTGAGTTAGCATCTTCTCAAGAAGTGGCTGACCATGTGCAGAAGGTCTAAGAGCACGCCGTGAGTATTCCGGGCGGACGTGATTCCTCTGATCTCTGGCGTGAAACCTGGAGTCTCCCGGCTTCCTTTGCTCCAAAACACACCAAGTTTCTAGACCTCATTGCTTCCTTTCCCGATGAACTGAGAGGCAGATCTAGAACTGTGGAATACGATTCGGTGAAAGTGAGTGGACCCCTGCAAACAGGGCTGCCAAGCTCCAGGTGACACCTGGAGCTCTTCCGCTATTAGAACTGATCACCGGGCCACCAAGATCAGTTCCCCTGGAGAACATTGCTGCCCCCGCGGCATTATATCCTCCTGACGTTCCCCCCCCCGGGCTCCACACCCCAAAACGCCAGGTGTTTCCCAACCCTCCTGACAAAACACCCTATCCTCTACCAAATTTATTTCCGGTAGCTAACGTGGGATTTGCAGGTCGCAGAACCTCTTTGCTTTTCGGGCCAGAGAACACACAGAAGAAGAGGAGATTGGATTTATACCCCGCCCTTCACTGCCTAAAGGTGTCTCAGAGCGGCTTACAAACTCCTTTCCCTTCCCCTCCCCACAACAGACACCCTGTGAGGTAGAAGAGGAGGAGATTGGATTTATACCCTGCCCTTCACTGCCTAAAGGTGTCTCAGAGCGGCTTACAGACTCCCTTTCCCTTCCCCTCCCCACAACAGACACCCTGTGAGGTAGAAGAGGAGGAGATTGGATTTATACCCTGCCCTTCACTACCCAAAGGTATCTCAGAGCGGCTTACAAACTCCTTTCCCTTCCCCTCCCCACAACAGACACCCTGTGAGGTAGAAGAGGAGGAGATTGGATTTATACCCTGCCCTTCACTACCCAAAGGTGTCTCAGAGCGGCTTACAAACTCCCTTCCCTTCCCCTCCCCACAACAGACACCCTGTGAGGTAGAAGAAGAAGAAAAGATTGGATTTATACCCCGCCCTTCACTACCCAAAGGTGTCTCAGAGTGGCTTACAAACTCCCTTCCCTTCCCCTCCCCACAACAGGCATCCTGTGAGGTAGAAGAAGAAGAAAAGATTGGATTTATACCCCGCCCTTCACTACCCAAAGGTGACTCAGAGCGGCTTACAAACTCCCTTCCCTTCCCCTCCCCACAACAGACACCCTGTGAGGTAGAAGAAGAAGAAAAGATTGGATTTATACCCCGCCCTTCACTACCCAAAGGTGTCTCAGAGCGGCTTACAAACTCCCTTCCCTTCCCCTCCCCACAACAGACACCCTGTGAGGTAGAAGAAGAAGAAAAGATTGGATTTATACCCCGCCCTTCACTACCCAAAGGTGTCTCAGAGCGGCTTACAAACTCCCTTCCCTTTCCCTCCCCACAACAGGCATCCTGTGAGGTAGAAGAAGAAGAAAAGATTGGATTTATACCCCGCCCTTCACTACCCAAAGGTGTCTCAGAGCGGCTTACAAACTCCCTTCCCTTCCCCTCCCCACAACAGACACCCTGTGAGGTAGGCGGGGCTGAGAGAGCTCCGACAGAAACGGCTCTTTTTCAAGGACAGCTCTTATCAGAACTACAGCTCGCCCAAGGTCATCCAGTCAGGTGCAAGTGGAGGAGTGAGGGAATCAAACCCGGTTCTCCCAGATCAGAGTCCGCGCACTTAATCACCACACCAAACTGGCCAAACGCTCCACCAAATGCACATGACCTTGCAGAACTGCAGCGTCTGCCTCTTCTCCACCCCGCACCCCAAACACACTTCCTTTTACTCAGGCATGAAACAGAAAGACATCACAAAAGCGACGGGGCAGTTTGGTGGGGTTTTTTTTGTTTTTTAGAAAATGCAATTTCTCTTTATACCCATAAAATGATACAATTCTGCCAAGTATAGAAATGTGTAATAAATTAAACGGAATGTTCCTCGGTCCCTGCCCGGTACCGGCTGCCGCGCTATAGGACCCCCCGCCCCGTTCCAAAAATAAGACAGTCCGCGGCAACCCGGACCCTCCCCTCCCCCCCCCGCCCCACAAATGAACGTTTCCTCTTTGGTATCGAAAAGGGGCCTCGGGCAAAACGCGGGTGCAGCCGCCACGTGGCGCTCATTCCTCCGGCAGTCCCTTCCTGGCTCTTCAGAGATCGAGAAGATCCTGCAGACGGGAAGAGGGATGGGGGGGGGCGGGGGCAGCCTGAGAACGCACAGCAGAGCAAAAGGAGAACCTTTAAAATAATGTTTAAAACGATTTTTTTAAACAAAGCCTTTCGGGGATCGGTTGTTTTGGGTGGCGGCAGGTCCGTAGCCAGGAATTTTTCATTGGGGGGGGTCTTTAAATAAGTCGGGGGCACCCCTCACACACCCCAAGCGAGCGCCATAAATAAAAGGATTGAAAGTTGGGGGGGCCTTGGTGGTAAGTTGGGGGCCGAGCCCCGAGCGGCCCCGCTGTAACAATGGACCTGGCTGACAATTACAACTGTCTCATTGACAAGGGTGGAATTGGGGGATTCAGCCGCCTAGAATCCTTCCTAGGAGGCAGGGTATACACCTGAGCTAGGAAAAACCTTTCTTCCCTGCCTGCTTTGTGTCCAACGGGATTGGTGACCCTTTGTGCACAACGGGATTGGTGACCCTCCTAACGTGGTGGTGGAGCTGCCCAAGACACGATCACGTGCAAGCCCCATGTGCCACCCAGAGGTATGTCGTCGCAAGACCAGCCTGGTGGGGAACAGACTGAAAGAAAACTCTATTTTCAAAACCACCCGGTTGCTCTTAGGGGGAGGGGAGAAATAGTCTCGTGTATGACGGCGGGGAAGAGCGCGAGTCCGCAGCTCCGTTGTGCAAGGAGGACAACGGGGCCCAGTGAAACCTCAGGAAGGTCCTGCCACTGTTCCTCAGGTCCAGTTCTTTGCTGGGAAGCAGAGAGAATGGGAACCCGGAAGAGCGGGAAGACTTCCCCGAGCTGGAACGCGAAGCCTGACTACCGAAGAGACCCCTTCCGGAAGGGGAATGGTTGCGGCACATCTCTCGCCCCAAAGGTAATATCAGAAGGTCCAGAAAAAGGGGGCATGTGTGTGTGTGTGTGTGTGGGTAATCCTACTGCGGTTCCTTTCCCCGCATCCCAGACTCCGGAAGGGATAACACTGGGGAGGGGGGGCAAGTCGTCGCATAGGCTCCTCCGCCTCTTCCTACATGGCCCGATGTTACCTTTGCACCACGAGGGCCAAAAGCACAGGAGTCAAAGAGACAACCGGGCTCAGTTTCCTCAACAGATCTGCATGTCCCTGAGCTTCTCTTGCAAGTGATTTGACATAACAGTCGACGTGTCAACTTGCCACATTCAGCACCCTGTTCTAGGGATGGGTCACCCCTGGGGCTGCTCTCTGAACCACTCACAGACCGCGCCCCACTTTGCAGCAGCACGAGCCAGAGGTTGTGCTATAAGTGCTTGAGATACTGCTACGGGTACTCGGCCCTTGTTCCACCGCATGGCTGAGTTGGGCGGAGAGGTTGGAAGGACCCCCGAAGGTCCTGGGAAGAACGAAGAGGAAAAGGGGGGTTCGGGATCAAGGCCGATGACAGCGACAATGAGGCGACCGATCAACGGGCAAGGAAAGGTTGTAGAGAGATAATGGCCATTGTACTTAAACAGATATTTTAATTATTTAATAATATTTTATTCTTATCCCTGACATTTTAATGTTTGATATTCTGGATCGCGTCTGTATGTATTTTAATGTTTTATCGGGTGATGTCTTTTCTGTTCCTTTATGTATTTGGTCAATGACCGTATCAATAAATTGATTGATTAAGATAATGCCAGGATCAACCTCTGCTCAAAAGCCAACGTCAGCTGGGATTGTGGCTTCAGAATAGAGGTGAAGGAAGAGGCTTGTCGACAGGGAACCGAGCGATACAACTCTCTTCCGCCTCGCAGGGCGAAAGACAGCAAAAACGGCGTGAGACCTCTTGGGACACGTTTCCACGCCCCATCCCGGACACACCTGGAGGACAAGAAACGAAAGGTAACCCCTGTCGATAAGGTGTCCTATTTAATTTCGCTGTAAGCAAACATACGTGGGCTATCCCTGCTGGAATTACAGCCCAGCTGGGGGATGGGGACAATGAGGCGGACAGCGAGATAACGAGACGTCGAGAGGTCCGAGCGACTGTCACAGGGCCTGTTTGTGCTCTAAACCCAACGGGGTTGTCTTTCAGATAGCAAAAGAGCAAGAGATTCGTCAGCACAATCAAGTTGGGGGGAGGGCAGCAGAAGAGGGGGACCAGAAATGCTGTAAGGGGCGGGATATCGCCCCGAACAACCAGCTGTGGAAACAAATTAGGGAGGGACAGCAGAGAGAGGCTGTAGCATGGAAAAGGGGGCTTGACCCTACCGCGGTGCACAGCTTCATTTGCCAGGGTCCTAAAAGGTCAACGCTTAGCTCAAATCTCCTTTGCTCTGCTGTGTTCGATAGGTCTGCCTTCGCCCCCATGACCCCGACAGTGACTCGCGACAGTGGCCGGGACCGTCAGGGAAAGGAGGAAGGACTAACAGAAGGCGGCTCCTTGCAAGCCAAAGTTTGACATTATATAAAAATAAAATTCTTTGAAACCTTCTCCTGCCCCGGTAAGCGGTCACGGTTTGAGACGGGGGGCGAGGGGGGGAGAGGGTGCAGCCGAACAATCTCCTGGGATGAGACGAGAGGGCAGGCGTTGCCTGACGGTCTTCCGAAGCCCCGGCTCTCTCCCCGCTAAAAGAAGATATCCATATGCCGAGGAGCTGGGTGCCTTGCTTCTTCGTGTGCGTCCGATGGCGAATTCTTCCTCAGTGGGGTTCGCCGGTCTACCGCTGGCCGAGCAGACACCGGGAGTCTCCCGTGCCACGATGGCTCTGTCTCATTCCTTAAAATGCCCCTGCTCGTCGCCCAAGGACATCCGCTGAGAACTTCTGGTGCCAATGGGGGATAGAAAATAAAAAGTCTCCTTGTTGTAAACTTAGATTGTTCTTTAGTTTCTCTATATATGTATATATTTTTTTAAAAAAGACACGTGTGTCACGGTGAGGAGCCGGGGAGGTGGGCAGAATGGGGGTGGGGGGTGGGCCTCTCCCCGGCGTCTCTCTGTGAAGCTCCGGCCTCCCCTGAGCCCATCTTTCTTGTGTCTCTAGCCGGATACATTCGTGTGTGGTTCGTGGAGGGAAAATGTCGCGCTCCTGGAGTGGGCAGATCGTACTGGATGGAAAAGACCACTTTTGACGCAACAGTCAAGAGCGTCTGTCCTCTGTTTTTTTTTGGGGGGGGGAGTTACAGCCACCTGTCCTCCCACCGAGTCAGCTGGCGGTGCCACAATACACTGGCAGCCGGATATGGTTTTTTTTGGTTATACGACGAGGGCCCGGCGGGTCTCTCAGGTCAATACCAAAGATCCATCTGGGAAGGTTCCGCGTCTCCATGGAAACCAGCAGCGGTGGCCCGTTTCTGGCCCGCGAGTGACCTCTCGCCCCCAAGGCCGCCTCTGTCCGCCCTGCTTGCGTTTGTCCGGTTGGGACCATCTCGGGCTCCTCACACCTTCAGGGTTCTGTCCAGCCCTCCCCCACTCGGGCTGCTGGCAGCGCTGCCCTCTCCGCCCGCGCTCTTCTTCTTCCGCAGGGTCTCAATCCAGCTGGTGCTGGGACGGCCGCTGAAGCTGGACAGGGCCAAGGAGCTGAGCCGCATGTTCTTGCCGGACATGATGAGCTCGCCGAAGCCCTCCTGGTGGGAAAAGGCGTAGCCGGAGCGCCGTGAGCCGACCCGGCCGACCCGGCCCATGCAGCGGTGTTGGGTCTTCTGCTTTTTCCGTACCAGCTGAGTATAGCGCACCTGGGAGGTATGGGAAAGGGAAGAGGCAGGACCACAAGTCAGGAGCTGCAAGAAGGTTTTATAGGCACAATGGGGGGTTTCGGCAAAAATCCTGCCACCCCTTCCTCTTCCAAAAACAACTGCAAAAGCACTCTACCGACGATCGTTCAATCTGCACTTTCTGGTTTATCTGTCCTGCCTGACCAGCCGCACTTCAGGTCTTATCTAGGCAGCTAGTGATCAACAAACAATAAGGGAACTGCTGAGCGAAAAGGTATTTTAAAACCCAAATTATGTACACGTACAACATCAATCTGCAACCGACTTATGGCTATCCCGGCAAGGGGCTTCCAAGGCAACTGAGAAGCAGAGGTGGCTTGCCATTGCCTTCCTCTGCAGAGCCTTCCTTGGGGGTCTCCCATCCAAGAAGAAAAGTAGGTTCTTATATCTCGCTTCTCTCTACCCTAAGGAATCGCAAACAGCCTTCCCTTTTTCTCCCCATAACAGGCACCTTCTGAGGCAGGTGGGGCTGAGAGAGTTCTGAGAGGACTGTGACCGGCCCAAGGTCACCCAGCAGGTTTCATGTGGAGGAGTGGGGAATCAAACCCAGTTCTCCAAATCAGAGTCCACCACTCTTAACCACGACACTACGCTGGCTCTCAAGTACCAACCTCGCTTAGCTTCTGAGATCTGATGAGATTGAAAACCCATCTTAGTAAGGATTTAATTACTTCCCTTCTCCCTGACAGATTTCTGCTTGTAAGGAATTGTTATTGTTCCATTTCCACCATTACCATTAATTAAAAACATTATGAAGAAGAAGAGATTAGATTTATATCCCACCCTTCAGAAGAAGAAGAAGAAGAAGAAGAAGAAGAAGAAGAGAAGAGATTGGATTTATACCCTGCCCTTCACTACCCAAAGGTGTCTCAGAGCGGCTTACAATCTCCTTTCCCTTCCCCTCCCCACAACAGACACCCTGTGAGGGAGGTGGGGCTGAGAGAGCTCTTGACAGAAACTGCTCTTTTTCAAGAACAGCTCTTATCAGAGCTATGGCTTGCCCAAGGTCATCCAGCCAGGTGCAAGTGGAGGAGTGGGGGAATCAAACCCGGTTCTCCCAGATTAGAGTCCACGCACTTAACCACTACACCAAAGTGGGTCTTCACTATCCAAAGGAGTCTCAGAGCAGCTTACAATCTCCTGCTTCCCACAACAGACACCCTGTGAGGGAGGTGGGGCTGAGAGAGCTCTGACAGAAACTGCTCTTTTCAAGAACAGCTCTGACAGAACTAGGGCTTGCCCAAGGTCATCCAGCAGCTGCAAGTGGGAGGAGTGGGGAATCAAACCCAGTTCTCCCAGATTAGAATCTGCGCACTGAACCACTACACCTAACTGGCTCTCAAGATAATTATTATTGTGTATGGCAAGCATTTTAATTTTCTCCGCTCCACCCCCACAACGTACAGTCAGAAGTGTCACGGGCTGGCCACCTCACCCGCCATTTGGCAAAATGAGGCCCGAATTTGGCAGGAGAGAGAGAGAGAAAGAGACAGGGAAGGTCTTCACCTTGAGCGCTCAGCCGCCCTGCTTCCTTCCCCAGTGGATCAGCCGCCACCCCCGACCCGTGTCTCTCGCGCCCCCAGGGGCCAAATCTCACCGTATCCGACAGCTCTGGTTTCAGATCCAATTTGAGGAAACGGAACGCCACCACGGGCATAATGCAGATGACGGTCGTGAGGGCAATCGTCAGCCAGACGGCAGGTTGGGCAAGCGTGTTCTGGGCATTGCCTGGCCGGGGGGAAGAAAGAACCAAGCGACGGCGTGATGAACGAGACAGGAGGACGCTGCCCCCGGGGTTGGGTGTGTGTGTAACACTCCAACACAAACACACGTGCACAATGTAGTGGAATTCTCCCGTAATACAGTAGCAAAGAGCCGGAGTCCAGAAGCACCTTCGAAATTAAGAAAACCTGTGGCAGGGTAGGAGGTTTCATGGGTCACTGCTCCCTTCTTCAGAACTTCTTCGGAACTCCAGAGCTTCTGAAGAAGTGAAGCAGTGACCCGCAAAAGCTCCTCCCCTGCCCTCAGATTTTGTTAGCCTTGAAGGTGCTGCTGGATTCTTGCTCTTTTCTACTGCTGCCGACAGACAAACACGGAGACCCGTCTTGATCTATCCCATAATACACACTGCTTTTGGAAAGGGGAGGGATGACCTATGGCTTACTGGGCAGAGAGTCAGTTTTGCGTGGAAAAGATCCCCAGGTCCTCATGAAACTGTTGCCTTATAACAAACCAGACCCTCGGTCTGTCAACGCCAGTATTGTCTGCTCAGACTGGCAGTGGCTCTCCGGGGTTCTAAGGTGGATGTCTTTCCCATCACCTGCTGCCTGGTCCTTTTAACTGGAGATGCCGGGGACTGAACCTGGGACCTTCTGCAGGCTGAGCAGAGGCTCTACCACTGAGCTACGCCTCTACCCCAAAACATGGACCACATCAGAGTACTGGTCTATCGAGGTCAGGATTGTCTACTCAAACTGACAGCAGCCCTCCAGGGTATCAGGTAGACATCTTTCACATCGCCTACTGCCAGGTCCTACTGTTGCTTGGTCCTCTTTAACTGGAGATGCCGGGGACTGAACCTGGGACCTTCTGCATGCCGAGCAGATGTTCTGCCACTGAGCCACAGCCCCTAATCAGACTGGCAGAGGGTCTTAGGAGGAGGTCTTTCACATAACCTACAACCAAATGTTCCCTCTGAGCTGAGTTAGTGTGAGCTGGCTCACGGTTTTTTAGCCTCCGGCTCACACAATTTTTGTCTTAGCTCAGGAAGGGTGGCTCCAGAGCAAACTAATTTATGCGATAACCAAACTGCTCACTCAAAAGTTTAATGCCAGTAGCTCGCAAAGTAGAATTCTTGCTCACAAGACTCCACAGTTTAGAAGGAGCACTGATTACAACCTGGGCATTTTTAACTGGCGATGCCGGGGATCGAACCTGGGACCTTCTGCACACCAAGCAGATGCTCTGCCACTGAGCCACAGCCTCTCATCAGACTAGCAGCAGCTCTCCAGGGTCTTAAGGGGAGGTCTTTCACATAACCTACAAGCTGGAAATTTTTAATTGGAGATGCCAAAGATCGGACCTGGGACTTTCTACATGCCAAGTGGATGCTCTGCCCTGGAGCCGTTGCTCCCCTTGAAGATGGACAGGTGTGGAGGGGTGGGTGGGACTCACCGACAAAGCGGAACTGGTTGGGGAAGAGCTGGAAGAGGCCGTCACTGTGCATGGCAAACAGGATGGCAAAGTAAACAGCCAGGCTGCCCCAGATGAAGAAGTGATTGATGGCGGTCCAGAATCCTGTGTCCAGCCCGATCTGTCAAGGAGGGAGGAAGAAGGTCAGCGGGGCACTGCAGGTGGAGGAAAGGAGACACTGACCCATAAGCCATGGGTCTTGGCCAGAGTCCCACTGAGACATTGTGAGACTGCAGACGCAACCAAGACTACACAAGAACATCAGAAGAGCCCTGCTGGATCAGACCAGTGAGGGTCCCTCTAGTTCAGTATGCTGTCTCACACAGTGGCCTCAGCCAGTTCCTCTGGAGGGCCAGCAACAGGGCAGAGAGATCGAGGCCTTCCCCTCATAAGAACATCAGAAGAGCCCGGCTGGATCAGACCAGTGAGGGTCCATCGAGTCCAGCATCCTGT